>PYWC01000011.1:1394030-1473880 GCA_003182015.1 Tuber magnatum | reverse complement strand
CTAGTGATCGTGGGGAGGACGGAGGGAAGAGTTGGTTTTGAGGGGGCAGAGGGAATCACTGGTACCCAAGGAACGGAACGAGCAGGTGTCACAGGTCCGGGGATCGGAGTCCCTCGTAATAGAGCCATGGGTGCGCGCTCTTCCCAGCGCCTTACCTGTGCAAAGAATCCAGGTGAAGCCGCACGCAGCGGCCGGTACCCTGGGGTAGCCGATACTGCTGGCGGGAAAGCTGTGACAGGGGAGGTATCAGGAGCGGGCAACGCAACTGGTAGAGGTGTGGGTCTTGGGGCGGCAATCGAAGGTATAGGAGTTGCAACTGAAGGCGTTGCCGGAGGGATGATAGGGGCAAGGGTCAGTCGAGATGTAGGGTCAGGCGTATCAGGTGCCATAATACCCTTTGGCTTGCAGGTCCTCTTTCTTATTCGACGTCCATCCTTTGGCCCGACCATAGGGCTTCCCGACCGACTGTGGGCAATTGAGGGGGGGACCAACAGGGAGCCGGTAGATGCTCTTGAGAAGGAAGAGGTATGGCTATAGCTGTCACCTTTCAGGCTTTCCAATATTCGTATGCCGATTGGGCTCAAATACGCCCTCCATTGGTCGTCTCTGGCTCTCATAGCCAACTCCATGCCGAAGTTCTCGGGCTTGGTATGGATGAGCGGTAGTGGGGGCGCTGCCTCTAATATCAGTGCGTCATTCTCAGCATCAATACTATACCCATCCTCGAAAGCCTTTTCCAAAGCTGTCATCCGAGTCTTCAATGCTTGCTAATCCCTTATCATCTGCAGGTATGCCTCCTGCTGGACTTTCATCCATTCCACCGCTGCCGTAGTAATCTCTGTTCGGAACACCTGCTGCTGCTGGTTGTTCCACTTCTTCAGTGTCCGCTTCACTTCCGCAATCGACTTGGCTACCTCCCGGAGGATGTAAGGTGCGACGAATTCACGGGAAAACTCGCTAAATGGAACTCTGTGCGGTGGGGGACGGAGCATGTTATGGACTAGGGTAGGGTCTTGAAGAAATGAGAGCGGCGTGGCGTGACGGTCTGTGATCAGGAGGTCAAGACATTCAGCAGGTAGCTGAATAGGAGCGGCCTCCCAGAGCAACTGGTGGCCGTCGCAGTCGATACCGCGAACATCCGCAAAAATCGACGCATGAAATCTGTTGGTGGTGTTGTCGTCAAGTTCATGGTCTGAATCCGAGTTCGATTCCATTCTGGTTCGAAGTTCAGTACTAGTCATTGCGCTTTCCACCCTGGGCTACTTGTCCTAGATAACGGTACCAGTATTTGGACAAGGTCAGTGCCGAAGATCGGAACAAATTAATGAGGAGAGGAGTTAAGCGATGAGCTCGCTTAATGATATACTGTAACGGGGGGCACCCCTAGGAAGATGGATCGCAAGGTTGCGACCGCACCAAACAACTTCAAACTTATCGTCAAAAGTTCACACAGATGTAAGAGTAAAGTAGGCGGTAAAACTTAATATCATTAAGCCTGACATTTCACTCAATTAAGGTCTCCAGAGGATTGATTGTTGGAGTAGGAGAGTTCTCGCATAGACTTTCAGGTAGTTTTGACTCATGCCAGAAACTCCCCCATCAGGTTACTCCAACTATTTGAGTACACCCTTCTCCACTAAGGGTGGCCCGACACGTCTCCTGGCACACCCTTCGGGCATGCATGTGCCGACACACTCTAGTCGCCGTTCACCTTATGCAGTTATCGTTTCTGCAGTGAATTTCCATTTTGCCCGCCGGATTGAAAACTTCTGCGCATTGGTGTCTTGCTAGTGGCTAACAGTGAAGGCATCTCATGAACTAGACTATCTAGGACACCCTTCCAATATGCATTGATCTCTACGTGACTCCGGAGGCTACCGTGAGCGGTTTATCTAGTTACTCTTTTACGGGTCATGGGCTTCCGGTGTCTTCCGCATGGCACGATGGTCCGCCAGTGATCCAATGCGCGCTACCCATGACCACTACCTCGCTGTAACAGGGGCACCCATAGGAAGATGGATCCCAAGGTTGCCACCGCACCAAACAACTTCAAACTTATCGCCAAAAGTTCACACAGATGTAAGAGTAAAGTAGACGGTAAAACATAATATCGTTAAGCCCGACGCTTCACTCAATTAAGGTCTCTAGAGCATTGATTGTTGGAGTAGGAGAGTTCTCGCATAGATGTTCAGGTAGTTTTATCTTATGCCAGAAACTCCCCTATCAGTTTACTGCAACTGTTCGAGCAGACCCTTCTCCGCTAAGGGTGGTCTGACACGTCTCCTAGCACCCCTTTCAGGCATGCCTGTGTCGACACTCTCTAGTCGGCGTTCACTATATGTGCATATTGTTTCTGCGGCGCATTTCCATTCTGTCCGCCGGAGTGAAAACCTCTGCACATCAGTGACTTGCCAGTGGCTAACTGTCAAGACACCTTGCTGAACTAGACTATCTATGACACCCTTCCCATGCGCGTTGATTTCTTCTTGACGCCGGAAGCTACCGTGAGCGGTTTATCTATCTACTATTTACGAGTCTCGGGCTTCCGGTGTCTTCCGCAGGGTACGGTGGTCCAGGAGTGATCCAATGGGCGCTACCCACGACCACTACCTCGGATACACCTTACCTGCGGTAGGAATCATGCTTTTAGTGTCTCTGCACTTCCCTCTCAGAGCCTATGGCGTTGGGGACATCCTTGGGCGTGGTAGGTGCAAAACGTTCCCAGTCGTCCCGGCACCACCCGGGACTACCTTCGGGACCCCCACGGTTAACTCCCGTTAACTCCGTCAGTTTTGGTCCGTTTTACTCCGAACAACTTGGAGGAGGTACTCCACCTTCCACCCTATGCCCCCTTATATATCCTGCGAACAGCTTACGGTCGACCGGACGGCAGCAACGTATACGGTGTTGCAAGCAGGTCTCCAAAGATCCTCCTTTGCTAGACTGCACACAACTACGCAACCGTTTGCCCATGACGTCCGGGCCTCAAGGCGGGGCCGGAGGGGCATGATAGGAATAATGTCTTCAATTTACAGCTTCTTCGTAGCTGCGTAGCTCGCCCAATAGCATCTCCCGGAACCCCAGATTCCAGTATTATGCATGGCTTCGTGTGACAAACATTCCAGTCATTTTTCCCAAACTCCCCGAGGGACTTCGTATTGGCAGGTAGGGTAACTCAGGTCCTTGAACAGGGTAATCCAAGCCTCAAGGCAGGGTAACCCTGTTCTGAGGGTAGGGTAATCTTGTCCGGTGGACAAGTGGACTTTCTCCTGTTACCCTATCTATTCCACTTCCGGGGATAGACACACTCGGCCTTTCTCTAGTTACCCAGCCTAGCTGTGTATTGGCCCTTCATAGGTCCCTAAGTACGCTGACACCAATCTTGGGCGTAGCCATGTACCTAAATACTTTTGTCCACTAAGTCTGCTCATCTCGGAGCCCGGGCCATCGGGTCTCCGTAGGTCAAGTACTCACTTGCCTGCCGGTTCCTACCAGTTCGCCTCCGGGCTACCTGTATGGGTGTAGGTTCCGGCTGCCATAGCTCACGTATGCTGGGTCGTTACATCACTCCCCTCTTCTCTACGGTCCGTCCCGGACCGTTTAGCGTCGTCTTTTCTTTCCACGACTCGATTCCCCCAAGACCCGATGGTCCCTGGGCTTGGACGGATATCTTTGGTGGAAATCTAGCATGGCCTGTAAGCCTGTCCCTTCTAGCATCTCATAGGGCTCCCACGAGTTCTCCTCAGCTCCATAGCCTTCCCATGAAACCAGGTACTGGACAAAGCGCGACGGAAACTTCGCCTTTGTTCCACCATACCAGCGACTGTCCACAACAGCTTCGATGACGTAACTGGGCTCATTGTCCACGAGCTCGGGGGTAGGGATCTCCTTGATCCTACCCGATTCCGGATCCTCGCGATAGGGTTCCAGCAGCGTGACATTGAAAACCGGGTGGATGCTCCATCGGGTGGGCAATTGGAGTTCGTATGCTCGGGTACCCACCCGACGTTTGACCACGAAAGGGCCAAACATCCGGTGGTCCAGCTTCTCCATGGGACGCTTGGTGCGGATGTTCTTCCGGTTCAACATCACGCGGTCCGCTTTCTTAGCCCGCCCAGCAGCCACATCTTCCAAGGTAACATAGTCCGGGGATGGCAGCCGTTTCTGGTCATGCCATTTCCGCTGCCTTTCCTGTGCCCGTTTAATCGTTTCTCGAATCTGTTGCCAGGTTCCTTCCCATTCCTTAACCAAGAGTTCACTACTTGGGTGTATCCCTTGGTTGTCAGACACAACACCCGACCAGTTTGTTCGTGGGTTGAACCCATAGTTGATCTCAAATGGTGACAACCTGGTGGATTCTGATGTTGAGGTGTTATACGCATACTCCGCAAGGGGTAGCAGCGAGACCCAGTCATCCTGTTGATAGGAGCAGTAACTACGCAGGTACTGCTCCAGTGTCTGATTAACCCTCTCGGTTTGCCCATCAGTCTCTGGGTGGAATGCAGTCGAAACGTTTAGTTTCACTTGCAGCAAGTGCATCAGACTCATCCAGAACTTGGATGTGAATCGGCTATCTCGGTCGGAGATGATTGACTCTGGCAGTCCATGAAGGCGCCAAACCTCCTTCAGGAATATCAAGGCAAGCTCCTTGATAGGTACCTCAGTGGTCAGGGGTATGAAATGGGCCATTTTCGAAAACCTGTCTACTATGACCCAGATCTTGGTATACCCTTCGGACTCTGGCAGCGCGACAATGAAATCCATTGAAATTGCTGTCCAAGGCCGCATAGGAACATCGATAGGTTCCAGCAGCCCGAACTTCTTGTGCCTGATGGATTTATTTCTTTGGCATGCATCACATGTCCGCACATAGTCAGTGATGTGCTCATCCATCTTAGGCCAGTAGAAGTTAGCCCTCACCCTGCCAATGGTTTTGTAAGTCCCGAAGTGTCCCGCGATTCGGGAGTCATGTTCTGCCTTCATGATTGTCTGCTTCAGATTCTGACCCTTGGGAACATACCACCTGTTCTTGTACAGGAGTAAGCCCTTTTCCGTCGTGAAATGTCGGTCGACCTCTTTGTCACCTGCAGCTGTTGCCTTCAGGATCCTTAAGTACTCCTGGTCTTCGGTTATCGCTACCCGCAACTGATCCAAAAAGGAAGACTTGAGCCGAAATCCCTGGCACACTTGCAACACCTGTGGTCGCAAGATGTCCCGTTCCTGGCTCCCAACCCATTGTCCGGGGCGAAAAAACGACTGTGGCGGAAAATCACTCCCCCCTTCAGGGCGGTAGTCCCTACGCCGCGACAAAGCATCCGCCTTCTCATTCAACCGTCCTTCTCGGTAAACCACCTTGAAGTTAAACGGTTGCAGGAATTCAGCCCAGCGGTGCTGCCTTCGGTTAAGGACCTTGGTACTATTAAAGTACTCCAAGTTCTTATGATCCGTATAGATCACCAATTGGTCCGTTACTGAGCGCAGCAGATGATCCCATTCCTTGAATGCCGCCACGATGGCAGTCATTTCCTTATCATGGACATCATAATTGATCTCCGCTGGGTGAAACTTCCTACTATGGTAGGCCACCGGATGCCATCTCTCATCCTCACAGAACTGGGAGAGAACGGCTCCTAATGCAAAGTCACTAGCGTCGGTTTCTAGCCGTGTTGGCCGTTCAGGGTCAAAATGTGCTAGGATAGGTTTGGACGTGAACGCTTCCTTTAAATGATTGAAGGCCTGCTCACATGCAGGTGTCCATTCCCATCGGACATCCTTCTTTGTCAAGTCCGTGAGAGGTTTCGCTATCTTGCTGAACCCTTCTATGAACCGACGATAGAAGTTGGCAAAGCCCATAAAGCTTTGAACGTCGACGACGCATGTCGGAGGTGCCCAGTCTTTGATTGTCTGCACCTTTTCCGACAACATAGAGATCCCCATATCGGAGATCCTATATCCGAGGAATTCAACCTCCCGTTGGTGGAAACTGGACTTCTTCATACTTACACATAGTCTAGCTTTCCGCAATTTCTCCATTACACGCCTTACCATCGCGACGTGCTCTTCCATAGTTTCGGAGTAGATCAGGATGTCATCCATATACGCGATGACTCCTTCATCCATGAGATCTCGAAAGACCTCATTTATCATGCTCTGGAAAGTTGCCGGGGCATTACATAACCCAAACGGCATGACCGTGTATTCATACAGTCCATATCTGCACCGGAAGGCCGTCTTCCATTCCTCACCTTCTGCCATCCTCAGAAGATAGTAGCCGTTTTTCAAGTCCAACTTAGTGAACACAACGGCTTTTCCTAACCTATCTCGCAGTTCATTCATCAGCGGTAGAGGGTACTTGCTCTTCACCGTGATTTTGTTCAGCCCTCGGTAATCTATTACCAGTCTTAATGTACCATCTGGTTTTGGCACAAAGAGGATAGGGGCTGCTGCTGAGGAACTGGATCGCCGTAGCTTCCCCGTTCGCAGCATGTCATTGAGATATTCCCGGAGTGCCTTAAGCTCCTTTTCCGATAACGGATAGATAGGCCCAAACGGAGGTTGAGTCCCGGGTAGCAACTCGATCGTGTGGTCATACTTTGAGTGCTCCGGCAAGGCCTCAATCCGTTCTTGACTGAAGATGTCCCCGTAGTCCTTATACTCAGGGAGTAGCTTGACAGTAATGTCAGCACCTTCCTCATCGGAGAATTGTACAATTCCCAACAGGTACACATTACTAGGGTCTTCAGCTAGCAACTCTTCATCGGTCATGAACACTAACCGCCCCTGCTCTGCCAGGCAATTAGCCTTGCAGAAATCTGAGCGCCAGGTTAGTGATCCTGTCTTCCAATCTATGTCGGGATTATGGTCCTTCAACCAAGACATAGGTAGGTACCCGTCCACCTTGGTGTCGGGCATGTCCGCGACTTCAAACCGCATTTCGTTATGGTGGTCGCCTATTCTCATGTCCAATGATTTGGTATAGTGCAGACCTGACCCCGGAATGTGATTACCGCTTGCGTCGCTTATCGGCACATGTACCTTTCGTCGTACACATGGTGCCTGCGTTTGTTTAACCCATCGGCTACTAAGCACTGGCCCAGTAGCTCCACTGTCGAGTAGCAGGAGCGCCTCAGCGCTTACCTGTCTAGCTCCAATCTTCCAGTCTAGCCTTACCCTCAGGTGGATAGACTTGGTATGGCGAGGCAAGTTATCACGCTTCTGCCTCTTCACTTGTCTTAGGGACTTAGTCATCTTGGCTTACTAATTCTGATCTCTTGCCTTTCGACACAAGAGCGGCCACAACGGGTCGGTAAACGTTAAGGGATTGGGAATCGTTTATCAATAGCTAGGGTGTTTACTATCACGCCAGCATGATTTCGGGTACTAAACCCTCCTCAGGTAAACTTGATCATAGCATCATTTATTCAATCAAGTCCAGCCTGAACTAATCCCGCTTGTACATAACAAATTTTCCCGAGGTGGGTAGAAGTCCGCTGTTGGACCGGTTCCAAGCGAAGCAACCTTGCTTCCCCAATGTCGAGCGTCTCCGCGAGCGAGATCTCTCCCAGCCTCAACCGAAAATAATGTCCTATGACTTGTCCGTCCCAGTAAAGAAATCCTGAAAGAAATACAAATAACTAGAACAAAGGAAATAACCTGAAAACCCACAAAGGAGAGATCACCCTGTCCACCGCACACGGCCTTCAACATCTATCTGCCCACACCACCTGGGTGTAGTCAGCATCAGGGTCGTTCATGCAGTAGAGGGGTACTTACCCATCCCAGAAGCCACTTCCGGGGCTCCTTTTCATCCATCCCGCAGGGGTCTATGGATACAGGTTATTAAGGTTATACCTTACACAGAATGGGGTCTTACCTATTCTGAGCCGTCAGTATCAACCTCCATAATCTGAGGTGATGCCTGTCGGACTTCAAGTATCTTTGACGAGGTAGCCGGAGGTGGCGCTTCAATGCGCTTTAGTCGCTTGTCCGTACCTGAGGGCTCGCTTACCGGGGCTGACCGTTTCAACCCACGAGCCTGTTTGGACGAACTAACGACTGGGGACGTCGCGGTGCACTTTCTCCAAAAGTGACCCGTTTGTCCACACTTGGTGCACTGGTTGTGCTTTCTCCGACGTTCGGTCAAAGTCGACGGGATTTCCTTATGCGCCAGGGCATACTCAGAAGTCCCCGGCTTTGCCTGTTTCCCCGCATTGAAATTAGTAGGTTTGGCAGACCGCTGGTTCTGTCTGCCCGAACCTTTATCCTTCTTTTTAAACCTTCCGGAAGTTGAGGACCTATCCTCCTTCTTGTCCGTTGGTTGAGACCGTTGGACAGGGTGGATAACTCGGTTGCTGAACCGGGTGTTGTCTTCCAGTGTGTGTCCAACCTTCCGAAGAAGATCAAGGTAGTCGTTCAAGTCGGTGGGATGGGGCTCCTTCAGTGCCCACGCGTTCCTCACTTCTTGAGTAATGCCCGACCGTACCTTATCTCGTACCTGCACAGGGTCTGTATAGCTAAGCTTATACATATAGTCAATTATCTTGTCCAGGTACTCATCGATGTGATGTGGCTTCATCACTAGGTCTCGCCACTCAAGGAGGGATCGGTCTCGTTCCGCTTGGTCACCGCCGAAACTCCGTTCAAGCCGTTCCCGGAATCCTTTCCACGTTCTTAACGGGTTACTGTTATTAACTGGAACTCCGGTACGCTTGGCTGCCTCCTTATTGATGTGGGAGTGCAGCCCAAGATACCATGTTCGGGCAGTATCTTCTAGAAGGGGGATCACCAGGTTTACCTTGTCCATATCGGTCAACCTGCACCCAGCAAAGTACTCGAACTTAACCTCTACCAGCGTCAAGAAGCTGGCGAGTTCGGTGACCTTTCCCTTAAACGCCGGAATGCCGCTCAGCTTTTCCGGCTTCTTCTGCCGTTGTCTAGATGATGGTCGTGCAGTCGCCCTGCTCCGTAGTTCCCTTGACAGCTTCTTAGCACGGCGGTCCCACCGTCGTTTCTTCTCGTCGCTCCAGTCATCCTTGCGAGCGCCGAGAAAAGGGGTCAAGTCGGGGAGAGAATCGGCATCATCATCATCCGAGCTATCATGGTCAGAGTCCCCAGGATCTCCACCTGCTCCCGTAGTACCACCGACAGGTGGTCCATTTCCACCTCCACTACCCCCGGTATTTCCACCTGGGGTCTCGCGGGGTCTATCATACCCATCAAACCTTTCCTCCTGGCCATCCTGATTCCCATCCTCGGGGGGGTTAGCCCCTGATGGTACTGATGCCGGTGGTGGAACAGGTCGTTGCCCACTCTCAGGAGTTGGGTTCGGAGCCGCCTGAGTCATCGCCAGAAACGACTGAAGCTCTGGACAACTCAAAGGTTGCATTGGGGGCCCCGCGTGTCTCCATGACCCACAGTACCCACATGTTGGTCGTCCGTCTCCCTCCTTCTGTCTTCTTCGGTGCCTTACCGGGGTCCGTGGTCCCTTCCTGCACCCGTACGTGTGGTAATGAATCCACCCCATACGGGTTTCTTCCGACTTGCAGCCCGACAGACAGTACTCGTCTTGGCTGTCCGACTCACCACTAGTGATCGTGGGGAGGATGGAGGGAAGAGTTGGTTTTGAGGGGGCAGAGGGAATCACGGGTGCCCAAGGAACGGAACGAGCGGGTGTCCCAGGTCCGGGGATCGGAGTCCCTCGTGATGGAGCCATGGGTGCTCGCTCTTCCTGGCGCCTGACCTGTTCAAAGAATCCAGGTGAAGCCGCACGCAGCGGTCGGTACCCTGGGGTAGCCGATACTGTTGGCGGGAAAGCCGTGACAGGGAAGGTATCAGGAGCGGGCAACGAAACTGGTAAAGGTGTGGGTCTTGGGGCAGCAATAGGAGGTACGGGAGTTGCAACCGACGGTGTTGCAGGGGGGTTAATGGGAGCGGGGGTCGGCCGAGGAGTAGGGTCAGGTGTATCTGGTGCTGTGATACCCTTTGGCTTGGACGTCCTTTTCTTAACCCGACGCCCATCGGTTGGTCCAATCGCCGGACTTCCTGAACGACTGCGGGCGATCGAGGAGGGGACAGACAGCGAGCCTGTTGATGCTCTTGTGAAGGACGAGGTATAACTGTATCCTTCCCCCTTGAGGCTTTCCAACATGCGTATGCCCACGGGGCTTAGGTACGCCCTCCACTGTTCATCCCGGGCTCTCATAGCCAGTTCCATCCCGAAGTTCTCCAGCTTCGTGTGGACAAGTGGGAGTGGGGGCGCCGCCTCTATCATCAGTACGTCATTCTCAGCATCAATACTATAACCTCCCGCGAAGGCCCTTTCCAGCGCTGCCATACGATCCTTCAATGCCTTCTGGTCTCTTAACATTCGCAGGTATGCCTCCTGCTGTACCTTCATCCATTCCACCGCTGCCGTAGTAATCTGTTTACGGAACACCTGCTGCTGCTGGGCATTCCAGTTCTTCAGTTCCCGCTTCGCATCCTCAATCGACTTGGATACCTCCCGGACGATGTAAGGTTCGACGAACTCGCGGGAGAACTCGCTAAAGGGTACTCCTTGCGGTGGAGGAGGGAGCATGTTGTGGACGAGGGCGGCGTCTTGGAAGAACGAAAGCGCCGCAGCGCGAGGGTCTGTAATCATAAGATCAACACATTCATCAGGTAGTTGAATAGGGGCGGCCTCCAGGAGCAATTGGTGACCGTCCCATTCAATACCGCGGACGTCCGCGAACACCGAAGCACGAAATGTGTTGGCGGAGTTCTCGTCAAGGTCAAGGTCTGAATCCGAGTTGGATTCCATTCTAGGTCGACGTTCGATACTAGCCATTGCGCTTTCCACCCTGGGCTACTTGTTCGAGACAAGGTTACCAGTATTCACGCAAGGTCAGTGCCGAAGGTCGAAAAACAATTAATCAGGAGAGGAGTTAAGCGAGGAGCTCGCTTAACGATATACTGTAACGGGGGCACCCCTAGGAAGATGGATCCCAAGGTTGCGACCGCACCAAACAACTTCAAACTTATCGCCAAAAGTTCACACAGATGTAAGAGTAAAGTAGACGGTAAAACTTAATATCGTTAAGCCTGACGCTTCACTCAATTAAGGTCTCTAGAGGATTGATTGTTGGAGTAGGAGAGTTCTCGCATAGATGTTCAGGTAGTTTTATCTTATGCCAGAAACTCCCCCATCAGTTTACTCCAACTGTTCGTGCACACCCTTCCCCGCTAATGGTGGTCCGACACGTCTCCTAGCACCCCTTTCAGGCATGCCTGTGTCGACACTCTCTAGTCGGCGTTCACCATATGTGTATATTGTTTCTGCGGCGCATTTCCATTCTGCCCGCCGGAGTGAAAACTTCTGCTCATCGGTGACTTGCCAGTTGCTAACTGTCAAGACACCTTGCTGAACTAGACGATCAATGACACCCTTCCCATGCGCGTTGATTTGTACTTGACCCCGGAAGCTACCGTGAGCGGTTTATCTATCTACTATTTACGAGTCTCGGGCTTCCGATGTCTTCCGCAGGATACGGTGGTTCGGGACCGGTCCAATGGACGCTACCCATGACCAGCACCTCGGATCGACCTCACCTGTAGTAGGAACCATTCTTCTAGTGTCTCTGCACTTCCCTTTTCGAGCCTATGGCGTTGGGGACACTTCTGGGTTTGGTAGGCGTAAAGCTCTCTCAGTCGCCCCAGTACCATCTGGGACCACCTACGGGACCCCTACGGTTAACTCCCGTTAACTCCGTCGGTTCTGGTCCGTTTTACTCCAAACAACTTGGAGGAGGTACCCCACCTTCCACACTATGCCCCCTGTTATATCCTGTGAACAGCTTATGGTCGACCGGACGGCAGCAACGTATACGGTGTTGCAAGCGTATCTGCAAAGATTCCTCTTTGCTAGACTGCACACAACTACCCAACTGTTTGCCCATGACGTCCAGGCCTCAAGGCGGGGCCGGAGAGGTATGATGGGAATAATGTATTCAATTTACAGCTTCCTTGAAGCTACATAGCTCGCCCAATAGCATCCCCCGGAATCCTAGATTCCACTATCATGCATGGCTTGGCATGACAAACATTCCAGTCAATTTTCCTGAACTCCCCTAGGGACTTCGTATTGAATGGTAGGGTAACGCAGGACTCTGGGCAGGGTAACCCAACACCCAGGGCAGGGTAACCTGATCCCAAGAGTAGGGTAACCTTGTCCAGCGGACAACTTAACGTCTCTCTGTTACCCTGCCTATCGCGTTGCCGGTGATAGACCTTTCTGACCTGTCTTCAGTTACCCAGCCTAGCGGAGCAACTGCCCCTTCACAAGTCCCTAGGTACGCTGACCAACCGATTCTGTTCATTCTCCGAGCCCGGGCCATCGGGTCTCCATAGGTCAAGTGCTTACTTGCCTGCTGGTTTCTATCAGTTCGACTCCTGGCTACCTGTATGGGTACAGGTTCCGTTTGCCATAGCTCATGTATGCTGGCTCGTTACATCCGGTGTCTTCTGCAGGATACGATATTCTGGGAGTGGTTTAATGGGCTCTACCCATGACCACTTTCCCGGATCCACCGTACCCATGGTGGGAATCATGCTTTTAGTGTCTCCGCACTTCTCTTGCATGGCCTATGGCGTTGGGGCCACTTTCGGGGTTGGTAGGTGTAAAGCTCTCGCAGTCGGCCCGGGACCACCTTGGACTACTTTCGGGATGCCCACCATTAACACCCATTAACTCCGTCAGTGTTGGTCCGTTTTACTGCGACCAACTTGGAGGGAGTACTCCACCTTCCACCCTATGCGCACTAGTATATCCCGCGAACAGCATACGGTACACTGGATGGCAGCAACGTATATGGTGTTGCAAGCAGGTCTGCAAAGATTCCACTTTGCTAGACTGCACACAACTACGGAACCGTTTGCCCATGACCTCTGGGCCTCAAGGCTGGGCCGGAGGGGTAAGATAGGAATGATATTTCCCATTTACAGCCTCTATGGAGCTGCGTAGCTCGTCCAATAGCATCTCCCAGAACCCCAGATTCCCATATTATACATGGCTTCGCGTAACAAACATTCTAGTCAACTTTCCCGGAACTCCCCAAGGGACTTTGTATTGAAAGGTAGGGAAACTCAGGATTTTGGGCAGGGTAACCTGATCCTAAGGGTAGGGTAACCTTGTCCAGCAGACAAGATAACTTTTTCCTTTTATCCTGTCTATCCTGTCGCTGGCGATAGACATTCCTGACCTCTCTCCAGTTACCCTGCCTTGCTGCGCAACTGCCTCTTCTGAAGTCCCTAAGTATGCTGACACTCCTGCCGGGTGTATCCAGGTACCTAAGTCCCTGACCAGCCAATTCTGTTCTTTCTTTGATTCTTTTCCTTCTTGTCTTTTTAGGTCAAGTACTTACTTGCCTGCCGGTTCCTACCAGTTCGCCTCCTGGCTACCTCTATGGGTATAGATTGCGTCAGCCATAGCACATGTATGCTTGGTCATTATATCACTCCCCTCTTCTCTACAGTCCATCCCGGACCATTAACCTTGTCTCTTATTTCCAGGACTAGATTCCCCCAAGACCCTATGGTCTCTGGGCTTGGACGTCTATCTTTGCTGGAAATCCGGAATAGGCTGTAAGCCTGTCCCGCCTAGTATCTCATAGGGCTCCCATGAATTTTCCTCAGCCCCGCAGCCTTCCCATGAAACCAGGTACTAGACGAAGCATGACGGAAACTTCGACTTTGCTCCCCCGTACTATCGACTGTCCACAACAGCTTCGATAACATAACTTGGCTCATTGTCCACAAGCTTTGGAGTACGGACAACCTTGACCCTTCCTAATCCCGGAACCTCACGGTACGGTTCGAGCAACGTGACATTCAAAACTGGGTGGATGCTCCATCTGGTGGCCTGTTGGAGTTCGCACGCTCGGTTACCCTCGCAACCTTTGACCTCAAATGGTCCGAACTTCCGGTGCTCCAGCCTCTCCATTTGACGCTTTGTGCAGATGTCTCTTTGGTTCAACATCATGCGGTCCGCTTTCTTTCCCCGCCCAGCAGCCACATCCTCCCAGGTAACATAGTCCGGTGATAGCCACCTTTCCGGTCATGCCATTTCCGTTGCCTTTCCTGTGACCCTTGAATCATTTCTCGAATCTCCTCCCTGGTTCCTTCCCATTCCTTAACCAAGAGCTCACTGCTAGGGTGTAATGTGTTCGGGCTAGGCCCTAGTCACGTATCGGTACGATAGGAGCAGATGGCTTCGTGGTCAACATGAAGCGAGCGCTGCTTGCTAAAGGAGGCTTCGAACGGGGTGTAATAGTAGATCAAAGAAGTAACCGTTCAACCAAGTATATTTAAGAATACTATCTGTCGAAGTCTGCTGTTTCCATCGCGGGAATCAGCGGTCTTTAAATACAGCATATCGCTTATTTCCAGTATGAGCGATATTGCAAAACAATGTGTGTATCAACTGATAGCACACGAAACAATACAAGTATCAAACGATACTGTGGAACCAAACATAAAACAATGTGTGTATCAACCGATAGCACACGAAACAATACAAGTATCAAACGATACTGTGGAACCAAACATAAAAACCCTAGTAACCCGTACCGGTTACATAGGGTGTATCCTTTGATTATCAGACATAACACCTGACCGGTTTGTCCAGGCATTAAACCTATAGTTCATCTCCAATGGTGACAACCAGGTGGATTCTGATGTTGAGGTGTTGTATGCATACTCCGCAAGGGGTAACAGCGAAACCCAATCATCTTGTTGCTAGGAACAGTAACTGCGCAAGTACTGCTCCAGTGTCTGATTCACCCTCTCGGTTTTCCCATCAGTCTCTGGGTGGAATGCAGTCGAAACGTTTCGTTTCACTTGCAACAAGTGAATTAGACTCATCCACAACTTGGATGTGAATCAGGTATCCCGATCGGGGATAATTGACTCTGGGAGTCCATCAAGGCGCCAAACTTGCTGCAGGAATATCAAGGCAGGATCCTTGATAGGTACCTTAGTGATCAGGGGTATGAAATATGCCATTTTCAAGAATCTGTCTACTATAACCCAGATCTTGGTATACCCTTCGAACTCTTGCAGTGCTACAATCAAGTCCCTTGATGTCGCTGTCCACGGCCACTTGTGAACATCAATGGGTTGCAGCAGACCGCACTTCTTGTGCTGAATGGACTTATTCCTTTGGCATACATCACATGTTCGCACATAGTCGGTGATGTGCTCATCCATCTTTGGCGAATAGAAGTTAGCCCTAAACCTGTCAATGGTTTTGTACATCCCGAAGTGTCCTGCAATTACGGAGTCATGGTCTCCCTTCATGATTGACTGCTGCAGGTACTATCCCTTGGGAACATACCACCTGTTCTTAAAGAGGAGGAAGCCCTTTTTCGTCGTAAAATGTCGGTCGACCCCTTTCTCACCGGCAGCCATTGCCTTCAGGATCCTCAAGTATTCCTGGTCTTTGGTTATTGCTACCCACAGTTGATCCAAAAAAGAAGACTAGAGCCCAAATACCTGGCACACCTGCAACACTTGTGGTCGCAAGATGTCGCGTTCCTGGCTCGCAACCCACTGTCCGGGGCGAAAAAATAACCGTGGGGCAAAATCACTCCCCCCTTCAGGGCGGTAGTCCCTACACCGTGACAAAGCATCGGCCTTCTGATTCAACCCTCCTTCTCGGTAAACCACCTTGAAGTTAAACGGTTGCAGGAACTCAGCCCAGCAGTGCTGCCTATGGTTAAGGACCTTGGTACTATTAAAGTACTCCAAAATCTTATGATACGTATAGATCACCAATTGGTCCGTTACTGAGCACAGCAGATAATCCTATTCCTTGAATGCCGCCACATTGGCAGTCATTTCCTTATCATGGACATCATAATTACTCTCTGCTGCGTGAAACTTCCGACTATAGTAGGCCACTGGATGCCATCTCTCATCTTCAAAGAACTGGGAGAGGATGGCTCCTAATGTGAAGTCACTAGCATCGGTTTCCAGCCGGATTGGCCACTCTGGGTCCAAATCTGCTAGCCTGGGTTTGGATGTAAACGCCTGCTTGAAATAGTTGAAGGCCTGCTCACACGATGGTGTCCATTCCCATCGGACATCCTTCTTTGTCAAGCCTGTCAGAGGTTTCGCCATCTTGCTCAAACCCTTTATGAACCGACCATAGAAGTTGGCAAAGCCCATAAAGCTTTGAACGTTGACAACGCATGTCGGAGGTGCCAAATCCCTGATGGTCAGTACCTTTGCTGACAACATAAAGATCCCCATATCAGAGATCTTGTATCCGCGGAATTCAACTTCCCGTTTGTGGAAACTGGACTTCTTCATGCTTACACATAGTCTAGCTTTCTGCAATTTCTCAGTCACACGTCTCACCATTGCGCCATGTTCTTCCTTAGTTTCAGGGTAGAGCAGGATGTCATACACGTATGCAATGCCTCCTTCTTCCATGAGATCCTGAAAGACCTCATTTATGATGCTTAGGAAAGTTGCCAAGACATTACACAACCCAAATAGCATGCCCGTGTATTCATGCAGTCCATATCTGCACCAGAAGCCCGTCTTCCATTCCTCACCTTCTGCACTCCTCGGAAGGTAATAGCCATTCTTCAAGTCCAACTTGGTGAACACAATGGCTTCTTCTAACCTATCACGCAGTTCATTCATCAGCGGTAGAGGATACTTAATCTTCGCCATGATTTTATTCAGCCCTTAGTAATCCACTACCAGTCTTGATGTACCAGCTGGTTTTGGCACTCGGAGGATAGGCGATGCTGCCGAGGAACTGGGTCACTGTAGCTTTTCTGTTTGCAGCATGTCTTTGAGATATTCCTGGAGTGCCTTAAGCTCCTTTTCCGATAACGGACAGATAGGCCCAAACAGAGGTTGAGTTCCTGGTGGCAAGCTAATCGTATGGTCATACTTCGAGTGCTCGGGTAGTGCCTCAATCCATTCTTGGCTAAAGATATCCCTATAGTCCTTATACTGGGGGAGTAGCTTAACCCTAATTTCCGCACCTTCCTCATCGGAGAATTGCACAATTCCCAATAGGTACACATTACTAAGGTCTTTGGCTAGTAACTCTTCCTTGGTCATGAACACTAACTGCCCCTGCTCTGCCAGGCAGTTAGCCTTGCAGAAATCTGAGCGCCAGGTTAGTGATCCGGTCTTCCAATCTATGTCGGGGTTATGGTCTCTCAACCAAGATATAGGTAGGTACCCATCCCTCTCAGTGTCGGGCATATCCGCGACTTCAAAGCGCATCTCATTGTGGTGGTCACCTATCCTCATCTCTAATGACTTGGTATAGTGTAGACCTGACCCAGGATTGTCATCACCACTGGCGTCGCTTATCGGCATGTGTACCTTTCTTCGTACACAAGGTGCCTGAGTCTGCTTAACAAATCGGCTACTAAGCACCAGCCCAGTAGCTCTGCTATTGAGTAGCAGGAGCGCTTCCGCACTTACCTGTCCAGCTCCTCTCTTCTAGTCTAACTTGACCCTCTGGTCATTAGACTTGGTATGACGAGGTATGTCGTCATGCTTCCGCCTCTTCACTTGTCTTGGGGACTTGGTTATCTTGGCTTAGTGAATCCTTTTAGTCTCTTGCCTTTTGACACAAGAGCGGCCACACAGGGTTGGTAAACGTTAAGGGATTGGGATTTGTTTTTTATCAATAACTATGGTGGTTACTATCACGCCAGCATGACTTTGGGTACTAAACCCTCCTCAGGTAAACTTGAAAATAGCGCCATTTGTTTGTTCAAGTCCAACCTGAACCAATTCTGCTTGTACTAAACATAACAATTTTTCCTGAGGTAGGTAGAAGTCCCCTTGTTGGACCGGTTCCAAGTGAAGCAGCCTTGCTTCCCCAATGTCGAGCATCTCCATGAGCTGGACCTCACCTAGCCTTATCCGAAATAATGTCCTATGACTTGCCCATCCAGCTAAAGAAATCCTGAAAGAAACACGTATAACTAGAACCAAGGAAATAACCAGAAACCCAACAAAGGAGAGATAGCCCAGCCCACCACGTACATCCCACAACATCTACCCACCCACACCACCTGAGTGTAGTCAGTATCAGGGTCGCTTACGTGGTAGAAGGGTACTTACACATCTCTGAAGCCACCTCCGTGGCTCATGTCCATCCATCCCTCGGGGTCTATGGCTGCGGGTTAATAAGGTTACACCTGAAATAGAATGGGTTCTTACCTATTCTGAGCCGTCACTATCAACCTCCATGATCTGAGGGGATGCCTCGTGTCCTTCATGTATCTTTTACAAGGAAGCCGGAGGGGGTGCTTCAATGCCCTTTAGTCGCTTGCCCATTCCTGTGAGCTCGCTTACCGGGGCTGTCTGTTTCAACCTGCGGGCCTGTTTGGATGAACTAACGACTGGGGCCATCGTGGTACACTTTCTCCAAAAGTGACCTGTTTGACCGCACTTAGTGCACTGGTTGTGGCTCCTCTGATGTTCGGTTAAAGTCGCGAGGATTTCCTTATGCGCTACTGCATTCTCAGAAGTTGCTGGCCTTGCCGGTTTCCCCGTGTCGAAATCAGTAGGTTTGGCAGAGCTCTGGTTTTGTCCGCCCAAACCTTTCTCCTTCTTCTTGAACCTGCCCGATGTCGGGGATCTATCCTCCCACTTATCAGTGGGTTGACACCAGGGGGCTGGGTGGATGATTTGGTTACTGAACCGGTTGTTGTCCTCCAGAGTGTGCCCGACCTTCCGGGGAAGATCAAGGTACTCGTTCAGGCTGGTCGGATGGGGCTTCTTAAGTCCCCACGCATGCCAAACCTCTTGTGTGATGACTGATCGAACCTTGTCCTGTACCTGTACTGGATCTGTATAGCTAGGTTTATACATATAATCAATTATCTTGACCAGGTACTCATCGATGGGATGGGGCTTCACCACAAGGTTGCGCCACGTGAGAAGGGATCGATCTCGCTCAGCCTGGTCTCCGCCAAAACTTTGTTCCAGCCATTCTCGGAACCCCTTCCATATCCGCAAGGGGTTGCTGTCTTTGACAGGGATGCCAGTGCCCTTGTCGGCTTCCTTCTTAATGTGCCCATGCAACCCCAGATACCATGCCCGGGTGGCGTTTTCAACACTGGGTATCACCAAGTTTACCTTCTCCATGTCGGTTAACTTGCAATCCGTAAAGTATTCAAATTTGACCTCAACGAAGGTCAAGAAGCTCCCGAGTTCAGTAACTTTGCTCTTGAATGGAGGCATACCACTCAGCTTCTCCGGCTTCTTCTGCCGGTGTTTTGGTATAGGCCTAGATGCGGAACCAGTACTCCACAGGGCTCTCGCCAGCCTCTCGGTCCGGCGATCCCACCGTCGTTTCTTTTCGTTGCTCCAGTCATCCTTGCATGCACTGAGGAAGGGGGTCAAGTCCGGGAGAGAATCTCCATCGTCATCATTACCTGAGCTGTCATGGTCAGAGTCCCCTGGATCTCCATGTGCTCCCGCCGTATCACCTCCAGGTGGTGCATTTCCGTCCCCACTACCTCCACTATTCCCGCCTTGGCATTCCCGGGGTCTATCGTACCCATCAAACTGTTCCTCCTGGCCTTGCTGGTTACCATCTGCAGGAGGGTTAGCCCCTGATGGTCCTGGTGCCGGTAGTGGAACAGGGCGTCGCCCACTCTCAGCAGTTGGGTTGGGCGCTGTCTTTGTTATCCGCAGAAAGGACTGCAACTCGGGACAATGCAAGGGTTGCATCGCGGGGCCAGCGTGCCTGCATGACCCACAGTACACACATGTTGGTCGTCCATCCCCTTCTTTCTGCCTTCTTCTATACCTCACTGGGGTCTGTGGTCCCTTCCTACACCCATAGGAGTGGTAATGAATCCACCCCACCCGGGTCTCTTCTGACTTACAGCCTGATAGACAGAACTCGTCTTGGCTGTCCGAATCGCCACTTGTGATGGTGGGGAGACCGGCGGGAAGACTTGGCTTCGAGGGTGCTGTGGGGATGACCGGTGCCCAAGGAACGCCAAGAGCAGGTGTTCCTGCCCCGGGGATAGGGGTCCCTTGCCATGGAGCCTCGAGTGCTCGCTCTTGGTGGCACCGGACCTGTTCAAACAACTGAGGTGATGCGGCACGCATCGGGCAGAATCCGGGAAGTGCCGATGCTGGGGGTAGGGGAGGGGCAGTAGCAGACGGGTCAGAACTAGGGACTGGTAAGGGAACTGGTAGAGGAGTGGGTCTTGGGACGGCGATAGGGGGTATAGGAGTTGCAACCGACAGTGGTGCAGGCAGAATGTTAGGGGCAGGGGTCGGACCAGATGTTAGGTCAGGCGTATCTGGAGCCGTGATACCCTTCAGTTTGGATGTCCTTTTCCTTACTCGATGTCCATCAGTTGGCCCGACTGTTGTGCTGCCTGACGTACTGGGGGCAATTGAGTGGGGGACCGACTAGGAGCCTGTAGATGCTCTTGTGAAGGAGGAGGTATAGCTGTAGCCCTCACCTTTCAGGCTTTCCAACATCCGTATACCGATTGGGCTCGGGTTTGCCCTCCACGGGTCGTCTCTGGCTTTCATGGCCAACCCCATGCCAAAGTTCTCGGGCTCGGTATGGATGAGTGGGAGTGGGGGTGCGGACCTAATATTAGTACACAATACTCAGCATCAATACTATACCCTCCTTCAAAAGCCTTTTCCAAGGCCACCATCCGAGTCTTCAATGCCTGCTGATCTCTTACCATCTGCAGCTATGCGTCTTGCTGCACCTTCCTCCATTCCCCCACTGCCATAGTGAGCTATGTTTGGAACACCTGCTGCTGCTGGGGGTTCCAATTCTTCCATTCCAGCTTCACTTCATCAATCGACTTGGATACCTCCCAGACGATGTAAGGTTCGACCAATTCACGGGAGAGCTCACTAAAGGGAACCCCGTGAAGCGGGGGAGGAAGTATGTTGTGGACAAGGGTAGGGTCTTGGAAAAATGAGAGTGGCGTAACACGAGGGTCAGTAATCAGGGGATCAAGACATGCAATGGGTAACGGAGTAGGGGCGGCCACCCGGAGCAGCTGGTAGCCATCCCAGTCAATGCCGCGAACATCCACAAAAACCGATGCACGAAACATGTGGCGGTTGTTCTCATCAAGGTCAAGATCTGAATCCGGATTGGGTTCCATTCTGGTTCGACTTTTGGTCCTGGCCATTGCGCTTTACACCCTGGATTACTTGTTCCAGACATGGTTATCAATATTCATACAAGGTCAGTGCCAAAGGTCGGAAACAATCAATCAGGAGAGGAGTTAAGCGAGGAGCTCACTTAACGATATACTTTAACGGGAGCACCCCTAGGAAGGTGGATCCCAAGGTTGCAACCGCACCAAACAACATCAAATTTATCGCCAAAAGTTCACACCAATGTAAGAGTAAAGTAAACAATAAAACTTAATATCATTAAGCTTGACGCTTCACTCAATTGAGGTCTCGAGAGGATTGATTGTTGGAGTAGGAGAGTGCTCGCATAGACTTTCAGGAAGTTTTTATCTTATGCCAGAAACTCCCCTATCAGTTTACTCTAACTATTCGAGCAGACCCTTCTCCGCTAAGGGTGGTCCGACAGGTCTCCTTGCACACCCTTTGGGCATGCATGTATCGACACACTCTAGGTAGCGTTCACCTTATACGGTTATTGTTTCCGCGGTGCATTTCCTTTTGGCCCGCGGGAGTGAAAACCGCTCAGCGTAGGTGTCTTGCCAGTGGCTAACAGTCAAGACACCTAACGAACCGGACAATCTATGGCACCCTTCGAATATGCATGGATCTCTACTTGACCCCAGAAGCTACCGTGAGCGGTTTATATATCTACTATTTACGAGTCGCGGGCTTCTAGTGTCTTCCGCAGGACATAGTGGTCCGGGAGTGACCCAATGGGCACTACCTATGACCACTACCTTGGATGCACCTCATCCGTGGTAGGAATCATGCTTTTGGTGTCTCTGCACTTCCCTTCCAGAGCCTATGGCATTGGGGACACTCTCAGGCTCGGTAGGTGTAAAACTCTCGCAGTCGCCCCGGCACCACCCAGGACTACCTTCGGGACCCCCATGGTTAACACCCGTTCGCTCTGCCAGCTTTGGTCCGTTTTACTCCACACAACTTGGAGGAGGTACTCCTTCTTCCACCCTATGCCCCCTTATATACCCTGCGAACGGTTTACGGTTGACCAGACGGCAGGAACCTATATGGTGTTGCAAGCAGGTCGGCAAAGATTCCACTTGGCTAGACTGCACACAACTACCCAACCTGTAACCGGTACGGGTACTAGGTTGTTTTATGTTTGGTTTCACAGTATCATTTGATACTTGTATTGTTTCATGTGCTATCGGTTGATACACACATTGTTTTATGTTTGGTTTTACAGTTTCTTTTGATACTTGTATTGTTTCATGTGCTATCGGTTGATACACACATTGTTTTCTATTTGGTTTCATAGTATCATTTGATGCTTGTATTGTTTCATGTGCTATTGGTTGATGCACACATTGTTTTATATTTGGTTTAACAGTATTGTTTGATACTGGTATTGTTTTGTGTGCTATCGGTTGATCCACACATTGTTTTATATTTGGTTTCATAGTATCGTTTGATCCTTCTATTGTTTCGTGTGCTATCAGTTGATACACAAATTGTTTTATGTTTGGTTTCACAGTATCGTTTGATACTTGTATTGTTTCGTGTGCTACCAGTTGATACACATCTTGTTTTATGTTTGGTTTCACAGTATTGTTTGGTACTTGTATTGTTTCGTCTGCTATCGGTTGATACATACCTTGTTTTGCAATATCGCTCATACAGGAGATAAGCGATATGCGGTACGTAAAGACCGCTGATATCAGCGACGGAAACAGCAGACTTCGACAGACAGTATTTTTAAAATATACTTGCTTGAATGGTTACTTCTTCGATCTCCTATTACACCCCTTTCGAAGCCTCCTTTAGTAAGCAGCGCTTGCTTTGTGTTGACCAGGAAGCAATGTGCTCATATCGTACCGCTACATGACTAGGGCCTGGCCCAAACACATTACATTTTTTCGACTTCATCAAGTGGTTAAGAAACCTGCAGGGCCCTGGTCTGATCAGCCTACGAAAGGTCCAATAGCGAAGCTAGCATCGCGGAGTGGCAGAACCACGAACGGTTCGGCACTGTCAACAAGACACCATTCAGTCACTGGTGATACAAAGTGGGAAGCAGGTCCCACGAGAAGGCCTCGCCAAGGAAAGGCGACCTCAGAAACCGAAAGGGCCAAAGAGCGATTTCTCGATCTGCGAAGCAGAACGACAACCTGTGCGAGACTTGGCCCAGCAAACCTTTAGCGAAGCAACTGACGAATTAGCAAAGGCAGCAACTAGCCTTCCTGGGCTATTTCCCCCCAGCCCCAGCAAAGGAAAGGCACCGGCGCACCCACCGAAGAAAGATGGTATACCTGTCGGAACACCCAAGAAGGAAAAAGACGACGAAGAAGCATCAGATCCCACAGTAGTAAGGCAGCCACCAGACAAATCCGCCAGTGACTCTTCAGAAAGCTCCACAGACAACAGCTCGAGTAACAAAGAGTCGGAACAGAGTATGTCTGCAGGTGAATCCGCTGGATCGCCTAGCCCAGGGGCTGTGCGAACTGGATAGAAAATCAAGCTTCCGCTGCCACCCTTGTTCTCGGGCGAAAAGGACGACTTAAAACCTGCAGTGTTGGACTGGTGGGTTATAACAACCTCTCAATACCTGGCCCTACATGGAGTGGACAAAACTAAGGAAGGAAGCGGAGCATACTTTGGAAGCTTCTGTACCGGGAAGGCAGAGGAAGCATACCACCAAGCAATGAACCACTATGAAAGTGGGGACAAAATCCGAGGAATGACCTTGATAAAATACTTGAAACCGACATTACAATACTTGCAAAATACGAAAGATCTGTGCAAAAGGTGCAAGGATATCCAGCAAGTACGAAACGGCAAAACAAAAAGCGTAACCTTGGTCACGACGGATCTCTTGATGTATCAGGAACGATTGCCTATGGGGACAGTGTCTCAGCATACGCTGCGACAAAGATTGTGTGAAGCTATGCATCCCAGACTACGATAGGAGGGAGAAACCCATGGCGGAGGAGGGTGATTCCTTTGACAGGATAGTCAAGCGGGCCGAACGGAGGGACGCTATCCTGTATGAAACAGGAGTTTACCGAACCCACGTACCACAGCAAAGGAATAGTAAAGGATCATCATCGCGAGAAAACACGAAAAAGGATGAACCATACCGCAAGGATCCAAAGGACAAGAAAGACAAGAAGCAGAAACTACGCGAGGAAGGCACGTGTTTTGAAGGCGGGAAAAAGGGGCACTATGCAAAGTACTGCTATTCCAAAAAAGGAAAGGGAAAGGCTGCTAAGCGAGAGGCTAGCACAAACCACCTGGAAGCAACCACATATGACGAAGTGGAAATTAACTCAGTGGAAATGGAAAGCCTGCAAACGCAACCAATGTTGGCAATCAGTCCCGGCAACGCTCTGGAAGGAACGATTCACATAGAAGGCCACCCAGCAAAGGTACTATTCGACACGGGAACAATCAGCTGTGACATGATTAGCCCCACCGTTATCTCTACACATGGGATCCTTATGGAGCCTCTACCCCAATCAACAACAGTCAATATGGGCATGAGACGATCCCACTCTTCAAGCCACAAGAAATGTGGACTGACCGTAGGCATCGGGAAAAAGAAATAGACAAATCGGGAGATGTTGGTAGGAAACTTGGCAAAGTACAATGCCCTGATTGGAATGCCATTCGGGAAAAGACATAATGCTCTTATCAGGTGTGGGGATACAGTAGTGGAATTTCCAGATGACGAACTACATGTGCTATGCAAACCAACAAGGGGGGAATTCGGAGTCGCCGTGTCAGACACCACCACAAAAGCATTGTTGGAAGAATAGAAGGATGTATTCCCTGACAAGGTCCCTGAAATGCTACCCCCAGTGCTCAAGATTAGCCACCACATTCGGCTAAAAGAGCCATCTAACCTACGAAACCAAGCAACATACTCGATCCCAGAAGCCTACAAGGAAAAACTCATGAACTGGATAAACGGAGAATTACGAAGTGGAAAATTGTATGACAGGAGGTTCCTGGAGCAGCACCTATGTTTGTACAACTCAAATCAGGCGGAAGAATTCGCCCCCTGGTGGACCTGAAAATAAGGAACGATAGGACGATCATGGATAGTCCATCTATTGCAAACCAACCACGGATCTTGAACCGAATAGGGTGGGCGAAATTCAGGAGCAAGATCGGCCTAAGCGACACATATTTCCAAATACGCGTGGACAAGGACAGTGTTAAATTCAACTCATTCAAAACCCCTTTCGGAGGATTTGTGAGCAAAGTAATACTACAAGGAGACATGAATGCACTAGCAACATTTATGCGGATAATGGAGGACCTTCTAAGCCAATTTTTACATCATTTTGTATGGGTATAGATTGATGATATTGTCGTATTTTCAGACACATCAGGGGAACACGAGAAACACATACCCCAAGTATGTGATCGACTCAGAAAGGCAAAATTGTATGCAAGCAAAAGGAAGTCCGTACTTTTTGCGGACAAACTGGAAGTATTAGGACACATAGTGGACAACCAGGGGATCCATGCCTCCCCGCAGAAAATATCATCCATTTCAGAATGGGAGACACCAAAAAACAAGAAGGAATTGCAACAATTCCTAGGAATAGTGAATTATGTGGCCAAGTTTCTCCCACACCATGCTACGTTGACAGCAGCGCTGACCGACTTAACGGGAAACGCCGAATTCGTATAGACAACAACCCACCAGACTGCATTTGATATGGTCTGAAAGCCAATTATCGATCACCAAGTCATGCGACCAATAGACATATGGAGTGAGGAACCAATTTGCTTGGTTACAGATGCCTCAGGTTTAGGAGTTGGAGCATGGCTGGGACAGGGACCCACTTATGAGATGGCGCGACCAACCATGTTACACAGCAGGAAGTTCACCAACGCTCAGATGAACTATAGAACCACCGATAAAGAGGCCTTGGCAGTAGTGGAAGCGCTTAATTGGTTCCACAATGTACTAATGGGAAATTCCTTCACGAATGTCACAGACTACCAACCCTTAACACACCTAAGAACGGCAAAGAACCCTAGCAGGAAGCAGGTCAGATGGCGAAGTGCCTGGAGAAAACACGACGCGAAAATAGTCTACGCGCCAGGAAGCACAAACTATTTAGCTGATGCCCTTTCCTGGATTTACAAGGGAGAAGCAGACTTGGACACACTCTATGTCCACGATTATACGAAGGAACCGGATGACATCTCGGATAACACGGGTTACGAGCATGAATCAAACATAAGGCAGCCCATGCATGAGTTCCCCCCTACCTCCCCTCCTTTCTCCTATACTAAGTACCCCAACAAGGCCCCTGTACCTCCCAAAAGCCCCGGCTCTATCACTGCAGGAAACTATTGGGGTGACCAGTGTACCCTGCGAAGTACACCACGGGAAGAACTCCAACATAGCGCGTTACACTACTTACACTGTTGCGTGGATCATTGCCCGTATCATCAAACTGAGAGCAAATTCACAGAACAACCACCCAAGACGACGGAGCGGGTCGACTCCCTACCCGCTTGATGAAGTACCAAGCCCCCCAAGTACACAAATCGACCCGAGCCCTCCGGAGTCCCCTGAAATTAATGACTGGGAATGGTAACAAACGACTGGCGGAAGACCAATTAGTCCAGGAGAAGGGCCGCCCACCCTTGCCCAACCGATACCCAGGTCTTACGCAATTCCCACACTGCTAAACCCGGAAGCCCCGGCATTCCCAATGCTGCAGCCAGAACCAATAGAAAGCCTTACCGCCAAGACAATAGGGGCCTTGCAAATGCTAGGACCTGATAGCCCACCACCGATTAGACGAGCAGAACAGCTGGAAAGCCTTACCAATGAGACAATAGTCTCAGTAATGCCCCCGACAATGACAGAATAGCGGTGCGGGCTATACGATGTCTTGAAAGACAACGAGGAGCAAGACCTAGCTGAAACAAGCAGAGGAAGCGAGATAGAAGATGAACATGACACCTTACAAACAGTCCATGAAATGATCGGAACGTTCCAAGCACACATGGTAGTAGCGTACCGGAAAGAAACAATTTAGAAGATGGTAAATGAGAATGTGGACTCCACAGGAGATTTGTCCTCTTACAAGGTTGCAAACGGAATGCTATACACAAAAACCAGATACGGGGAAGACTGCCTGTATATCCCTTAAGGCCCCGCATACGGAAATACGACGTTAAGAGAATATGTCATCAGCGAAATTGACAACAAGGGCCACCACAGTGTTGAACGAAACTTACAGTGCGCAACGGAGTACCTGTTTCAGCCTGAAATGCGGAAAGACTTTAGCGCGTATGTAACCCAGTGTTACACATGCCAGGCAAACAAGGAGCCTACAAATTTGCCACAAGGAAAGGGTCAGACAATTACCCTGCCGTCAGAAATCTTCGAATCAATAGCCATTGACTTTGCGGGACCCTTCCACAATTTACTGGGATACGCCATGATCCTGGTTGCGATGGATATGTTTTCAGGATTCCTGTGGCTTATACCTACAACGAAGCAAGTAACAGCGATAACAACCTGGGAACTTCTACGCAACAAAACGTTTACACCCCATGGCTACCCAACATCTCTAGTAAGCGATGTGGACCCACGGTTTGGGTCACATGTGTGGGGACAACAGTGTCAATCATTAGGCATTGAGCATATGAAGGCGGCACCAGGCCATCATGAAACGAATAGACAGGGCGAGAGAAAAATTCCAGAATTGAAGACAGCTCTCCGAAACCTAGTCAACGCCAGACAGAACAACTGGTTTGATGCCATACTGGAGACAGCAGCATACCTGAATGCAGGATGGTCAGAAACTCTTAGCATGTGACCAGATAAAGCTGTTTTTGCAAAACATTACCCACTACTTCCCCTAGCGAACTTCAAGAACTCCGCAGTACTGGCTGCTGACGATTTGTTAAACCGGCACCAAGCAATCCAGAACACGGCATTCAATGCGATCAAAATGGCACTATTTAGAAGCATGAGAACGGCAGCAAAATGACGCAGACACTATATACTGATAGAAAAGGGTAATCTGTTACTGGTGTACGAAAGTTTATTTGCAACAGAATCGGGACGTAGCAAGAAATTGGAACCGCGATGGCGTGGACCATTCAAGATATGCCAATACGATAAGCATACAAAAAAAATTGCATGGTAGAAATGGATGGCAAAATGTACAGAAACTGCGAAGCGACATTCCATGCATCCACCGTGAAAACATACCACCCTAACGATGATGTCTCCTTCCCTGCCAGGGGCCACGCAAAACCACCCCCGATCGTGGTTAACGAGAAACCGGAATGGGAAGTGGAAACCATACGAGACCACAGAAGATGGTATGACCGCAACCAATTCCTAGTAAAATGGGTAGGGTACCTAGAAAGAGAGAATAGCTGGGAACCCCTTGAAGTATTGGAAAATACGATGGAAGTAGTAAATCAATGGTGGGAAGATAACAAACTGGAGGACGAGCTACCCCATACGATAAACCATGTCACGGTGGCGTAGAGCCCAACCCTGCCAGAAATTCAACACCTGCGCCCGGACACGGACCAAGGGATACAAGACGGATTTTGGTCAGCCCAGTTCAAGAGCGATTTCGAAAGCAGCGAAGATGAAAATTGGGTAATGGAAGATGAAGCAGCATACCTAACCCAGCTGGCTGAAGCGGAGTACTGGCAATAGCGAAAGGAAAGAACACTGCATCCAACAGCCTTATGATGTCAAACTATGAGCAAGTGTCTTGGAGACTGTGCCATCAGCTAATGGGACCGTTGGTAAACCATGATATTATGCCTAGACGATACCTTGCACACCAACTATTCATACACATCTGCAACAAATTCTTAGAAATAACAACTGAATCGACGGGACGAATGTGGGGAGAATCAGTGCCAGATGTTTTCCACTTCGGTAGAGGGTGCTGCCTGAGTACAGAAAAATGTGATAGTTGCATGGTGACGGAAGAAACTGATATAAAGTGGCACCCCCCTTCCCCTGAAGACCTAAGCAAGGCCGATACCTGAGAAAGGCCAACACCTAAGCGAGGTCACTACCGAAACTTAAATACCACCCACCATCCCCCTAACACGCTGAAGAAAACGGACCAAACTACCACACCTCCAAACCTTTACCCACCTACAAAACCTATTCTTATGCGAAAGAAACAAAATGTTGACCTGCGAAGAAGTCGGCATGAAGGGACGAGACCTGATTTTGAGTTACCTGCTGTACCGAGAGACAATTCCAGAAAGCGCATACTGGAAGATATTCTACCTTGATCACTGCGAGGATTGCGGATGAATCGCTGTCGAGATGGAGGAATGGGAGGACCGGATAGTACGAAACCTGGTGCACCTGCCACACTACTGGGCGTCAGGTTGTTTTGCGCGAGCAGCGCCATGGGGGGAGTGCTTGGAAAGATGGTTGGAAGGTGCGGAATGGATGTTGCAGGACGACCTGAGATTGTTGCAGGATAGCGATGACGATGAGGACGGGTCCTAAGTGGACTTTCAGGAGACTAGCGGAATTACCGGCTATTAGGACTTCATTAGGTTGTTTTATTTGGTGAAATTGTTATTTTATTTTCGCAGTGTAACCACTACGGGTACTAGGTTGTTTTATGTTTAGTTTCATAGTAATGTTTGATACTTGTATTATTTCATGTGCTATCAGTTGATACACACATTGTTTTATGTTAGGTTTCACACTATCGTTTGATACTGGTATTGTTTCGTGTGCTATCAGGTGATACATACATTGTTTTGCAATATCGCTCATACGGGAGATAAGCAATATGCTGTATTTGAAGACCGCTGATTTCCGCGATGGAAACAGCAGACTTCAACAGACAGTATTCTTAAAATATACTTGGTTGAATGGTTACTTCTTTGATCTCCTATTAAACCCTGTTCGAAGCCTCCTTTAGCAAGCAGCGCCCGCTTCGTGTTGACCATGAAGCCATCTGCTCCGATTGTACCGCTACGCGACAAGGGCCTGGCCCGAACGCATTACACAGCCCTTTGCCCATGACGTCTGGGCCTCAAGGCAGGGCCGGAGGGGTATGATAGGAATTATACCTCCAATTTACAGCCTCTACGGAGCTGCATAGCTCATCCAATAGCATCTCCCGGAACCCCAGATTCCACTATTATGCATGGCTTCTTGTGACAAACATTCCAGTCAACTTTTCCCAAACTCCCTGAGGGACTTTATATTGAAAAATACGCTAACTCAGGACTTTGGGCAGGGTAACCCAAGCCCCAGGGCAGGGTAACCTGATCCCGATAGTAGGGTAACCTTGTCCAGCGCACAAGATAACTTTTCCCTGTTACCTTGTCTATCCCGTTGCCGGTGATAGACATTTCTGACCTGTCTCCAGTTACCCGGCCTTGCTGCGCAACTGGCCCTTCAGAAGTCCCTAAGTACGCTGACACTGCTCCCGGGTATATCCAGGTACCTAAGTCCCTGACCAGTCAATCCTGTTCTTTCTCGCAGCCCGGGCCATCGGGTCTCCATAGGTCAAGTACTTACCTCCCTGCCGGTTCCTACCAGTTCGTCTCCTGGCTACCTGTATGGGTATATGTTCTGTCTGCCATCGCACATGTATGATGGGTCATTACGGATAGACACACCTGACCTTTCTCCAGTTACCGGGCCAAGCTGAGTAACTGCCCCCTCAGAGGTCCCTAAGTACGCTGATACCGCTCTGGGGTGTAGCCCTGTACCCAAGTACCTTGCTAGCCAATTCTGTCTATCTTGGAGCCCGGGCCATTGGGTCTCCGTAGGTCAAGTCCTTACTTGCCTGCCGGTTCCTACCAGTTCGCCTCCGGGCTACCTGTATGGGTGTAGGTTCCGGCTACCATAGCTCATGTATGCTGGGTCGTTACAGAAACAACAGTTACCTTAGTTAGTCTGACAGACTACATGTAGGCCGCGGAAACTCATGCCGGATATAAATATACAAGTTCCTCCCACGCTTTAGACAGGAGCAAACGGAGAAGAGACCCCATCAATATAACAAGTTAATTGATTTTACACACTTCATATCTTATCTTCAATAGCCTCAAGTGAACCTAGTATAACAATGAGCCTTACTGACTTACTCCGTTATCGAACCCTAACGCTTAACCATACTCTACCAAGCTTCGAGTTGGTTACCCGTAACACTTTATTGATAGTCTCTAAGTCACCGAGGCAATACACTCGGCCAATTAGGAACTGTGGCAAAACGAGCCAAGTACTACGACGCTCATGAGCAGTTACCTACTCCTACAGAATACGGACTATATCATTGGGAAGCCTGTAATCACATACGTCCCTTAGGCGACGAATACAACTTCCCTGTTTGTTGTACCGTTTACGAGATCAAACTCAGAGATAGAGCCCTTAGCGGACTCGAAAACGTCTCTATAGGTTCCCATACCAGACCTAATGGTCAAGAAATTCTACACGAAAATTGGTGTTTCCGAAACACTAGAAACAAGAATGTCACTCCCCGTTGCCAGGGTAGATGAGATGGACGAAGCATCAGATCCACCAATGGGTGAATCTGACCTAGCAACAATCAGGAGAGTCGCATCAGATGATGGATCGACCCCGACAGCCCCTTCCATGGTTCGATCAGTTAGCAGTGGGAGCCAACGAGGCTTCAGGGCATTACCTTTTCACAAGCCCAGAGAGTCAAAGAGAGTAACGAAACTTCCTCCACGACTAGACACCCCATTACCGACGCGCTCGCAGACTATATCACCAGAAGAGCTAAATCGATTAGCTATTAGAATGGGGAAAGCAATGGCCCACATAAGGATGGACCTAGATAGCTCCGAGGATGCGAACAATTTGGCAATTGAAGAGTTATCTGAGAACGACCAAATATTGGCAGAGCAAGTTCATGATATCCGCCATCGGATAAACCAAGGGGAACTCATAAGTAAGGAAGAAGCCTCAAGATGGGGATTACAATTAGGAATGTTGGAAACAGCAGTAAATGAACTCCAACAACGATACCTCGCTAAGGTATCAGAAGAACTCGAACGATCAGCAGCTCGACACGAGAAACAGGCTGAAGTTAGCGAACAGCTACACTCCGATATTGGTGTAACTGAACAGCAGTCCCTTGCAAGGGATAACATATTGGCAGACGAGGTGAAGGAACTCCAATCTCACCGGGACGAGTTAGTAGCAGAGTTAAAGCTACAAAGGGAAACAACCGAGAGAAACCACCGAGTCCAAAGGGAATTAGAACGGCGGCGAGAAGCCGAAGCAAACGATCTAAAAACCCAAATGAGTGGACTCATGAAACGCCTAGAGACCCAAGAAACAACAACGGTTCCTACAGAGGCACCAAGTGTGATGGAACTGCCCCCTACAATACCGAAACGCTCGCCAAATGGATCAAAAGGAAAGGCACCAGCGGATGGCGCCCCAGGCCCAGCAGGAGGAAATAGTGGAAATAGAGAACCACCACGAAACTCTGGAGTTCCTCCTGGACCACCAGATGACGATTCATCCAGTGACGACTCGGATGATACAAGGAGTGGTAGTGAACCACGATGCCGAGCGGGAAGGGACACACCACCACCAAATCTCAAGGGTCTAACTCCCAGTGAGCGGGGGGACTGGAAAAAGATGTCCCTGATAGGAGAAGCGGTTGGAAGGGGTATGGCATTGTCAGCAAAGAAACACGCTGAAGCCCCCTCCATTTTCAAAGCGGAATCCTATCAGAACTTGAAAACATGGGTAATTCAATGTGAGGACTATTTTGCGAGGAACCCCCTCCATTGGAGAAAGGAGAAGGAATGCATTTTATATGCCATGAGCCGAACCGGGGGAAAAAGGTTGGGAGCCTTTACCAATTGGTACCGATTATCTATGATAGGGGAGTTAGGGTATAAAAGAGTAGAGGGCCTTACCAAGTGGGAACGCTTCCGTCTAAAAAGATATGACCTAGATACGGAATGGATATCCGCATTGGAAACTTGTGGTAAACGCTACGAGGAATACCTGGCGGAACAAAAACTAGGATCGAGTGAGGGAAATGGAATTAGTCCCGGAAAGCGGAAGAGTTCGGACGAAGGTCACCGGACTGACAAGCCTTCTAAACGAAAGAAGACTTATACAAAGGCAGAAAGAGCGGCATACAAGACCGCCAAACAAAAAGGGAAGCCACAGAAAACCAAGGAGAAAGAAAAACCCTCCGAGTGGGAACAGATGCATAGAGGCATCCCACAAAAATTGATAGATGAGCGGAAAGCAAATAGTGGCTGTACCCGCTGTGGTATGACCAACCACAAATGGAAAACTTGTCGCAAGGAAGCACAAGTAGCAATAGTCCAACGTCCAAGTTGGGCGAAAACACGGAAGGAGCACCGTGATGAAAGGCAAAAGGGGACTTTTAAGAGTCACCGAACGAATAGGGTTGAAAGACGACAACCAAGAGAACCGGATGCATCAGTGCAAATGGCGCGACCAAGGAGAGTTTGGGAACTCTCTGACCACGAACTTGAGGACTAGACTATGTCCTCATCACGGCACCACCGGCGACGGCGAGTGGGTAGTCCGGCTAAGACGAACCGGGAATCGAAATGGGAATTAAAAAACAACCCTCGGGAGACAGATTGACCCCACCTTAGTGATAAGGCACGTGGACGACTGGTGGGTTCTTGACAGGACTTGCCGTTCGGACGACCTCTACGTTATCCAAGGATGAAAGGAGAGGGAATTGTCAGACCAAGGGAGAAGTGCACGACAGTCAAGTTTTACAGCCTAAGCGAGGACATTCTCCCATTGTTTGGCGATATGAAATTCGCGACGATGGTAGAACCACCAGTTAACCAAATGGAGAAAAAATTGGTTGTAGTCAGGCTTGTAGCCTGGATTCTGAAAGCCTAAGATAAGGGGGGGCTCGAACAGACGAACGAATTCACCCTAACTACCCGAGGGAGGTCCTGTGGGGATAAGGTGGAAATCTCTATGGATATTAGCGAGGCACAACTTCGGCTCGAATTGCGCACTCGAGTACAAGGCCCTAGACCTACCATCAGAGATACTCCTCCTTAGGAATGCGTTGCTTGGGAACCCTTCGGCAAGGGGTAAAGACCGCTAGTAGTGGGCAGCCCGATAAGTGTAAGTAAGATAATTATGGAAATAGTTTGGCTGAGGAGGTCTCATTGACCGAAACTACGCGGGCGTGGTATCAAACATCCACAAAAATGTCGCTAAAACGAAAACCAACCGATACGGGAATGCCGCAAAAAAGGCAGAAGATTGCCTTACCGAAACCTGCACGTTACGACTGCCTAGAAGGCAGCGCTTACCTCGATGTTAATGGAAAACGAACACAGATTTGCGTGTTATTAGATTCTGATTCAAACATTTTCCTGATTAACGGCAAACTAGTAAAGGAACTCAAAATTCCTTATGCGACAAGACAAAATGCTGTCAACATTTTGGGATTCGACGAATCCACCTCCACTAGCGGAGGAAAACATTTCACACATCCTATCATATTAGAAATAGGAAAGAATTGTCACAGAACCGAAATTTCATGCGAAGTCGCAGAAGCAGGAAATTATGACCTAATTATCCCCCTGGGATGGAGTAAAACCCATCCTATTTCTCAAATGGAGGAACCCGAGAAATGGTCATTTGACCATAGCATGTGCGATAACCACACAATGGATGAAGGGATCGCGGACATGTTTGAGTATGATGAAAATGTGGTATTTGCGGAGGATGCACACTACATCGGAAGAATCCAAAGATATAATGAGCCACTACCAACGGGTTTGGAAGAAATTCCAAAACCATACCATAAGTACCTACAATTATTCCAGGATGAAATAGCGACACAGATGCGGCCACGGCGATCGTGGGATCATGAGATCAAAATCGTGGAAGGAGAGGAGCCACCTTGGGGACCTATCTATCCCTTATCCGCAATGCAGCTTAAGGAACTAAGAAGATACCTTGACGAAATGCTTCAACAAGGAAAGATCAGACCAAGTCAATCCCCCGCCGGGGCTTCAATCTTATTCGTCCCCAAGGCCAATGGGAAATTAAGACTAGCAGTGGACTACCGAGGACTAAATAAGGTCACAATAGCCAACAAGTATCCTATCCCCATGATGCAGGAATTACAAGATCGAGTAGAAGGATCCAAAATGTTTTCAAAAATTGACCTCAAAAAGTGATATTACTTAGTCCGGATAAAGGAAGGAGACGAATGGAAAACTGCAATCCATTGCAGATATGGCCATTACGGATACCTTGTTATGCCTGTTGGGCTGGTAAACGCCCCTGCAATGTTCCAAGCAATGATGCATGAAGTACTACGAGAATTCCTAGATCTGGGAGTTGTAGTCTACCTTGACGATATATTGATCTACTCAGAAAATGAGGCAGAACATATCAAGTTAGTACAAAGAGTACTGGAACAATTGAAGGAGTACGAGCTGGTAATAAATGTGGGAAAATCAATTTTCCACGTCAGGGAAGTAGAATTCCTACATTACGTTGTAAGTACGGAGAGAGTCACAATAAGCAAAAGGAAGATCAAATCCATTCGACAATGGAAACCCTCTAAATCGCAAAAGGAAGTACAGATCTTTATTGGAGTTGCTAATTTTTACCAATGGTTTATAAAGGACTTCTCCGAAATGTGTAAACCAATGACAGAAAGGCTTAAGGGCAACAAAGATGATTTTGTTGGGGCCCTGAACAAAATACGGCTTTCGAAGAACTGAAGGAAAAATTCATGATGGCCCCAATCCTTGGCCATTTCTACCAGGACTTGGAAAGAGTGGTGGAAACGGATGCTAGTAATTTTGCCTTAGGGTGTGTCCTATCACAATGTTTGCAGAAGAAACTGCATCCGGTCGCTTTCTATTGCAGAAAGCTGAACTTGGCAGAACAAAATTAGGAAATCCACGATAAAGAACTCCTAGCGAGAATGGAGGCATTCAAGGAATGGAGACACTATTTGGTGGGAGCTGAAAAGCCAATCACTGTTTATACAGACCACCAAAACTTACAACATTTGTTAACCACGAAGAAATGCAACAGAAGACAAATCTGCTGGGCACAAGTCTTGGCAGAATTTAACTTCAAAATTGTATACCGCCCTGGTAAAAGAGTAGGAAAACCTGATGCGCTAAGCAGATGGCCCGAGTGCTGTCCTGAAGAGGGAGCTGCGCATAGTGAGCAGTCATTCTTAAAGCCTGAGCATTTTCAAATTGGAATAATTCTCAGACAACAAGAAAGTCACCAGGCCTTGGTCCTAGAAATTGCAAGAAAAAGTAATGAACCACGCATCAAGATAAATAGACTTGCAAAAAACACAGTAATACCAACTAAAAGATCACGAATGGCAGCAGGTGTAACAGGGGCACGCCTAGGAAGATGGATCCCAAGGTTGCGACCGGACCGAACAACTTCAAACTTATCGCCAAAAGTTCACACAGATGCAAGAGTAAAGTAAACAGTAAAACTTAATATCGTTAAGCCTGACGCTTCACTCAATTAAGGTCTCCAGAGGATTGATTGTTGGAGTAGGAGAGTTCTCACATAGACTTTCAGGTAGTTTTATCTTATGTCAGAAACTCCCCCATCAGATTACTCCAACTATTCGAGCAGACCCTTCTCCGCTAAGGGTGGTACGACAGGTCTCCTTGCACACCCTGCGGGCATGCATGTGTCGACACACTCTAGTCGGCATTCAGCTTATGCGGTTATTGTTTCTGCGGCGCATTTCCATTTTGCATGCAGGGGTGAAAACTTCTGCACATCGGCGTCTTGCCAGTGGCTAACAGTCAAGACGCCATGTGAACTTAGACTATCTATGACACCCTTCCCATGTGCATTGATTTCTGCGTGGCCCCAGAAGCTACCGGGAGCCTTTTATCAATCTACTATTTCTGGTTCAAGGACTTCCAGTGTCTTCCACAGGACACAGTGGTCCGGGACTGATCCAATAGGCGCTACCCATGACCACTACCTTGGATCCACCTTATCTGTAGTAGGAATCATTCTTTTGGTGTCTCTGCACTTCCCGTTCAGAACCTATGATGTTGGGACACTTTCGGGTTTGGTAGGTGTAAAACTCTCCCGGTCACCGCGGCACCACCCGGGACTACCTTCAGGACCCCCACAGTTAACACCCGTCAACTTCGTCAGTTTGGGTTCTTTCTACTCCAAACAACTTGGAGGAGGTGCTCCACCTTCCGCCCTATGCCCCCTTATATATCCTGCGAACAGCCTACGGTCGACCGGACGTCAGCAACGTATACGGTGTTGCAAGCAGGTGTGCAAAGATTCCACTTTGCTAGACTGCACACAACTACGCAACCATTTGCCCATGATGTCCGGGCCTCAAGGCGAGGCCGGAGGGGTATAATAGGAATAATGTCTCCAATTTGTAGCCTCTTCAGAGCTGCGTAGCTCGCCCAATCACATCTCCTGGAACCCCTGATTCCAGTAATATGCATGGTTTCGCATGACAAATATTCCCGTCATTTTTCCCGAACTCCCCGAGGGACTTCGTATTGAAAGGTAGGGTAACCCAGGACCTTGGGCAGGGTAACCCCAGCCCCATGGCAGGGTAACCTGATCCTGAGGGTAGGGTAACCTGTCTAGTGGACAAGATAACTTTTCCCTGTTACCCTGTCTATCCCGTCGCCGGAGATTGACACTTCTGACCTTTCTCCAGTTACCCTGCCTAGCTGAGTAACCACCCCTTCAAAGGTCCCTAAGTACGCTGACACCGCTCCCGGGTGTATCCGGGTACTGAGTCCCTGACCAGCCAATTTGGTTCATCCTCGGAGCCCGCGCCGTCGGGTCTCCGCAGGTCATGGACTTACTTGCCTGCCGGTTCATTCCAGTTCGCCTCCTGGCTCCCGGTATGGGTATAGGTTCCGTCTGCCATAGCTTAGCCACACTGGGCCGTTACAGCAGGACATGATCTCCCTGAATTAAACAATAGACTAGTTCCAGCAAATAGACAAACGATGATAGAAACTGGAATAGCTGTCAGGCTACCTGAAGCAACTTGTGGAAGGATTGTATTAAGTGGACTTGTAAGGAAACATGGTATAGAAGTCAGGGCACGGGTTATGGATGTGGACTACACTGGATAACTTAAGGTGCTCCTAAGAAACCATAGTACGAATAACTACTAAATCAAGAAGGGAGACCGTATTACACAATCAATATTAACGCAAATTGACAACTCAGAGTTAACAGAGGTCGACGAGCTAAACCAAACAAAGTGAGCAGAGCAAGGCTTCGGAAGTATCGATTTTATACTGACAAGAGCCCTCATAGTACCAGTATCCATACCAGCTGTATGTTACCTACAAGGTGACGCCGGAGGAAACCAATACTTCAGTGACCAGGAATATTCTTCGGATGCATTAAAACGATGACTGCTTATGTCTAATGGAATAATTGCAATAGTAGACATGAAGACATTTGCAGTCGAATTCTTAAATGAAGTTCGAAATGCAGCAACCAACGTCGACAACTGGAAGTAAAGAAAGGAGGAATTACTGGAAATACAAAATAAAGGGGCAAGGGCGCCCAAACATTGGCCGTTAATCCAGGAATTCTTATACTATAAAAATCGTTTATATGTCCCCAATAATGGGAATCTCTGAATGGTTGTCGCGCAAGACTACCACGACTCTAAAGTCAGTGGACATTTTGGGCAGGAGAAAACCGCAAAAATTGTCCCCCGAGATTTTTTTTGGGAAGGCATCATAAAGTGGATAAATGACTATCTATGGTCATGAAATGAATGACAACATAACAAATCTCCAAGACATGCGAGGTATGGGTTGCTCCAACAACTTCAAATCCCTTATGTCATACGGACATCTACTTCTACAGATTTTATCACCCATTTACCAGAATCTCAAGGCCATGCACAAATCATAGTAGTAGTTGATAGATTTCCTAAAATGGCTCATTTTATCAGGTTCAAAGAAAATACGACTGCACAGCAGGTTGCTACAGTATTTCCCCAAGAAGTCTGGAAACTCCATGGATTACCAACCAAGACGATCTCGGACATGGATGCAAAATTCTCGGGAGAATTCTGGGAGTCTTTATGCAAGTTGTGGAGGATCAAAAGAAAGATGTCAATGGTATACCACCCACAAACTGATGGACAAACCGGGAGAAGCAACCAAGTACTGGAAGGTTACTTAAGGCACTTTGTCAATTATGGTTAGGATGACTAGTACCAATTACTGCCGTTAGCAGAACACACTTATAACAACTCCACCACTAAGGCACACAAAATGACACTATTTTACACAAACTATGGATTCCACCACCTAACAGAATGGATGAAGAAATGGGATACTCAAAACCCAGGGGCCAAGTAATATGTGCACTGGATGCAAGCCATACTTCGTCAAGCTCAGGAGACCTTAGAACGAACCAGGGACTCATTGAAAAGATAACACTACAAAAGAGTGATAGACCAACCTGATAATCAAGTAGGTGACAAAGTCATGCTTAACGCTAAGAATATAGAAGCCAAGCGCCGGTCAAAGAAATTGAGCCCGACACTTGATGGTCTATTTAAAGTTTTAGAAAAACCAGAAAAGCTATCTTATGAAATCAAGCTTTCAGATCGATGGTGAATACACTGCGTATTTCATGTCTCATTAATGGAACTATATTGCGCATCGATTCGACCAAACCGGGAACAACTAGCAAGGGTACTGGAGCAGATAGAAGGCAACTTACAGTGGGAAGTCGAGTAAATAGTTAAGAGTGAAATATTCTCCTATACTGCAAGGGTACATGGTCGGAATAGACGCCTGCACGAACTCCAGTATTTTGTTAAATGGAAAGGGTGTTCGGTGTCACGATCTGGCTAGAGGAGCGCTAGCCAGGTCACGGTAGCAAGGAACAGGTTTCACATATTGCGTCATTTAGATATCATACAGTTAAGTTATTCTTTCACGTGCATGACCTGGTTCGCAGGTCATGGGGTGCGGTTATATTTAAATTGTTTTTACGCACATGACCTCGTTAGCAGGTCATGGGGCTCATTTACGTTTGATTACATTTCGCACATGAAGTACAATTGATGTCACGGGAAGAGTGTAGGCTGCCTGGTAAGGCTTACCGGCAAGGCTAACTCATTTATTGTTCGCGTGTGACCTCCTTAGTAGGTCATGTGGTTTGTTTGTACGCTTGATTTGTATTGCGCTTGATTATGTTTCGCACATGATGTCACTTAGAAGTCATGGGATGTTTTATGTTTGCACACATGACTCATTGGAGTCAAGTGATGGATTTTGCACCTGACCTCGCTTGAGGATCAGGACTGGGTTAGGGTTGCGGGAAGAGGCCTATATAAAGGCCAGGTTTTCACAGATGGGCTAGCTCTTCATGCATCCATCTACTATTATTTCCTATCTACTATTTTACGATCTTTACAATACAAAAACCTTTACGCTTCAAGCCTATCTGCCAGACGGATCAACCCTACAGTCAAGACCCTATCTGCTATGCAGATCTGGTTAACAGAATAAATACCAATAGTCTGGGCGCTGGTGAGAAACCGACTCTTACATGAGAATAGTAAGATGGGGCCTGTGGACTCGCGGAGCTCTAGGACACATCGCGGCGCAGTTCGAAAGAAGAAGGAAGGTCGTTACCTGTCGCAAGTAACACGAGTAGTGGAAAACCGTAACATTTGGTTGCATGTCCTGCGACACCTAGCGGCAGCAAGACGGCAACTCCAAGAAATGCGGAGTTCTGCCACGACAAGGAAGGAAATATAGATCTCACAAATGACACCCTGGACCCAGGACAAGTACAGAACACCTTAGACGAAGCAGCAAGCCAACCCTTACAGGCAGCAAGTCCGGTTACACCAGAACGGGTATCACCACTAGGGAGTTCCCCTGAAGGAACACGACAACAAGGAAGGATGTGGGCAGTGGCAACACTGGCACCGCCAACAGGGCCTACCACGCAAGTGCCGATCATGACCGAGAACCCGATGACGCAGTTTGTAACCTGTTCGGGCCAGGCCCTAGTCATGTGGCACGATGATAGGGGCAGATGGCTTCTTAATCAACAAGAAGCAAGCGCTGCTTGCTAAAGGAGGCTTCATAGGGGTGTAATAGGAGATCAAGGCAGTAACCTCTCAAGCAAGTATATTAAGAATACTAGCAGTTGAAGTCCGCTGTTTCCAACGCGGAAGCCAGTGCTCTTTAAATACAGCATATCGCTTATCTCCAGTACCAGTGATATTGCAAAACAAGTTGTGTATCAACCGATAGCACACGAAACAATTCACGTATCAAACGATACTGTGAAACCAAACATAAAACAATGTGTGTATCAACTGATAGCACACAAAACAATTCAAGTATCAAATGATACTGTGAAACCAAACATAAAACAATATGTGTATCAACCGATAGCACACGAAACAATTCCAGTATCAAATAATACTGTGAAACCAAACACAAAACAACCTAGTACCCGTACCGGTTACACTCCCAAAATAAAACAACAATTTCACCAAATAAAACAACCTAATGAAATCCTAATAGCCGGTAAATCTGCTATTCTCCTGAAAGTCCATTTAGGACGTATCCTTATCATCATCGCTATCCTGCAACAATCTCATGTCTTCCCGCAACATCCATTCCGCACCTTCCAACCATCATTCCAAACACTCCCCACATGGCGTTCCACGCACAGAGCAACCTGACTCCCAGTAGTGTGGCAGGTCCACAAAGTCCCATACTATCCCGTCCTCCCATTCCTTCGTCTCGACATCGATCCATCCGCAATCTTTGCCGTGCTCAATGTAGAATATTTTCCGCTATGCGCTTTCTGGTGTGATTTCATGGTATAGCAGGTATCCCAAAATGTGGTCTCGTCCCTTTATGCCTACTTCGTCATAGTTTGACATTTTGTTTCTTTCGCGTAAAGATAAGTTTTGTAAGAGGGTAAAGGTTTGGAGGTCTGGTAGTTTGGTCTGTTTTCTTCCACGTGTTAGAGGGATGGTGGGTGGTATTTATGTTTCGGTGGTGACCTCAGTTAGGTGTTGTCCTCGCTTAGGTGTCGGCCTCGCTTAGGTCTTCAGGGGATGGGGGGTGCTGCTTGATTGCGGTTTCTTCGGTTTCCATTCAACGATGACATTTTTCTGTGCTGAGGTAGCACCCGCTACCGAAGCGGAAAACATCTGACACTGTTCCTCCCCACCTTCCTCCTGTTGATTCTGTTGTTATTTCTAAGTATTAGTTGCAGATATGTACAAGTAGCTGGTGGGTAATGTATAGTTTGGGGACAATACCACGGTTCACCAACAGTCCCATCAGTTGATGGCACAGTCTCCTAGGTACTTGCTACTAGTTTGACATTGTAAGGTTGTTGGATGGTGTGTTTTTTCCTTTCGCTATTGCCAGTACTCAGCCTCGGCCAGCCGGGCTAGGTATGCTGCTTTATCTTCCATTCCTTGATTTTCATCTTCGCTGCTTTCAAAATCCCTTTCAAAGTGGGCTGACCAGAATCCGTCCTGTATTCCTTGGTACGTGTCCCAGCGCAGATGTTGAATTTCTGGCAGTGTTGGGCTCCACACCACCATCACATGGTTGATTGTAGGGGGTAACTCGCCCTCCGGGCTCTTGTCTTCCCACCATTGATTCACCAATCCCATCGCATTTTCCAATCCTTCCAGGGGTTCCCAGCTATTCTCTGTTTCTGGGTACCCCACCCATTTTACCAGGAATTGGTCACGGTCATACCGTCTTCTGTGGTCTCATATGGTTTCCACTTCCCATTCCCGTTTCTCGTTAACCACAATCGCAGGTGGTTTCGCGTAGCTCCTTCCAGGGAAGGGAATATTATCGTTAGGGAGGTATCTTTTTACGGTGGATGCAGGGAAAGTCACTTCCAGGTTTCTGTACATTCTGCCATCCCTTTCTACCATGTAATTTTGTGTATACTCATCATATTCGATTATCTTGAATGGTTCACGCCAGCGTGGTTGCAATTTCTTGCTACGTCCCGACTCCGTTGCGAATAAACTTCCGTATACCAGTAACAGATTACCCTTTCCTATCGGTGTATGGTGTCTGCGTCGTTTCGCTGCCGTTCTCGTGTTTCTAAATCATGCCAATTTAATCGCATTGAATGCCGGATTTCGAAGTACTTGGTGCCAGTTTAACAGTTCATCGGCAGCCTGTACTGCTGAGTTCTTGAAATTCGCTAGGGGAAGTAGTGGGTAATTCTTTCTAAAACTAGCCTTATGTGGTGACATACCGAGACTTTCTGACCATCCTGCATTCAGGTATACTGCTGTCTCTGGTGTGGCATCAAACCAATTGTTTTGTCTTGCGTTGTCTAGGTTTTGGAGAGCTGTCTTCAATTGTCGAATTTTCCTTTCAACTTGTCCATTTGTTTCACGATGGCATGGTGCCGCCTTGATATGCTCAATGCCTAGCGATTGACACTGTTGTCTCCACACATGTGACTCAAATCGTGGGTCTGCATGGCTCACCAGAGATGCTGGGTAGCCATGGGGTGGAAACATTTTGTTGCGTCGAAGTTCCCAGGTTGTTATTGCTGTTACTTGCTTAGTTGCAGGTATGAGCCATGTGAATCCCGAAAACCTATCTATCGCAACCAGGATTGTGTCATATCCCTATGAATTGTGAAAGGGTCCAGCAAAGTCAATGGCTATTGATTCGAAGATTTCCGATGGCAGGGCAATTGTCTGAGCCTTTTCTTCTGGCAATTTTATAGGCTCCTTATTTATCTGGCATGTGTGGCACTGGGTTACATATGCTCTAAAGTCCTTCCGCATTTCAGGCCAGAATAGGTACTCCCTCACGTCCCATAAGTTTCGTTCACCAATGTGGTGGCCTTTATTGTGGATTTCGCTAATGACATATTCTCTTAAGGTTGTATTTCCGTATGCTGGGCCTTTTGCGATATACAGGTAGTCTTTCCCATATCCAGTTTTTGCGCATAGCATTCCGTTTGCAATCTTGTAGGAGGACAAGTCTCCTGTGGAGTGCATACTTCCATTGACCTTTGTCCAATTTGGTTCTTTTCCGTATACTGCTATCATGTGTGCTCGGAACGTTCCGATCATATCATTGACTGTTTGTAGGATATCGCGTTCGCCTCCTATCTCGCTTCCTCTGCTTGTCTCATGTAGGTCTTCCTCCTCGCTGTCTTCCAAAACATGGTATAGCTCGCGCCGATATTCTGTCATCGTCGCAGGCATTACTGCGACTATTATCGCATTGGTAAGGCTTTCTAGTCGTTCCGCTCGCCTAATCGGTGGTGGGCTATCAGGTCCTGGCATGCGGAAAGCCGCTATTGTTTTGGCCGTAAGATTCTCTATTGGTTCTGGCTCCGGCATGTGGAATGCTGGGGCTCCCGGGTTTAACAGTGCTCGAATTGTATAAAGTCTGGGCGTCAGCTGAGCAATGTTGGACGGCCCTTCTCCTGCACGAATTGGTCTTCCGCCAATCATTTGTTGCCATTCTCGGTCATAGATTTCGGGGGCCATCAGAGGGCTCGGGTCTATTTCTGTACTGGGGGGACTTGGTCCTTCACTAAGCGGGTAAGGGGTCGATTTTCCCTGTCGTCTAGGATGGTTGTTCGTGAATTTGATCTCGGTTTGATGATACTGGCAATCATCCACGTAACGGTGTGAGTTGTGTAATGCGCTATGCTGGAGTTCTTCTGGTGGCGTACTGCGCAGAGTACATGCGTCACCCCAATCGTTTCCTGAAATGATCGAGCAGGGGCTTTTGGGGGGTACAGGGGCCTCGTTGGTGTACTTAGTATTGGAGAAAGCAGTGGAAGTAGGGGAGAACTCAGGCGTGGGCTCCATTGTATTTGATTCTTGCTCGTAGACCAGGTTATCCGCAATGTCATCCGATTCCTTCCTACAATCTTGGACCTAGAGTGGGTTCAAGTCTGATTCCCCCTCGTATACCCTGGAAGGAGCATCAGCTAAATAGTGAGTGCTTGCTGGTACGTAGACTATTTTCGCATCGTATTTTCCCCAGGCAATTAGACATCTCACTTACTTTCTGCTAGGGTTCTTTGCTCTTCGTAGGTGTGTCAATGGTTGATGATCTGTAAATATTGTAAAGCAATTTCCCAGAGGCATATTGTGGAACTGGTTAACTGCTTCCACTATTGCTAAGGCCTCTTTATCGGTGGTCCCATAGTTCATCTGAGCGTTAGTGAACTTCCTGCTGTGTAACACGGCTGGCTGTGCTGTCTCATAACTGGGTCTCTGTCCCACCCATGCTCTAATTCTTAAATCTCAGGTGTCCGTAACTAACCAAATTGGTTCCTCGCTTCGCATGTCTATTGGTTGCATGACCTGGTGATGGATAATTCGGTTTTGGATCATATCAAATGCGGTCTGGTGGGTCGTTGTCCATATGGATTCGGCGCTTCCCGTTAAGTCGGTTAGTGGCGCGGTCAACACTGCATGGTGCAGCAGAAACTGGGCCACGTAGTTCACTATTCCTAGGAATCATTGTAATTCCTTCTTGTTTTTTGGTGTTTCCCATTCTGCAATGGATGATATTTTCTGGGGGGAGGCATGGATTCCCTCGTTGCCCACTATGTGTCCTAATACTACCAACTTGTCCGCATAAAGTACTGACTTCCTTTTACTCGCATGGAATTTTGCTTTTCTGAGTCGATCACATACTTAGCATATGTGTTTCTTGTGTTCCTCTAAAGTGTCTGAGAATATGAGAATATCATCAATGTATACCCATACAAAATGATATAAATATTCGCTTAGGAGGTCCCTCATTATCCGCACAAATGTTGCTGGTGCATTCATGTCTCCTTGTAGCATTTTCTTGCTCACAAAACCTCCGAACGGGGTTTTGAATGGGTTGAACTTAACACTGTCCTGGTCCACTCGTCTGTGGAAATATGCGTCGCTTAGGTCGATCTTACTCCTGAATTTCCCTTGTCCTCTTCGGTTAATGATCTGCGGTTGGTTTGGAATTGATGGACTATCCATGATACTATTATCGTTCCTCACCTTCAGGTCCACTAGGGGGCGGATCCTGCCATCTTATTTGGGTTGTGCAAATATAGGTGCCGCTCCGTGAACCTCCTGTCGTACAATTACTCCACTTTGTAATTTCTCGTTTATCCAGTTTGTGAGTTTTCCCTTGTAGGCTTTTGGAATTGAGTATGTTGGTTGGTTTCGTAGGTCGGTTGGATCTTTTAGCCGAATGTGGTGGCTAATCTTATGTACAGGGGGTAGCGTGTCAGGGACCTTGTCGGGGAATACATCCTTGTATTCTTCCAACAATGTTGTTGTGGTGGTGTCTGACATAGCGGCTCGGAATTCCATGCTTGTTGGTTTGCATAGGACCCGTAATCTGTCATCGGGGAATTGTACTGCTGTATCCCCACACCTGATAAGAGCATTATGTCTTTTCGGGAATGGCATTTTCAATCACGGCGTTGTACTTTGCCAAGTTTCCTACCAACATCTCCTGATTTGTCCATTTCTTTTTCCAGATTCCTACGGTCAGTCCACATTTCTTGTGGCTTGAAGAGCAGGATCCTTTCATTCCTATATTGACTGTTGCTGGTTGGGGTAGAGGTTTCGTCAGCATGCTATGGGTAGAGATAAAGGTAGTGCCAATTAGGTTGCAGCCGATTGTTCCCGTATCGAATAGTACCTTTGCTGGGTGGCCTTCTGTGTGAATTGTTCCTTCCAGAGCATCACGGGGCCTGATTGCCAACGTTGGTTGCGTTAAGAGGCTTTCCATTCCCACTGAGTTAATTTCCACTTTGTCATATTTGATTGCTTCCATGTGGTTTGTGCTAGCCTCTCGCTTAGCGACCTTTCCCTTTTCTTTTTTGGAATAGCAGTCCTTTGCATAGGGTCCCTTTTTCCTGCATTCGAAACACATGCCTTCCTCGCGTCGCTTTCAGTTTCTTGTCCTTCTTGTCATTTGAATCCTTGCGGTATGGTTTATCCTTCTTTGTATTATCCCACAATGATAACCCTTTGCTGTTCCTTTGCTGGGGCAAGTAGGTTTGGTAAACTCCTGTTTCATACAGGATAGCGTCCTTCTGTTCGGCCCGCTTGACTATCCTTTCAAAAGAATCACTCTCATCTGCCACGGGTTCTACCTCCTGGCCTAGTCTAGGGTGCATTGCCTCATACAATCTCTGTCGCAGCATGTACAGTGACACAGTCCCGGTAGGCAATCATCCATGATACATTAAGAGATGCGTCGCAACTCAGGTTATTCTTTCTGCTTTGTCATCTCGTACTTGCTGGATATCTTTGAACCTTTTGTATAGTTCTTCCGTGTTACGCGAGGGTTGGAATCTGTCTCTCAACTATTTTATCAGGGTCTTTCCTCGGATTTTTTCCCCACTCTCATAGTGGTTCATTGCTTGGTGGTATGCTTCCTCTGCTTTTCCAGTACTGAAGCTTCCAAAGTACGCTCCACTTCCTTCCTTAGTTTTATCCACCCCATGTAGGGCCAGGTATTGAGAAGTTGTTATCACCCATCAGTCAAATGCTGCAGGCTTTAAGTCGTCCTTTTCGCCCGAAAACGAGGGTGGCAGCAGAAGTTTAATTTTAGGTCCTGTTTGCGTGGCCCGGCAGGTTCACCTTCGGACATATTCTGTTCGGACTCTTCGCTACTCAAGCTGTCATCTGACAGGCCTTTTGGAGAGTCGCTAGGGGATTCGTCTGGTAGCTGCCTTACAACTGCATGATCTGATGCTTCTTCTTCGTCTTCTTCCTTCTTAGGTGTCCTGGCAGGTGTTCTGTCTTTCTTTAGTGGTTGCGCTGGTTCCTTTCCTTTACTGGGGCTGTGGGGAAATAGTCCAGGAAGGCTGGTTGCTGCCTTTCCTAACCCTTCAGTGGATTTGCTAAAGGTCTGCTTGGCCAAATCTCGCACGATTTGTCGTTCGGCTTCGTCAATTCAGAAATCGCTCTTTGGCCCTTTCAGTTTCTTAGGTCGCCTTTTCTTGGTAAGGCCTTCACGTAGGACCCGCTTTCCACTTTGAGTCTCCAGTGACTCAATTGTGTCATGTTGGCAGAGCCGAACCTTTCGTGGTTCTACCGCTCTCCGATGCTAGCTTCTCTGTTGGACATTTCATAGGTTGATCAGACCAAGTCCCTGCAGGTTTCTTAACCACTCGCTGAGGTTAAAAGATATAACCTGTTCGGGGCAGGTCCTAGTCACATGCTGGTACAATAGTAGCCGATGACTTCTTGATCAACAAGAAGCGAGCACTACTAGCTAAAGGAGGCTTCGAAGGGGTGTAATAAGAGATCAAGGGAGTAACCGTTCAACCAAGCATATTAAGAATACTGTCTGTCGAAGTCTGCTGTTTCCAACACGGAAACCAGCGGTCTTTAAATACAGCATATCGCTTATCTCCAGTATAAGCGATATTGCAAAACAATGTCTGTATCAACCGATAGCACATGAAACAATTCACGTATCAAACGATACCGTGAAACCAAACATAAAATAACTTGTGCATTAACCGATAGCACACAAAGCAATTCCAGTATCAAACGATACTATGAAACCAAACATAAAACAATGTGTGTATCAACCGATAGCACACGAAACAATACAAGTATCAAACGATACTATGAAACCAAACATAAAACAATGTGTGTATCAACCGATAGGACAAGAAACAATTCAAGTATCAAACAATACCGTGAAACCAAACACAAAACAACCTAGTACCTGTACCGGTTACACGGTTCCGGGGTGCAATTAATGCTTACCTAGAATCAAGACCAAAAGCAAAAGAACTGAACCTATAGGAAGGAGACCGGGAGAAATTAAGACAGTTCCTGAGCCAACTGGAACAATACTTCAGTGTGAGAGGGTACGGAGTTGGAAAAGACACGATCATGGTGGACTATGCAGAATCCCTCCTGAGAGAACAAGCGGGGCAATGGATAATGCCCTACATGGAAGGAAAGTGACACTGGATATAAGCCTTGTGGGAGGAGTTCAAGGAAACACTCCACAATCAGTTTGGGGACAGAAACGCCAAGGAAAGGGCGAGACTCAAACCGCAAAAGATGAGACAGGGGAAGGTTAACCTTTCCGACTACTAGCACAAGTTCCACATAATATCAGGCAAAGCGGAATACGGTGATGAGACGGAATACCGCCACCTCCTGGACGGTACCAACAAAAGCCTGCACAAACCCTGGCTAGGTTTGGACCAGACGGAGCGCACGGCCGAAGGCTTCGCGATATGGGCTGTCAACAAAGACGTAAAGATCAACCTGGTCAGGCATGCCCAGAACAGGACAAAATGAATAAACTACCCAATCCTGCTGTACAACAACAAGGGCACCTAGCGACCAAACAACACGCTACGACCCACACCAGCTGGGAACCCCATGTACATGGAGGCAGTAGGAAGAAAGAACCGATGGTTCCAAAGACCGTTGGACCAGGAGTACCAGCAGAGAAGGAAGGAAAATGCATGCCTTCGGTGCAGACTAAAGGGGCATTTCATCAATGATTGCTGACGCAAGGAAAGCAAGCTCCAGGAGATGGAAGCTACAGAGAGGATGGAAGGGCGGGAAACTTTAAACGAATAAAGTCTCCAGTAAGGAGTGGTCTGTGGGACGAAGAACGAGGCAAACCCACCAGCATCGCACACATATCAACCAAAAAAAAAAAAAATCAGAACCAGGCAATGATCCATGGTACGAAGGGCTACGAGAATGACAATGAATATCTTATGATTAAGACAACGCTATGCACAACAAACAAGGACACGGAAATGAACACGATACTCGATTTAGGAGCAACCGAGGATTTCAGCGACAGAGATTTCTGCGAAACCCATGGATTACTCCTGAAAAAGAAAGAGAATCCAAGAGACATATACGTGGTCAATGGTGAAAAAAACAAAGCAGGACCAATCACCCCTAGAGCGCAAGTCATAATGGAGATAGGGTCACATCACGAAGCCATGACATTCCCAGTTGTACACTTGCAGAAACACAGTGCCATGCTAGGAATGCCCTGGCTAAAAAGACACAATCCGAACATTGATTGGAAATAAGGCCAAATCAACATCAACAGCGAACTATGCACCCAGTTGTGCCTGGAAACTGCCCCAACGATTGCAACAATCCCCAAAGAACAAGCAATTGTAGAGAACCCGAGGACGCAGATCCTCCATGTGGACACCAAACAAGAAGAAATGATCCCTGACGAAGAAGGCATGAGGGTACTAGTGTTACACTCGGATGCCAGAAAACCAACAGGAGAATCCACGAAGGTAGCAGGTCACGACCTGTACAGGACAGAAGACACGATGGTCCCCGCAAAAGGACAAAAGATGATACTAATAAGAATTGCGCTAGGACTGTCTGATAGCACCTATGCAGGAATCGCTCCGCGCAGTGGTATGGCCACTCAACATGGGATTACCACGCATGCTAGAGTGATCGACACAGACCATAGGGGTGAGGTGCAGGTCCTACTAACAAACCTGAAGGATGAGGACTATACGATCCAAAAGGTGGATCGCATAGCCCAGATGGTTATTGTGAATATCGATACCAGGGAGCCCCGGGAAGTCCGAGACCTGGACAAAACCAAAAGAGGCAAGGAAGGATTTGGCAGCACCGGATGAGAAACCACTAAGAACAATACCCCGACCTAAACGACAGAAGAAAATCCCCTCAGCATATCCTTCATATCAGCCAAAGCCTTGCGTCAACTCTACCAGAGAGGGGAACAGACTGGGATCCTCAAATGAGATGAAGCAGAAGATGGACCAATGATCGCAGAAGGGTCAGCAATCAGTACATGACTGGCGGTAAAGGAAGAAGCCAAGAAGAAGAAAATAACTCAGAGGCAACTGGTCCTGAAAGGATATCACCATTATCTCAACATATTCACAGAAAGCGAAGTGACGGCACTTCCTATGCACAAAAGCGAAGATCACCAGATCAAGCTAGAGGAAGGAAAGGTAGCACCCTTCATGAAGCTCTACCCGTTGACGGTAGAGGAATTGAAGGCGCTGCGAGAATACCTCCAACTGAACCTGGCCAGGCAGTGGATCAGACCATCGTCCTCCTCGGTGGGTGCACCCATCCTATTTGTCAAGAAGAAAGATGGGAAACTGAGACTTTGTGTGGACTTCCGGGGTCTGAATGCGGTGTCACAAAAAGATAGATACCCTCTACCATTGATTGACAAAGCATTGGACCGACTAGGACGGGCCAAACACTATACAAAGTGGGATATCCAGGATGCATATCACAACATAAGGATAGCCGAAGGGGACGAGTGGAAGACCACTTTCAGGATGAGATATAGACTATAGAAATACTTAGTCATGCCCTTTGGATTGTCCAATGCACCAGGCATATTCCAACAGTGGGTCAACGTCCAAGTTGAGCAAGCACCTAGACATATGTTGCAGTGACTACCTAGACGATATCCTCATCTATTCGGACAACATGAAGCAACACCACTGAGACATACGGAATGTTCTGCAGGCATTGAGAGAAGCCAAGGTCAAACTGAAACCTACGAAATGTGACTTCCATATGAACAAAGTCGACTACCTAGGATTTATCATCAGGGGCAAAGGAGTACGAGCTGATCCAGTCAAAACAGCGGCTATCGATGACTGGAAAGCACCCAAGAGTGTAAAAGGTGTGCAAAGCTTCGTGGGCTTCTGCAACTTTTACCGAAGGTTTATCGAAGGGTTTGACAGGGTAGCTAGACCTCCCTATAACACAGCGAGAAAAGGGATCAAATGGGAATGGGGAGGGAAACAACAACAAGGATTGGACGAGACGGGAAAACAACTTACCACGACACCGATATTACGACACTGTGACTGCACGCTACCCATAATGATCTAGATGGATGCATCCAACCACGTGTGCTCCCATATGCGCTCCCAGCAGGGTGAGGACGGATTGTGGAGACTGGTTGCATTTCGATCAAAAGCAAGGTCAAAGGCAGAACAAAACCATAACATTTAGGACAAGGAACTGTTAGCAGTTGTTCAAGCAGTTGAGGACTGGAGGAAGTACACGCTAGGAAGTCAACACGTGATCCGTACCATCATGAACTACAAGAAGCTGCTTGCATTTACTACCACCAAGGAACTCAATGGACGACCGATCAAATGGAGCAAGACATTAAGCCAATACCATCTCCAAATCGAATAGCAACCAGGCAAAGAAGGAGGAAAGCCAGACGCATTCAAGTTGACTTGAAAAACAGAGGACTTCCCAGACAAAGAAGAAACATGGTCACAACGACAATGAATGCTTCTCCCCAGGGAAAAGCATTTCGTAAAAGAAGAAGACGAAGAGAGTGTATACAAGTCACTGAACGAAACAACTAGAGCCACCCACAATGATGAACGATGCGAGGAATGGAGAAAAAGAAGTGCGGCCAGTGACCAGGAAATCAACGAGATCAAGAAGGCCTTAAAGGATGGCCTAAAACAAACGAAAGGTGTAGCCCTTGGGCTATGCCGGGAAGAAGACAGATAGTTATGGTATGACAAAAGATTAAGGCTTTTGGAGGAAGAAGCCTTGCAAACGGAAACGATGAGAAGAAATCATGATATCCCAACCGTGAGACCTGGCGGAGTGACAAAAATGACAGCATTGATTCAATGATCCTACTACTGGCCATCGATGCCCGATGATATTAAAAGATATGTGAAGAACTGCGACATGTGTCAACGAACAAAAACAGTCAATCACACACCCTATGGGCTACTCAAACCGCTCGAGGGTCCTGGAAGACCCTGGCAATCCATTGCTATGGACTTTATCACCGGGCTACCCAAATCGAAGGGTTATAATACAATATGGGTTGTTATTGACCGACTTGCGAAAATGGCGCACTCTATACCATGCAGGACGGGTATGACAACACCACAATTCTTCAATCTGTTTAAAGGCCAGGTTTTTAGACTCCACAGCCTACCAAAAGATATCACCTGCAACAGAGGATCCCTCTTCACGTCGGACATAGGGAAAGAAATCACGTGACAATTAAGTGTCAGCCGACACTGGAGCATGGCCTTCCATCCACAAACGGATGGCCAGACCGAATGAACGAACTCGGTTTTAGAACAATATCTCTGAGCCTACGTCAACTACCAACCGAACGATTGGACAGAGTTCCTATCCATGGCCAAATTCGCTTATAACGATGGGCGACAAGAAATGATAAAAACCACGTGCTTCTTTGCGAATTATGGATACAACCCATTATTCGACCCGGTACAATACAGAGTACCGTGAAAGATAACGCAAGCAGACGATATGATAAGGGTACATGACATATTAGGAGATGAAATGACTCTAGCACAAATGAGTCAAAAGGAAAGAGCGATAAGCACTGGAAACCAGGCCCGAACCTTACGGTTAGCGACAAGGTGTGGTTGATACCACGCAATATCCGGACCACGAGACCATCAAAGAAGCTAGACTACAAGAAACTTGGACCATTCAAAATACTGGAATGGGTCGGATTGCAAGTATATAAACCCGCCCTCGCCGCCTTGATGAAACAGACCCATCCAACATGCCATACCAGCCTCCTCGAACCCTACCAAGAGAACTCTTTTCCCTTACAGAAGAAACTTGCCCCTCCATCTATCCACATAGACAGAGAAGATGAATACGAACTCGAAGAAATGATCGACTCTTGCTTGCACTACAGCAAGTTGCAATACCGTGCTAAGTGGACTGGTTATTCCGCCCAACACGATCAAGAGTAGTATCCAGCCACAAACTTTACCAATGCGAAAGATGTCGTCCTCCTCTTCCATCGGTGCTACCCGTGCAAACCAACAACCAACCGCCGGAACAGAGGGGGAAGCAAACAGTTGGGTGGGGGTTGAAGACCGCGAAGAATTTGAACAAAAGGTGCTACAAGCACTGAAAGAAGCGGAAGAAGGGAAAGAGCAGAAGGAAGAACCTCCAAAAAAGACGTGAACGGCGTGCACCAACGGCGGGTGCACGGTACAGTGTGACACAAAGGAATGACACTGGTGGTGGCCAACGGCGGCTACCAAAATGAGAGATGAGGACCAAGACCAGGAGTGGGCGAACTCTGGGCAGCAACAAGCCTGGGAGGGAGAAGCCCCTGCAACTCTGGCAGGGCCGAGACACCTCAGAATCGATTGGCAGAACTGCGTACGCAGGTTCTGCCCCTACCATAGAAGGGAGCAAGAAAAGGCACGACAGGCTCCAAGGATAGAGCCGAGCAAGAAGTGGGGGCACAAAGTTTCTTTTACCTCCCAGGACATCCTAAGAGAAAGCATCTGCACCCTGGACAAAACAATAATGCAACAAAAAGACATGATAAACCAGCTGCAAAGAAAGGTCGACTGACTCCAAAGAACAAACAAAGAACTCTGGGAAGTAGAGAGAATGGTATCAGAACCAGGAGAGAGACAGGATGGAGAACGACGGATCCACAAAGAGGTAGAAGACTGGTTCTGGGAGGAATACAACCTGGCGAAATACCAGGAGCTGCGAACCCTCAAGTACACAGCATCAATCAAGGAAGGGAGAAAAAGAAGAAGATAGATGTAGCCACAGGGACCGAGGATAAGAGAGAGGGGAGCTAATGCCACCATCTGGCTAGAGGAGTGCTAGCAAGGTGATGGCAGCAAGGAACAGGTTTCACATATAACGTCGTTTAGACGTCATACCATGAAGTTATTCTTTCATGCGCATGACCTCATTAGCAGGTCATGGGGCTTGGTTATATTTAAATTGTTTTTATACACATGACCTCACTAGCAGGTCATGGGGCGCGTTTAAGTTTGATTGCATTTCGCACAGGACATATGATTGACATCATGTGAAGAGTCTAGCCTGGCCGGTAAGGCTTACCGGCAAGGCAGACTCATTTATGTTTTATGTGCGATGTTATTAGTAGTTCATGTGGTTTGTTTGTACGCTTGATTTATATTGCACTTGATTATATTTCCCACATGACATCACTTAGAAGTCATGGGATGTTTTATGTTTGCGCACATTACTTATTTGAGTCAAGCAATGGATTACACACCTGACCTCACTTGAGGATCAGGACTGGGTTAGGGTTGCGGGAAGAGGCCTATATAAAGGACGGGTTTTCACAGATGGGTTAGCTCTTCACACAACTATCTACTATTATTTCCTATCTACTACTTTACGATCTTTACAATACAAAAACCTTTACGCTTCACGCCTGTCCACTAGATGGATCAACCCTAGAGTCAAGAACCTATCCACTACGTGGATCCGGTTGACAGAATAAAGACCGATACTCTCAGCGCTGGTGAGAAACTAACTCTGACGTCAGAATACTAAGATAGGGCCTGCAGACTCCAGAAGTTCTAGGACACAGCGCAGTGCAGTTCGGAAGAAGAAGGAAGATCGTTGCATGTCGCAAGTAACACGAGTAGTGGGAAACCGTAACATTCAGATGAGTAGAACACTTGGGAGCCCCCACGGAGTCTAGAACACTCTCAGGAAGTAGTAGAAAGTTTTTATAGAGTAAACCCAGAGATGGCAAATAGGGCTGAGGTAGAATGATATAGAAAGGTTTTCCTGCCGCGGACAAGCAAACATGGAAGGATTTTTACCCTACTATATGGCGTTCAAAAAAGAATTGTAAATAAGAAATAAAGGGAGATTTGAGACAAGCTCTTCAAGCGGGAGCTCATGTTAGGCATATGAGGTACACAGACCCTTGCTTAGGGAAAAAACCGAGCCCAACACCCCTCCCCAGCCCCTATGTGCGGACTGCATGTCGCCACTGTCATTTCCACTGGTTGCGTCCCATCACCAAAAGTACACAAATTGGGACTCTCACCATAACAACAAATACGTTGTCGCCATCTGTCCAACCACAAGCTGTTCATATGTTATATGAGAGGGGACCTCTCCGCAGCTGGTGTGGCTAAAATCCAGCATTCCGGTCCACGTCACGTGGAGTTGTAACCAAAACCATTTCACTGACCAAAAAGGTGGTCTTAAGTAACAGGGCATTTTGGGCGAAATTGCTAGTAAGCCAATGACAGGCAAACTGCTTATCCGGCAACATGGTTGTGCCGACCAACCACTTATGGCTGGATCCCATAGAATGAACTACTGGTTAGACGTTGGAAGTCATATGGATAAATTTGGTCAGCTGGATAAATGGTTATGAGGTAATTTAGCCAACATATAACTCTATAGTCACGAGATAGAAGAGATGTTGTGCAGGTCTTTCTCGCTAGGTAAAATAAGAAGCGATCGAGCACCAAGTCTCTCTACTACTAGATCGCAACGCAGTCAAAGCCTCTGCATGGCTAGCCTTGTCTGGCATCGGAACTGATCACTCCTATGACAGAGGAACAAACCAGAGGATTTCGCAATTGGATGGCAAAATCTAGTAATAGTTATTTGGCATGGGCATCGGAGACTTTTGGCTGGCTCAGTCTATGACACCCTCAAGAAGACGAAGTTATCAAAAGGCCTAAAGACCTAGCAGTATAAGAGAATTCACGGTCAAACCATGTTCGCACTTAGAAGCAAAACAACTGTTACCTTAGTTAGTATAAGAGACTAGATGTAGGCGGTTGAAACTCACGCGGGATATAAATATACGAGGTCCTCCCACGCTTTAGACAGGAGCAAACAGAGAAGAGACCTTATCAATATAACAAATGAATTGATTCGATACACTTCATATATTACCTTCAATAGCCTTAAGCGAACCTAGTATAACAATGAGCCTTCCTGACTTACTCCGTTATCAAACCCTAATGCTTAACCATACTCTACCAAGCTTCAAGTTGGTTACCCGTAACCAGTGTCTATTCTTGAATAATATTCCTTGTCCTGGCAGTACACCTGTTCTCAGCCAGCAACAGCATGGCACAATCATCCGTGCTGCCAAATCCAAGTGGAAAATGACCAGATATGATTTCAGGGATAAATATGTGCCCAGTGTTTCTCTTTCTACATGTTGGTACCCATCCGGGCCTGAGTGATAAAACATGATTCTCTACTAAATTTATAGTGGATCGAGTACTCAGAGATGCTAATGTCAAGAAATGGCTAGCCCAGTTAAGACTCAAGCTCAAAGCTGTCTATCTAGCTATAAGACTAAGATGGGATACAGCTCATATGAATTGGAGAGCTGAGGATTTCGAGAGAGTCATCTGGAGTGATGAGTACAGTGTGGAGAAATCCAAGGATCCAAGGCAGCAGTGGGTTTTCAGAGGACTTCAGGAGCAGTGGCTTGCAGACTATATTCATACAAAGGAGAAAGGATAAGGGTATTTCGCTTATGGTATGGGGGTGCTTTTGGGGTAAGAGGAAAGGTTCTTGGATTCCTATTACCCAAAATATCAACAAAACCAGGTTTGTTAGACGCTTAAGAAGACATCTTTTTCGTGTAATTCATCAAATGATTTCCCCTGGTATGCAACTTGAAGATATTCTTTTTTAGCAAGACAATACTTCTGTTCACAAAGCTTGTAGTGTTATGGAATAGTTTGAAAGGAATTCTATTGAATTGGTGGAACACCCCCCTTACTCCCCTGATTTAAATCCTATTGAGCATGTATGGGCTGAGCTCATAAAGCAATTTCAGCAGCAGTATCCAAGGATTGGAGATACCCCAAAAGGAAAAGAAACTATTAAGAAGAGGCTTGGACAAGTATTACCTTTGGTTTCGGAGACAATTCCTGAGGATTTTTGTGAAAGGTTGTAGAAATCAAGGGCTGGTAAAGTAGCTGCAGTATTGGAAGCAAGGGAAGGTTATACAAAGTACTAGCTAGCCTTATTTATTATTATTTTACTCAAAAATATATATAGCAGATGTTTAGTCATTAACTGTTGATCGGAGAGATGTGGTACTCGTGCTAAGGTTGTGGCTTACAAGCCACAACCCCCAAAATTTCGCAGGCTCACTTTTGGGGGCACTCAACTGAGTGCCCGACGGCTCAATGCCATTTTACAGCTCAACATAATTTTGTGATTCAATGTAATTTTGTGGCTCAACAAAACATATAAGCCACAAATAGTCTTGTGGTTTTATGTAAATTTGTGGCTTAAGATCAAATTATAAGTTTATAATAATAATAATAATTATTATTATTATCATTATTATTATTAAAGTAATTATACATTTATATATTTATTTTCCATTTCTTTGCCTGCCACTTAACACCTGCAATAATTAACTTGGATATTTTCTTCTTATATAATTGCCGTTTGTAACTCTTTTTGGCATATGACTTCATTTCATCCAGTAAGGGCTTCTGCTCTGCCCGTTCTGCACATTTTCTTGTATTCACTGCCTATTGGAGTTACATTTTAGCTTTTTCAACATCTGCATCTACCCTCTTTTGTGCCATTTGATGACCTTGAGAAACCTTAACAACTCCTCCATGTTGTATTTGTCTCCGATTTTGGGCTTCTCGACTAGCATTCCTTGCCTCCTCTGCTGCCCTTGTATTTTCCATCTGTTCTATAGCTAACCTGCCAGACTGTGCCTGTGCCACTCCACCTCATAGCACTGCTTTAGGTTGTTGCTAAAAACTGGGAGATAAGGCTCTTACATTAGGTTGTAACTCTGCAGCTTGTCTCTTAAGAATTAGAATTGTGAGAGGTATTGTTGGAGTCGTAGTTGGTGGTAGTATTTGCGGTTCATTAGAAGCCACAGAGGTGGTAGTAGCAGCCTCTCGAAGCTTGGAAATAACAATATTTGGACAACAAGGAATAAGCTTAGTTGCACGAAATGCTGATTGAACATCAGTTAAGTTGAAGGTTTGTTGATGAATCGAATCAATTTGACATAAGAATTCAACTTTGTCAAATTCATCACATCCCATCCTAGTAGCAGCTTCAACAGCCTCTGCAAGATAGTGCTCAGAGGGTTGAAAGACCTCAATATTTAACGGTTGAAGTATATGACTAGTATATGGTGGAAGGCAAAATACTATTATTTTTTATCTTTCACAGTAGTCTAGAAATGGCTTTGTGCAGTAAGATCCATAACCATCCAAGATTAATAATCTGTATATTCCAACTTGTCTTTTTGCAGAATGGTAGTTAAAATGTTCTAGCCACTTGATTGTTAGATAATCATTCATATAGCTAGTCTCTAAAGTGCGATAAGATAATTATCAGGTATCTTTCTCGTAGTATACCAGGGTTCTTGGTAAATTACACCTGGTATAATAATCATGGGAGACAGAACTTCTTTATCTCCACTAATTGTTTCACAAACAGTTACTAGTTCTCTGTTTGTTGTACTACCCAAATAGGCTTCCTGATTTGAATCTCTTGTAATTATCTATTGGTCCTTCCCAACTCCAATCTGAATACCAGTTTCATCAAAGTTGTACTTATCACTATCCTTGAATTGGTACTTTTCACAAACTGTATGATAGTTCTTGAACCATTCTTGTATGTTCTCTGGATGTTGTGCATTCTTGCAATCAATATCAAGGGTATGTTGTTAGTGAATAAAGTATTTTGGGTGATGGCTCAGGAATCTTCTTGACCACTGCTTACTCACAGTGGGTGCTTTGTCTGGACCACTATGTGTATTCCAAAGGATAGTATTTACACAGCAAGTAACCATTTGGAGTCGAGCACTTGTCCCTATTGTATCTAGCCAGTCAATATATTGGCAGACAGCAAGTTCCTGGGCTTATGACAGTTTTTTGTTGGTTCCTGGTCGATCCTGTTTGGATTGAAGCCCCTGCCAGGGTTGTCTAAGTCGTGATACTGGAATCTCATATTATCGAGCTGTTGCTACATGATTTGGCATATCTTCTCCTATAGTTTCAAGATATGTCACAGCAGCCTGAACTGGGACTTCAATATCTTTATGTGGTTCAAGACACTGGCTGGGTACTGAAATTGCCAGTACTGGTGGTATGTTGTAAGATGGAAAGATGTTTGTATTGTTAATAATATCAAAGTGCAGTAAAAATCTATCTTATATTATATCCCAAATCGGATGCATCAATACAATTCTAAAGCTAAAATATTCAGATTCTATGGCTCAATAAAGCTTTGTTCAGATGTACATCTCATTATGCTACAAAGTGCTATTCTATTCTAAATTTTCACAAAGTTTTTAAGCTCTATTAAGCTACAAATTGCTTCTAAGTTACTAAAATTTAATGTAAATTAAAATAATCTCTCAAGTGCCATTGAGGTACTTAGTTCCATTGTACTACACACTATTACTTTGCCACAATATAAACCTGAGCCATCAAATTTGAGCCACAAAATTACATTGAGCTACAAAGTTGCGTTGAGCTGTAAAGTAACATTGCACCATCGGGCACTCAGTTGAGTGCCCCCAAAAGTGAGCCTATGGAATTTTGAGGGTTGTGGCTGGTAAGCCACAACCTTGGTACAAGTAGTGGAGGGTTGATTGTATAGTCACACATGTGTGAGCGCTGTTAACAACCCCACCCCAGGGTTCCATGGTACAACTGCAATTAAACACATCTCAGATCATGAACACTTCTGACAAGGTACTTTATTTCAGGCATAACTCACACTTGTGAGTCATAGCAAGTATAACGACCCAACATACATGAGCTATGGCAGACGGAACCTATACCCATACAGGTAGCCAGGAGGCGAACTGGTAGGAACCGGCAGGCAAGTAAGTACTTGACCTATGGAGACCCTATGGTCCGCGCTGCGAGAATGAACAGAATTGGCTGGTCAGGGACTTAGGTACCTGAATACACCCGGGAGCAGTGTCAGCGTACTTAGGGACTTCTGAACGTGCAGTTGCTCAGCTGGGCCGGGTAACTGGAGACAGGTCGGAAATGTCTATAGCCGGTGACGGGATAGACAGGGTAACCGGGAAAAGTTATCTGGTCCGCTGGACAAGGTTACTCTACCCTGGGGCTTGGGTTACCCTGCCCAAAGTCCTGAGTTACCCTGCCTTTCAATACGAAGTCTCTCGAAGAGTTCGGGAAAATTGACTAGAATGTTTGTCACACGAAGCCATGTATGATACTAGAACTTAAACTTCCGGGGGATGCTATTGGGCGAGCTACGTAGCTGGGCAGAAGCTGTAAATTGGAGACATTATTCCTATCATACCCCTCCGGCCCCGTCTTGCGGCCCGGACGTCATGAGCAAACGGTTGGGTAGTTGTGTGCAGTCTAGCAAAGAGGATACATTGGTGACATGCTGGCAACACCGTATACGTCGCTACCCTCTGGTCGACCGTAAGCTGTTCACGCAATATATAAGGGGGCATATGGTGGAAGGTAGAGTACCTCCTGCAAGTTGTTCGGAGCAAAGCGGACCAAAACTGACCGAGTTAATGGGTGTTAACCTTGGGGGTCGGGAAGGTAGTCCTGGGTGGTGCCGGGGCGACCGGGAGAGGTTTACATCTACCAAGCCCAAACATGCTCCCAACGCTATAGGCTCTGAAAGGGAAGTGTAGGGACACTAATAGCATGATTCCTACCACAGGTAAAGTAGATCCGAGGTAGTGGTCATGGGTAGCGCCCATTGGATCAATCCCGGACTACTGTGCCCTCCGGGAGACACCGGAAGCCCGAGACCAGTAAATAGTCCATAGATAAACTGCTCACTGTAGTCTCCGGAGTCAAGTAGAGATCGATGTATATGGGAAGGGTGTCCTAGATAGTCTAGTTCATGAGGTGCCTTGACTGTCAGCCACTGGCGAGACACCGATGCGTAGAAGTTTTCACTCCGGCAGGCAAAAGGGAAATGCACCCCAGAAACGATAGCCATATAAGGTGAACGCTTAGGAGAGTGTGTCGACACATGCATGCGCGAAGGGTGTGCCAGGAGATGTGTTGGACCACCCTTAGCGGAGAAGGGTGTGCTCGAATGGTTGGAGTAAACTGATGGGGGAGTTTCTGGCATAAGATAAAACTACCTGAAAGTCTATGCGAGAACTCTCCTACTCCAACAATCAATCCTCTTGAGACCTTAATTGAGTGAAGTGTCAGGCTTAACGATATTAAGTTTTACCATTTACTTTATTGTTATATCTGTGTGAACTTTTGGCGATAAGTTTGAAGTTGTTTGATGCGCTCGCAACCTGGGGATCCATCTTCCTAGGGGTGCCCCCGTTACAGCAAGGATGTTATATTGGTTTTGCACAATCACTCCTGTGCAAGTCATAGGGTCTTATTTGTTATATTGTTTTATGTGTTTGATATATGACTCATTTGAGTCATCTGATGATTTTCGCACTTACGACCTGTTTATAGGTTATGTGGATTTCACACCTGAATATACTTATAGTCACCGAGCTTTATATTATATGGATTAGAAGGCTGTGTGGATCAGGTGAGCTGTGCACATAAGGCAGATCTTATACTCATAACTGGTTTAGGAGTCGTTTGAGCTGAGCGCATGACCTATCTGTAGACATGTGATGTTATTATTACACAAGTGTATGAGTCACAGTTGTGACTTTTGATTTGTAAATGCGTTGAGTGAACAACTATATAAAGAGGGCAATAAGAGCTAGTAGTTAGTTTTTCACACCGCCATCCAAGTGTTACAGGTAGTTGACTCTGAGCTCTGTAGAGTAACTAAGTGTTAAAGGTATTTGATACTGGAGAATTGTCAAGAAGACTTGCTAACACTCAGTTCACTAAACCTACCAAGAGTAAAGTGCATATCGTGAAGTATAACCTGTTATATGGATAAGGTCTCTTCCCTGTTGCTGATGAGTCTAATAGCGTGAGAATCTTTTTTTTTCTTTTTTTTTCTTTTTTTTTCGATTTACTCATTTCTTTATTCTTAAGGTACAAGAATCAGAATGGACAGCTACGTATAGCACAACCATCCCCGTTACAACCAACTCCTCTAAAGATAATATCATGTTTGGGAACCACTCAACATCAGAGGAAACATCACCACTTTGTCGGTGTTGCACCCCCCCCGGCTGGGGGGCGCAGGCCCTGTATTTCATCTGTTCTTTGCCTTTGGTCATCATCTTTACAACCTTCCCCTGAGGTCTACCCTCAGGACTGCTTCTCCTACCCCAAATCTTTACCTCTTTTTGTTGTTTCTCCTCACTTTTCCTGCTTTTGCTAGGCATCTCACTTAGCATTAGCATGGTTAGGTTCACCCACTCTGGTTTCTTTAGATGGCTGAGAATATAGTTTGCTGTAAGCGATTACGATGGATCCTCCTCAGAGAAGTTTGTCAACAGGCCACAGTTGATTTCGCCACTTTCCGCTCTTCACCTACACTGATTTGTGGTAGTATCCTATCCACTAAGTGACACTATCCCTTAGAGAATAAGGGATTACAAGGGAGATGTGGTAATACACCTTTGATGTAGTTGAGGAAATCAGAAAACCGCCCAGAAAGACACGAACACATTTCCAATAGTTGATTCATGCCCGGTTCTACCCCTCTACTCCACCCTCACCACAGTTCAGCTTGCACCCTACTGCCTCCTCCTCCTCCCGGGCCGATACCCTACTGCATCCCCTCTCCTCAGGCTGGCGACCTACAGCTGGGTGGCATCCCCTCTGCCCCCTCAGGTGGGCCCCCTGGGCACTCCCTCCTCGTTTCCCTCCTGCTCTATCATCCCGACAACATCCACCACCTATGGCCAACATCCTACTACCATCACTTGTTGTATTCTGGTGGGTACACAGATTATGTAGGCCATGTTACAAGACCGACCTGATTCCCTCCCCCTTACTTCACTGCTTCAACCCTGGGCCAGATGCCACATCTGCATACCTGTGCAGCTATTAAGTTGCTTTGCCTTCCTGTGTTGGAGAGTGTGGGTGGCATCCTTCTCGCTTTCTGTTGTTATTGGGTATTAATTGGGTTTCTTATGGTTGTTTCACAAACGGGCTTGAGGTTTCTTTTGTTGCTACACGGCTGCAGAGGTTATTGGTTCAACGTTTGTTGTACTGGGTACTTGCTGCTAGTTTTTTATACCCCAGAGGGTTTTTCTACTGCCTTGGTGAAGGAAGGGGCAGAGTTGAAGGTCTTTGCAGCATTAGCACGAGGTGTATGCTTTCTTTGTACCTTAAATCAAACGAAATCATTTCAAGAAAAACCGCTCAGTATGGTGCAACCGTTCCCGTTACAACCAACTCCTCTGAAGAGAATTTCCTATTTGGGAACGACTGAACAGTTGCAGAAACATCATCACTTTTGCCGTTTTGCACTCTCCTGCTGGTGTAATACCCAAGCATATACGAGCTATAACAGCCGGATCCTACACCCATACAGGTAGCCAGAAGGCAAACTGGTAGGGACCGGGAGGCAAGGAAGACCTTAGTCTACGGTGACTCGATAGCCTGAGCTCTGAGGTAAACGGACCTAGCGTGCAAAGGCACTTAGGGATTTGGATACACCTGTGAGTGGTGTTAGCGCACTTAGAGACCTCTGATGGGGCAGTTACTCAGCTATGCCGGGTAATGGGTTATAGATCAGAAAGGTCTATCTCTGGTGATGGAATAGACAGGGTAACAGGGTAAAGTCCCCTTGTCCATTAGGCAAGGTTACCCTATGCGCAGCATCGGGTTACCCTGCCTTGGGTCTCAGGTTACCCTATCAAAAGTACTAAGTTACACTACCTTGCAATATGAAGTGCAATGCGGAGTTCAGGGAAAATGACCAGAATGTTTGTCACACGAAGCCATGCATAACACCGGAATCTGGGGTTCTGGACGATACTATTGGGCAAGCTACGCAGCTGTGAAGAAGCTGTAAATTGGAGCCATTATTCCTGTCTCGCCCGTCCGGCCCTGCCTTGAGGCCGGGACATCATGGGGAAACAGTGGTGTAGTTGTGCGCAGTCTAGCAAAGCGGAATCTTTGCAGACCCGCTTGCAACACCGTATACGTCGCTGCCATACAGATGACTATAAGCAGTTCGCAGAATATGTAAGGGCGCATGGGGTGGAAGGTGGAGTACCTCCTCCAAGTTGTTCAGAGTAAAGCGGACCAGAACTGGGGGAGTTAACGGGAGTCGACTGTGGGGGTCCGGAAGGTAGTCCTGGGTGGTGCTGGTGTGAGGGGGAGAGTTTTACACCTACCAGGCCCAAACATGCTTCTAACGCCATAGGCTCTGAATGGGAAGTGCAGAGACACAAAACACATGATTTCTACCATAAGTAAGGTGGATCTGAGGTGGTGGTCATGGGTAGTGCCCATTGGATCACTCTTGGACCACCAGATAGTGCGGAAGACATCAGAAGCCTGATACTTGTAAATAGTAGATATGCAAGCGGTACGGGTACTAGGTTGTTTTATGTTTGGTTTCACTGTATTGTTTGATCCTTGTATTGCTTTGTGTGGTATCGGCTGATACACATATTGTTTTATGTTTGTTCCACAGTATCATTGATACAGGTATTGTTTTGTGTGGTATCGGTTGATACACACATTGTTTTATGTTTGTTCCATAGTAGCATTTCATACTTGTATTGTTTTGTATAGTATTGGTTGATATACACATTGTTTTATATTTGTTCCACAGTATCATTTGATACTTGTATTGTTTTGTCTGGTGTCTGTTGATACACACATTGTTTTGAATATCGCTAATACTGGAGATAAGCGATATGCTGTATTTAAAGACCACTGATTCCCACAGTCGAAGCAGCAGACTTCGATGGACTGTATTCTTAATATACTTGGTTGAACGGTTACTTCTTTGATCTCCTATTACACCCCGTACAAAGACTTCGTTAGTACGCAGTGCTTGCTTCTAGCTGATCAAGGAACGATCTGCTCCTATCGTACCTCTACATGACTAGGGCCTGGCCTGAACAGGTTACAAGATAGATATACTGCTCACGGTAGCTTCTGGGGTCAAGTAGATATCACTACACATGGGAAGGGTGTCATAGATAGTCCTATTCGTCGAGTGTCTTGACTGTTAGCCGCTGGCAAGGCACCGCTGCAAAGAGCTTTTCACTACGCAGGGCAGATTGAGAATGTGCTGCAGAAATGATACTTGCATGAGGTGAGTGCCGACTAGAGTGTGTCGACACTTGCAGGCCTGAAGGGTGTGCTAGGAGATGTGTCGGACCACCCTTAGCGGAGATGAGTGTGCTCGAATAGTTGGAGTAAACTGATGGGGGAGTTTCTGGCATAAGATAAACCTACTTGAATGTCTATGCACGAACTCTCCTACTCCAACAATCAATCCTCTTGAGACCTTAATTGAGTGAAGTTCCAGGCTTAACGATATCAAGCTCTACTGTTTACTTTACTCTTGCATTGTATGAACATTTGGCGATAAGTTTGAAGTTGTTCGGTGTTGTTGTACCCTTAGGATCCATCTTCCTAGGGGAGCCTCCATTACAGCTAGCAGGTGCAGGCCATCTATTTTATTGGTTCTTTGCCTTCAGGCATTATCTTTACTCTCTTCCCCTGTGGTCTACCCTCAGGGCTGCTCCTACTACCCCAAAACTTCAACTTCAGATATTGTTTCTCCTCACTTTCCCCAGTTTTGCTAGGTACCTTGCTTAGTATTAGGACAGTTGGGTTCACTCATCCTTGTTTGTTCAGATGGCTGGGAATACAGTTTGTGGTAAGCAATTAAGATGGATCCTCCCAGGGGAGTTTCCTCAACAGGGATGGTCAATTTTGCCACTTTCCCCCCTTCAACTACACTGCTTAGTGGTTGTATCCTACCCACTAAGTGACGCTATCTCCCAGAGAACAAGGGACTACAAGAGAGATGTGATAATACACCTTGAGAGTGGGAGTTGAGTTCAGGAAACTGCCTAGAAAGACACAAACACGTTTCCGATAGTTGAAACCAGATCGGGTCTATCCCTTCCCCTCTACACTTCACAGATTGGCTAGCACCCTACTGCTACACCTTACAACCACCATGGTTTCATCACTTTTATCTGGTTCCTCACGCCCTTGGTCAATCCAGGTTGGCCCTGGGCACCTCACCCTGGCTGGCATCCTACTGCTGGGCTTGCATCCCCTCTGCCCAGTGGCCTTCCACACCTACCTCTCTCTACATTCCCCTGGTGGCCCAGTCTCCTGCCACTCCCCCCTCGTGCTCTGGGATTGTATTGCACTGCCTCCTTCTCAGGTGGACTTGGGGATCCAATTTGGGCTCACACCTAGAACCTAATTACAGGTCTGCTAGTAGTTCATACATTCCGCGCTCACCCTTGGGCATCTTTAGGAGTCCTCGATACTTTGCTTTTTGTTTTTCTTTACTTGTCTCGCAGTGTATGCTATGGCTTTTCCCATCACTTGCTGCTCATTTCATAGTTAGGCATCTCCTAATTGTTGTTCAGCTCGGGGCCTTTCAGGATGTGGGAGGTGCGGTTCGTTCCATACCAGAGGAACTTGTAGTGATGGCTTTTTTCCAGGTGGCGTGGAGGAAGTGTTTCTTTCAGTACGCCATAACGCGAGTTGCATGTGCATTGTTCTATATCTTAAACTAGAAACAATATATGATATAAACAAAAAAAAAAAAAAAAAAAACCCGCTAGGTATAGCACAACTGTCCCCATTACAACCAACATCTCTAAAGATAATTTCCTATTTGAGAGCAACTTAACACCAGAGGAAACATCACCACTTTTTCGGTGTTACACCCCCCCCCAGCTGGGGGGTGCAGGCCATCTATTTCATCTGTTCTTTGCATTCGGGCATCATCTTTACTACCTTCTCCTGAGGTATACCCTCAGGGCCGCTCCACCTACCCCAAAGCTTCAACCTAGGAGGTTGCTTCTCCTCACTTTCCCCGCTTTTGTTAGACATCTTGCTTAGCATCAGTATGGTCGGGTTCACCCATTCTTGTTTCTTCAGATGGCTGGGAATACAGTTTGCAGTAAGCGATTGTGATGGATCCTCCTCAGGGAGTTTCCCCAACAGGCCATGGTCGATTTAGCCACTTTCCCCTCCTCATCTACACTTCTTGGTAGTGCTATCCCATCTACTAAGTGACGCTATCTCTCAGAGAACAAGGGACTACAAGAGAGACATGGTAATACACCTTCAGTGTAGTTGAGGAGATCAGGAAACTGCCTTGAAAGAAACAAACACGTTTCTGATAGTTGATTCATGCCTGGGTCTACCCCTCCTCTCCACCCTCCCCACGGTTCGGCTGGCACCCTACTGCCCACAACTCCTACCTGGCTGGCACTCTACTACCTCACCTCTCCTCTCGCTGCCACCCTACTGCTGGGCGGCATCCCCTCTGCCTCCTTAGATGGTCCCTAGAGCCCTCTCTACCCCTTCACCTTCTGGCTCTGTCGTCTCGACGACATCCAGCTCCTCCAGCTGGCACCCTACTGCCATCACTCGTTGTATTCCAGTGGGCACACGGGTTACTCAGGGCGCCTTACAAGGCTGACCTGATTTCCTCCCCCTCATTTCAGTCCTTCAACCCTGGGCGAGATGCCTTATCTACAAGCCTGAGCAGCTGTCAAGTTGCTTTGCTTTCATGTGTTGGAGAGTGTGGAGGGCATCCTTCCCCCTTTCTGTTCTTCTTCAGTATTAATTGGGTTTCTTGCTGTTGTCTCATGAATGGGCTTGGGGTTTCTTTTGTTGCTGCACGGCTGTCAACGTTATTGGTTCGATATTTTCTGTATCAGGCACTTGCTGCGAGTTTTTTTTACACCAGAGGGCTTTCTACTGGCTTGACAAAGGAAGGGGCAGAGTTGGAGGTCTTTGCGGTGACAGCACAAGCTGCATGTTTTCTTTGTACCTTAAATCAAACAAAATCAGTTAAACAAACCGCTAGGTATGGCCCCTGCTCTGTCTCCATTACAACCACAGTCATTGAGAAAACAACTCCAAGTTTTTTGCCAAGCCCTACTCTGATTTGTTGACCACCATTTCTCACAGCCTTAGCCTTTACCCCGTTCAGGTAAAAACTCTTTACTCTCTCAAAAAAGTCTAGCCCGGCCTTTATAGCAATATCGAACATCCCCTCCAATGCCCCCCCACAAGGCCCAGGCTCCCAACGCACTGCTTCCTCACGCAATAGCATGAGATCTAATCCCACCACCTCCCGCACTCCGACTCCCGCCTTTTCCGCCTCGGCTGAGGACAGGCACATCTACCAAGCTGCTTGTCTTGCTGCCCAAACCCTTCAGATTGACCCCACCACTTTCCCCACTGTTTTTACTCCTCCTCGCGATACAGACAACCTGTCTGATGGAGAAAGAGTTATCATTCCTATCCTGTCTCACCTGACCACGCTCGTTCGGAGCCTCTCAGTAGAGGTTGCCGTCCTCACGGCCTGCCCCACTGCCCCCGCCCCTTCACCCCCTCCTGTCTGAGCCCCTGACCCGGTCCTAACCACCGCACTCCGAGACCTCTCCTCCAAAGTAACGTCCCTCGCCACCCGCCCCGCTCTCTCAGCTCCCCCACAAGGCCCCCAGCCTGTCCCGCTCACCTCCACCGTTCCCAACAAAAAGACCCTGGCTACTTCGCTCTCTCCGCTCACCCAGGGACCAAGACCTTCCAGACGCCCCTCCATCCGCTCGCCCTTCCCCTCCACCCAGGACCCCCTCCCAGCATGCCCAGTCAAGTAGCTCCGCTCATCCCCCACCGACTGTGGTCTGCAACCAGGCCGGCAACCCTCCCACTGATAACAACCGTTTTGGAATTTTCAACCCTACAGCCGCCCCCCAATTCAGAATCCCCTCCCCACGCGTGTTCTATTCCCCTCTACGGGCCCAGCCGCCGACTGGTCTGAGGATCCCCCTGAAGACTTCCCTGAGACTCTTTAAATGGGAGTACAACCTGTGCCCCCAGATCCAGATACTTCACAACGCTTGTCTTCTCCCCCCCACTCCAGTGTGCCTGACCTCTCCCTTGTACAACATAATTGCCTTGGCAGCATTTATGTTTTTCATACTTTGTTTTCCTTCTTTACATCAGTTGAGAATTCCGCTGCTATTGTTGCTTTGCAAGATGTTCCTTTGTTTAAAGGATGGCCCTTAGAGATCCCTTCGTTTAAATGTTTTTCCCCTCCTGCTAATGACCTATATAAGCCGAGAGTGGCCGTTTATGTTTCTGATCAACTGTGTTCCGTGCTTTCTGTTTTACCAATGTTTTTTAACAAGGGCGATCACATGGCAGTGAACTTTCACTCCCCCTATGAGGATTTCGGGTCAACTCATTAGTTATTTCATTTTTATAATTCATACTCTATGTTGATTTCCAGTCCTGCTTATAGGACCATTTCCCCTGATGTTTTGTTTCCTTACTTTAAGTTTCCTGTTCTTTTGTTAGGGGATTTTACCTCAATCATTACTTAGCTGACGTTAGAAGACGCCTCTCTTCTTCTGAGGACACAGTATTGGAACCCTACTTCATCCTGGCTACCGAACGTTCCTATTCACTGCTAAACTCCCCTGGCGTATATACACGCTTTCCCTTCGATAACTACACCAGGTCTGTTGTCCTAGACCTGGCCTTTGCCAACCATGTCCTCCTACCTTCCTTCTAATCCTGGAATACACCTCTCCCCGCCACAGGATCCGATCACATTGCTGTCTCAATCCTACTGCGCGGGGCGTCGTACCACCTCCCTCCCTCTAGACTCTATTGGAAACTCAACGACTGGGCCTCGCTAAACACCATACTCTCTTCGCTCTCACTTCCTGAAGCACCTTCCATTCCTACCTCCTCCTTCCTTTCATCCTGGTTCGACTCTTCACTCGCCTCAATAAAAGCCCCTGTTCTTCAAACAACCCCCTTCCAATGCTCCTCTGTTCATTCCAAACCTTGGTGGTTCCCAGCCCTCAGCGACCTGCGACACATCCACCACCACCTGACACGCTCAGCTTGGAGAGGCCAAACACCCAAATGGGAAGCCAGCAGGACCCCGCAACACCTACTTCCAGGCCATCGCGAAGGCCAAGGGGACCCACTGAGACACCTTCCTTGCAGGAGCTGACTCGAGGTCTGTCTGGGGAGCCAAGAAATTCCCCTATGGCCGCCCTCCCCAACGATTCCCTTCCATCCCCAGGGCCACTTCCCCTAAACAGATCAACTCTACTCTCATCAATCATTTCTTTCCTGTTCCCATTCCTAGGGCCCCCCCCTCAATTATATTACCATGCCTAGACACCTCGTTTGTGCTGGTTTCATCAGATGAGGTCTCCTTTATCTTTCCCTAGTCCTCCTCCACTTCCACTCCTGGCCCTGACTCTATAACATATGGTGTGTGGAAAAAGGTGCATGCTACCAACAAGAGCCTCCTCCCATCCCTCCTCTCCCCTTTCCTCCTCTACAGGTTTCACCCCTCCTCTATGAAAAAGGCCAATAGTGTCGTCCTTGACAAGCCTGGCAAACCAGACTATTCCTTGCCCTCACCTTCCACATGATCATCCTCCTGGAAACTGTCTCAAAAATCCTTGAACGCATTGTTGAATTTTGTTTTTCCTTCGTCACTCACACAACCAAACTCCTCAACCTTCACCAATGTGGCTAGCTCCCAGGTCTCAGCTGTGCTGATGCGGTCGCCACAGTTCAACAGGAAGTTCGTCTCCTCAAGGCAGTCAGACTCAAGGTGTCCTCCCTCTTTCTGGACATAAAAGGAGACTTTGACAATGTCCATACCAACCATCTCTGCGCCATGCTCTGCCGGGAATCCACCCCCTCATATCTCGTCTTAAGGATATCCTCCTTCCTCACCTCCCGCAAATGTCGGCTCACCTTTCAGGGTGCCCCCTGCACATTTTTACCAGTGGCCGTTGGCACTCCAATCTCTCCTCTCCTCTTTCTCATCTACATCTCCCCCCTCTACACAACCATACCTAGAGGCATTATCGTCTCTTACATTGATAACCTCTCTGTCATGACTCCCTCTCCCTCGTATAGGTCCAAAATTAAGGACCTTCAGAGGAACCTTTCCTTCCTCCTCCACACTGCACTGCCTCTTGGCATCAGCTTCTCCATACCTAGAACTGAACTTGTCCACTGGCGCACCTCATGCGACTGAAACCTCCTCTCAAACTCCTCTATTTGCCTCAATGGCCTAGTCTTCTATCCCTCCTCTGAGGTTTATTGCCTAGGCTAATGGCTCACCCTGACGATGGAAACCTCCTTTCATTACCACCAACACCTTGGCTTAGCTTGGCCCGCCTTCTCTCTGGTCCAATGCCTTGGCCCCGCCGGTAAAGGCCTCTACCCCTGGTGCTGCCGCAAATTGGCAGTTAGGCTCCTATTTCCCATCCTCTCCTGTGGTGGCAACCGCTTGGCCCCAAATGCCACCATTCTACAAAAACCCGTATCCTTTTAGAATATAGTCCTGCGTTAGATCACCAAATGCTTCCGCTCTACCTCTACCTTCATCCTGCAATGTGAAGCCTCCCTCCCCCCATCTGAATCCTGCTCGATTGGAAGAGAATGTTTGTATCTATCCGAGTCCTGTGCTCCCCCCCTCACCCCAATCTTGCTACTGCACGCCTCCATCCAACCGTCCCCACCTAAAACCCATGGAGAACTAAGTTACGACCAGCGGATCAAGAATTATCAGGGTCAAAGGGTATTCGCACTCTTAGGATTAGGTCACGAAGTTGTTAAGTTGTTAGCATGGTACTTGTTAGTTAGGGAATTAGATATAGAGGCCGCGGAAACTCATACAGGGTATAAATATAAGAGTTCCTCCCATGCTATTAGAACATCCTCTGTCTCCGTTACAACTACTGTCTTTGAAATTTATTTCCTAATTGGGAACGACTCAATACCAACGGCTACTATCACCACTTTCCCCAAACCTGTACCCCCTCGCTGGGGGTGCAGGCTATCTATTCCATCCTCTCCTCACCTTGAGGTATTGTCTCCCCAGCCTGTTCTTGGGGTCTACCCCCTTGGGTCTACTTCTCTCCCTCTCCTGATGCCTCTGGGCGTCCTATTCTCCCCCTTTCCCACTTTGGCTAGGCACCTCGCTTAACTCTAGCACTGTTGGCTTTCCTGGGTTTCTCTTCAGCTCCCAGCTGGAAGCACGGTTTGAGGTAAGCGATCTATGACAGAACTTCCCCAGGGATTTTCTCCAACAGGCCATGGTCAATTTCGTCCTTCTCCTCCTCTCCATGCAGTCTGGTGGTGGTATCCCATCCACTAAGTGATGCTACCTCTTAGAGAACAAGGGACTACAAGAGAGACGAGGTAATACACCTGCTGTGAGTACAACTAGAGACCGCCTAGTACAGACACAAACACAATTCCAATAGTTGCTTGGTTTCTCTGGACTGCCCTCCCCACTTCCAACTGTGGTTGAATCAGCTAGCACCCTACTGCCCCCCTCAGCTGGCACGTTACTGCCCCTTCCCACTTTCTGGTTAGCACCCTACTGCTTCTCCATTGTTCACGGCTAGCTGTGTTGCTTCCCACCTGGTCCCTCCTCTCTACTCCCCCTGTTCTTGTTCATGGCAGCCCCCTTGCTGATCCTGGCCTCGGTATTGCACGGTCTCAGAGGCCTGTTTGACGCTTAGGTCACTCACCTCCATGTTGGGGGTCTGTGGTAACATTTTACCATACCTGCCTGTTAAGGCACTTCAGTGGCTACTGGGATATGAATAGGGTTTCCATTGTGCCCTTGGGGGCCGTACTTGTTTTTGGGATTACGGAGGGTGTTTTCTTAGTTACCTCCTGCTTGTGCTTCGTTAGTTGTTTCCTTACGCTACCGCTTAGTGGCATAGGGTGGGTCTTTCTTAGTGTGCAAGATGTACGGTTAGGCCCATACCAGAAGGTGTTGGGGTTTCCTTGTTTTGGCCAGGCCTGGGGTAGAGGTTTTTGACACCATAACTAATGCTCCAGGTGAGGTTTGTACCTTAAACAAATAAATTCTATGAGTTAAACAGAAAAAAAAAAAAAAGAATTCACATTCTATTAGAAGGACCAGCAAGGGACAAGAGACCTTATCAATATAACAAGTTATATTCTATTTCGATACACACTTTACTCCATTCTTATTACAATTACGAGCCTTCCTGACATTTCTCTGACAATTTAATAAGTTAACGCTTAGTTATACTCTACGGAGCTTAGAGTTAGCTACCCGTAACAGGTTTAATTGTTGATATTCTCTCCACTACTGTGGTGTCCACTGTCGTCAACCTCTTTACTCTTTCACGATGATAGCCCTACAGGCCATCTCACCTGTGGATTGAGAACCCCCTTTCGGTAACCTCTTCGACTTCATGTCCATTACTTGACAGGTTTTGCATTCAGTCATGGGGAGAGGCTGTTGGTCACATTTGGGGTTTTCACCCAGTCTGAGAAGTGTTTGACCAGCTCATATTTCTTGTTGGGTTTTAACGGAGTCTTCACTAGTTCATGCAGGATAAAAACATCCTGGTATTTGCTTGATTACTGTCCCCAGTTATCAACACATCGTGCCAATCGCATTAGTTTCTAAGAGCCCCGCTTTGTTAGGGGCCCTGTATCTCCTATCTCATAGTCGGAATCCTAGGATGTCATTTATCACTGTTCTCTTAGTGTTGAGACCTTGTAGCATTACAGTGGTCATGGGGTCATCGCCTCCTCGTTTCAGTAAGGATGGACTTGACCCTGAAAATCCTGCACTTCATGGTGTGGCCTCCGGGTCACCCAGTGAGGGTGTGTGGCGATTGGTTACCTTGCTCCCCACTGGGACATGTGCATATATGTGGGTGGTTGGAGATCCTGGTTGGCGGTCGCACCCATTGCAGGTGTGACATTCCTTTCTTGGTTTGTTTCGACTCTCTGCCTGTCCCTTTATAGTGATCATTGTGCTGCCAGTTGCCCTCAAATCTTCCTGGCTTTGGCCGGGCGTAGTGGCTGGCCTTTAGGCCAGCTGCCTCTATCTTTCCACTGGTTGTCACGATCTGGCTAGAGGAGCGCTAGCCAGGTGATGGCGGCAAGGAAACAGGTTTCGTATATGACGTTGCTTGTACGTCATACACTTAAGTTATGATTCTTTCACGCACATGATCTTGTTAGTAGGTCATGGGGCTCGTTTATGTTTAAGTTGGTTTTACGTACATGACCGCGTTAGCAGGCTATATGGCTTGCTTATGTTGATTGCATTTCGCACATAACGTACAGTTGACGTCATGGCAAGAGTCTAGGCTCGTCGGTAAGGCTTACCGGCAAGGAAGACTCGATTATGTTTCGCGCGTGACCTCATTAGTCGGTCATGTTGTTGGTTTATTTATATTGGGTGGGATTTACATTTTGGCACATGACGTCACTTAGAGGTCATGGGGTGTTTTATGTTTGCACACATGACTTATTAGAGTCAGGTGATGGATTTCGCATCTGATCTCGCTTGAGGATCAAGGCAGGATTAGGGTCGTGGGAAGAGGCCTATATAAAGGCTGGGTTTTCACAGATGGGTTAGCTCTTCACGCAACCATCTAATGATATTTCGTATCTACTACTTTGCAATCTTTACAATATAAAAACCTTTGCCCTCTGATCTCATCCACTAGACGCATCCGCTTTAGAGTCAAGAACCTATCCACTAGGCAGATCATATAAACCAAATCAAAGACCGCGACTCTCGGAACTGGTGAGAAACCGATTCTTACGTGAGAATACTAACAAAGGGCCTAGAGACTTGAGGAGCTCTAGGACACAGTGCAGCGCAGTAGAAAGAACCAACCAAGATTATTATCTGTCGCGCGTAACACAAGTAGTGCGAAACCGTAACATTTGGTTGCGTCTCCTACGAGACCTAACAACAGCAGAACGGCAACTCCTGAGAACTCGCAGTTCACCCAAGACAATGAAGGAGAAATCGATCTCAGGGACGATACTCTCGACCTAGGATGAGTACGAAACGTCTTAGGGGAAGCAGCAAGCCAACACTGATGAGCAGCAAGTCCAGTTACACCCAAACAAACTTCACACAGGGACGGTTCTCCCGACAGAATGCCGTGACCAAGCAGGATGGCCACAGCGGCAACACCAGCACCCCCGACAGGACCTATGGCGCCGGCCCTGATGATGACGGAGGACCAGATGACAAGGTTCCTGTGTGCAATTAATGCCCACCCCGAGTCAAGACCGAAAGCAAAAGAACCGGACCTCTATGAGGGAGACCGCGAAAAACTGTGACAGTTCTTAAGTCAGTTAGAACAGTACTTCGAGGTCAAGGGGTACGGAGTTTGAAAAGACTCGATTAAGGTGGACTATGCCAAGTCCCTCTTCAGAGAAGCCGCAGGGCAATGGATAATGCCCTATGTGGGAGGAAAACGAGACCGGGTATGGGCCTCATGCAAGGAATTTAAAGAAACCCTCCATACCCACTTCGGGGACAGAAATGCCAAGGAACCAGTGAGGCTCAAACTGGAGAAGATGAGACAAAGAAAGGGAAACTTTTCTGACTACTGGCACATATTCCACATGATATCCATCGAAGCGGAATACGAAGACAACTCGGAGTACCGCCATCTCCTGGGCGGTGCTAACGAAAGGCTACAAGAAGCCTGGATAAGCTCGGACCAGAACAATCGAACGGCAGAAGACTTCGCAGTATGGGCCGTCAACAAGGAAGTCAAAACTAATCTGGTTAAACTCGCTGAAAACAAGACCAAGGGGATACAGCACCTGACCCTGCCACGCAACAACAGCGGGATCTACCGACTGAACAATACACCAAGACCACCACCAGGAGGAGACCCAATGGACATGGACGCGGCAGGAAGAAGAAACAGGCGATTCCAGCGGTTTTCTCACCAGGAATACCAGAAAAGAAGAAAAGGGAATGCATGCCTCTGATGCCGACTGAAAGGGCACTTCATCTGGGATTGTCGACGAAAGGAGACCAAACTCCAAGGAATGAAAGCCATAGAGAGGATCGAAGGGCAGGACACTTTAAACTAATAAAGTCCTCAGCAAAGAGTGGTCTGCGGGACGAGGCAAGAGGTAAACCCACTGGTATTGCACATATACCAACCAGGTAAAACAACACACCCCCGTCAACTAAAAAAGGCAATAAGGCAACAATCAACAACACAAATAGTTAGGAGAACGACAACGAACATCTTATGATTAAGATAAAACTATGCACAACAGACCAATGGACAGAAACGAACGCGATGCTCTATTCGGGAGCAACCGAGGATTTCATCGACAGAAACTTCCGTGAAACCCACAGATTACCCCAGAAAAAGATAAAGAAACCAAGAGACATATACGTGGTCAACGGAGAAAAAAGCAAAGCAGGACACATCACCCATACAGCACAGGTGGTAATGGAGATCGGGTCACATCACGAAGCTATGATGTTCCAGGTAACGCACTTACAGAAACACAGTGCGATACTAGGAACACCCTGGCTAAAGCGACACAATCCGAATATCGGCTGGGGAAAAGGTCAAATCAACTTCAACAGTGAACTATGGACGCAGTTCTGCCTGGAAACTTCCACAACAATTGAAACGATGCCCGAAGAACAAGCAACCAGAGAGAACCTGAGGACGCAGACCCCCCACATGGACACCAAACACGAAGAAGCGATCCCCCAGGAGGAAGGCATAAGGGTACAAGTATTACACCCAAATGCTAGGAAACCAACACGGGAATCAAAGAAAGCTGCAGGTCACGACCTGTACAGCATGGAAGACATGATAGTTCCCGCTAGAGGACAAAGGATGATACCAACAGGAATTGCAGTGGCACTACCTGACGGCACCTGTGCAAGAATCGCTCTGCGCAGTGGTATGGCCACCCGACATGGGATCACCAACAGGCGCAGGAGTGATCAATGGGGACTATAGGGGTTTCGGTACAAGTCCTACTAATACACCTGAAGAATGAGGACTATACGATCCAGAAAGGGGATCGTGTAGCCCAGATGATTATTGAAGAAATCGATACCCGCGAGCTCCGCGAAGTCCGAGATCTGGACAAGACCAAGAGAGGCGAGGAATGATTCGGCAGTACTGGCCAGAGAACCCTCAAGGACAACACCCCAACCGAAACAACAGAAGAGAAACCCCTTAGCATATCTTTCATATCCGCAAAGGCCTTTAGTCAACTCTATCGGAGAGGGGAACAGACAGGGATTCTTAAAGGGGACTAAGAAGAAGAGGGAGCAACAATTGCAGAAGCGTCAACGATCAGCACGTGGCTACCGGTAAAAGAAGAAGCCAAGAAGAAGAAGTTAATGCTAAGGCAACCAGTCCCGAAAGAATATCACGCTTAGCACAACATATTCGTGGAAAACGAAAGGATGGATCTTCCCACACACAAAAGCGAAGATCACCAGATCAAGCTAGAGGAAGGAAAGGCAGCGCCATTCTTGAAACTCTACCCGTTAAGGGAAGAAGAGTTGAAGGCGCTGTGTGAATACCTCTAACAGAACCTGGCCAGGCAATGGATCAGACCGTCGTCCTCCTCAGCGGGGGCACTCATCCTATCTGTCAAAACGAAAGATGGGAAACTAAGACTTTACGTGGATTGCGGGGGACTGAATGCGGTATCACAAAAGGACGGTACCTGCTACCATTGATCGACAAAGGGCTGGAACGACTAGGACAGGCCAAGCACTATACGAAGTTGAATATCAAGGACTGATATCACAACATAAGGATAGCTGAAGGAGATGAATGGAAAATGGCTTTCAGGACGTGATACGGACTATTCGAATATGTAGTCATGCCCTTTGGATTATCCAATGCACGAGCGACATTCCAGCGATGGATCAACTCCGAGCAGCGCAAAGCCCTGGACATATGTTGTATCGTCTACATGGACGATATCCTAGTCTATTCAGACAACATGGAGCAACACCAGTGAGACATATGGAATGTCTTACAGGTATTGGAAGAAGCCAGGGGCAGGCTAAAGAGGTGGAAATGGGACTCCTATATGGCCGAGGTCGAATACCTCGTATTTATCGTTAACCCAGAAGGAGTACGAACCGATCCAGTCAAAACGGCAGCTATCGATGACTGGAAGGCACCTAAGAGTGTAAAGGGAGTGCCAAGTTTCGTGGGCTTCGGCAACTTCTACCAGAGATTCATGGAAGGATTTAGCAGAGTAGCTAAACCCCTGTACAATACGACAAAGAAAGGAGTCAAATGGGAAGTGGGAGAAAAACAACAACAACCATTTAACGAGATGAGAAAGCGACTTACTGTGACACCGATATTACAACACATCGACCCCCACTACCCATCATGATCGAGGCGGACGCATCCAACTACGTATGCTCCAGTATCCTCTCCCAGCAGGGCAAGGACGGACTATGGAGACTGGTGGTGTTTCGATCAAAAACAAGGTCAAAGACAGCGCAAAACTATGACATTTACGACAAGGAACTGTTAGCCATTGTTCAAGTGGTTAAAGACTGGAAGAGGTACAGGCTAGGAAGTCGACATGTGATCTGCGTTATCACAGACGACAAGAACCTACTAGCGTTTACTACTACCAAATGTAACGGTGTAACCGGTACGGGTTACTAGGATTTTATGTTTGGTTTCACAGTATCGTTTGATACTTGTATTGTTTCGTGTGCTATCGGTTGATACACACATTGTTTTATGTTTGATCCACAGTATCGTTTGATACTTGTATTGTTTCGTGTGCTATCAGTTGATACACACATTGTTTTGCAATATCGCTCATACTGGAAATAAGCGATATGCTGTATTTAAAGACCGCTGAT
>PYWC01000011.1:1346323-1356680 GCA_003182015.1 Tuber magnatum | reverse complement strand
GGCCGGTACCCTGGGGTAGCCGATACTGGTGGCAGGAAAGCTGTGACAGGGAAGGTATCAGTAGCGGGCAACGAAACTGGGTAGAGGTGTGGGTCTTGGGGCGGCGCTGGAAGGTATAGGAATTGCAACTGAAGGTGTTGCGGGAGGGATGATAGGAGCAGGGGTCGGTCGTGGTATAGGGTCAGGCGTATCTGGTGCCGTAAGACCCTTCGGCTTGGAAGTCCTCTTTCTTATTGGGCGTCCATCCGTTGGCCCGACCGTAGGGCTGCCCGAGCGACTTGGGGCAATTGAGGGGGGGACCGACAGGGAGCCGCTGGATGCTCTTGAGAAGGAAGAGGTATAGCGATAGCCGCCACCTTTCAGGCTTTCCCATATTCGTATCCCAATTGGGCTCAAATACGCCCTCCATTGGTCGTCTCTGGCTCATATAGCCAACTCCCTGCCGAAGTTCTCGGGCTTGGTATGGACAAGCGGGAGTGGGGGCGCTGCCTCTAACATCAGTGCGTCATTCTCAGCATCAATACTATACCCGCCCTCGAAAGCCTTTTCCAAAGCTGTCAACCGAGTCTTCAATACTTGCTGATCCCTTATCATCCGCAGGTATGCCTCCGGCTGGACTTTCATCCATTCCAGCGCTGGCATAGTAATCTTGGTGTGGAACACCTGCTGCAGCTAGTTGTTCCAGTCCTTCAGTTCCCGCTTCGCTTCCTCAATGGACTTGGCTACTTCCAGGACGATGTAAGGTTCGACGAATTCGTGGGAGAACTCGCTAAAGGGAAATCCGTGCAGGGGGGGAGGGAGCATGTTATGGACTAGGGTAGGGTCTTGAAAAAATGACAGCGCCGCGGCGCGAGGGTTGGTAATCAGGAGGTCGAGACATTCCGCAGGTAACTGAATAGGAGCGGCCTCCAAGAGCAACTGGTGGCCGTCCCAGTCAATATTGTGAACATCCGCAAAAACCGGCGGACTAAACGTGTTCCTGGTGTTCCCGGCAAGGTCAAGGTCTGAATTCGAGTTGATTCCATTCTGATTCAAAGTTCGGTACTAGCCATTGCGCTTTCCACCCTGGGCTACTTGTTCTAGACAATGGTACCAGTATTCATGGGAGGTCAGTGCCGAAGGTCGGAAACAATTAATCAGGAGAGGAGTTAAGCGAGGGGCTCGCTTAACGATACACTGTAACGGGGGCACCGCTAGGAAGATGGATCCCAAGGTTGCAACCGCACCAAACAACTTCAAACTTATCGCCAAAAGTTCACACAGATGTAAGGGTAAAGTAGACGGTAAAACTTAATATCGTTAGGCCTGACGCTTCACTCAATTAAGGTCGCGAGAGGATTGATTGTTGGAGTAGGAGAGTTCTCGCATAGACTTTCAGGTAGTTTTATCTTATGCCAGAAACTCCCCTATCAGTTTACTCCAATTATTTGAGTACACCCTTCTCCGCTAAGGGTGGTCCGACACGTCTCCTGGCACACCCTTCGGGCATTCATGTGTCGACACACTCTAGTCGGCGTTCACCGTATGCCGTTATCGTTTCTGCAGTGCATTTCCACTTTGCCCGCCGGAGTGACAACTTCTGCGGATCGCTGTCTGGCCAGTAGCTAACAGTCAAGACACCTCATGAACTAGGCTATCTATGACACCCTTCCCATATGCATTGATCGCTGCTTGACTCCGGAGGCTACCGTGAGTGGTTTATCGAGTTACTCTTTTACGCGTCGCGGGCTTCCGGTGTCTTCCGCCGGGCACGATAGTCCGGGAGTGATCCAATGCGCGCTACCCATGACCACTACCTCGGATCTACCTTTCCTGTGGTAGGAATCATGCTTTTCGTGTCTCTGCACTTTCCTTTCAGAGCCTATAGCGTTGGGAGCAGGTTCGGGCTTGGTAGGTGTAAAATTATCCCAGTCGCCACGGCACCACCCGGGACGACCTTCGGGACCCCCACGGTTAGCACCCGTTAACTCCGTCAGTTCTGGTCGGTTCTACTCCGAACAACTTGGAAGGGGTACTCCACCTTCCAACCTATGCCCCCTTGTATATCCTGCGAACAGCTTATGGTCGACCGGACGGCAGCGACGTATCCGGTGTTGCAAGCCTGTCTGCAACGATTCCTCTTTGCTAGACTGCACACAACTACACAACTGTTCGGCCATGACGTCCGGGCCTCAAGGCGGGGCTGGAGGGGTATGATGGGAATCATGTCTTCAATTTACAGCTTCCTCGAAGCTACGTAGCTCACCCAATAGCATCCCCCGGAACCCCAGATTCCAGTGTCATGCATGGCTTCGTGTGACAAACATTCCAGTCAATTTTTCCGAACTCCCCAAGGGACTTCGTATTGAAAGGTAGGGTAACTCAGGACTCTGGGCAGGGTAACCCAAGACCCTAGGCAGGGTAACCTGATCCCAAGAGTAGGGTAACCTTGTCCAGTGGACAAGTTAACTTTTCCCTGTTACCCTGCCTATCCCATCACCGGTGATAGACCTTTCTGACCTGTCTTCAGTTACCTGGCCTAGCTGAGCAACTGCCCCTTCATAAGTCCCTAAGTACGCTGACCAGCCAATTCTGTTCATTCTCGGAGCCCGTGCCATCGGGTCTCCATAGGTCAAGTACTTACTTGCCTGCCGGTTCCTACCAGTTCGCCTCCTGGCTGCCTGTATGGGCATAGGTTCCATTTGCCATAGCTTATGTATGCTGGGTCGTTACACTGGACTACCCCAATCGAATCGTTATAACGCCATATGGGTCATTATCCACCAACTCAAGAAAATGGCACACTTTATACCATGCAGGACCAATATGATGACACCACAATTCTTCAACCTGTTTAAAGACCAGGTCTTTAGACTCAACGGCCTACCGAAGGACATTACTTCCGACAAAGGATTCCTCTTCACGTCGGACGTAAGGAAAGAAATCACACGACAACTAAGTGTCAGCCGACACTTGAGTACTGGCTTCCACCCGTAAACTGATGGCCAGACCGAAAGAACCAACGCAATATTAGAACAATATCTGCGAGCCTATGTCAACTATCAGTAGAACGATTGGACAGAGTTCCTGTCCACAGCAGAATTCGCATACAACAACGGACGACAAGAAACCATAAAGACCACACCCTTCTTTGCAAACTACAGATACACCCCCTCATCTGAACCAGCACAATATCAAGTGCTGTGAATGATGACGCAACCCGACGATATGACAAGTGTATACGACATATTACAAGATGAAATGACTTTCGCACAAAGGAGTCAAAAGGAAAAGAGCGATAAGCACCGGAAAGCAGACCCGAACCTTGCGGTCAGCGATAAGGTATGGTTGATACCACACAATATCCGGACTACGAGACCCTCGCAGCAGGTGGACTAAAAGAAACTTGGACCATTCAAAATAACGGAACCTGTCGGGTCGTGAGTATATAAACTCGTCCTCCCCGCCTCGATGAAACAAACTCATCCAACATTCTACACCAGCCTCCTTGAACCCTACCAAGAAAACTCTTTTCCCTCACAAAAAAGACTTCCCCCTCGACCTATTCATATAGACGGAGAAGACGAATACGAACTTAAAGAAATAATCAACTCTCGCTTACACTGTGGTAAACTCCAATACCGTGCTTAGTGGACCGGTTATTCCCAAGAACATGATCAAGAGTAGTATCCAGCCACAAACTTTACCAACGCTAAGGGTGTCGTCCTCCTTTTCCACCAGCGCTACCCGCGCAAACCAGCAACTGACCATCTGCACTGAAGGTGAACAAAACCATTGGGTAGCGGTTGAGGGTCGCGAAGAATTCGAATGAAACGTGCAGCAAGCACAGGAAGAAGCGGAAGAGGGGGAGAAATAGAGGAAAGGACATGCAAAGAAAACATGGACCGCATGCACCCACGATGAGTGCACGGTATACCGTGATGCAAAGGAATGACAAAGATGGTGGCCAATGGAGACTACCAAAACCCGAGACTCGGACAGCGACCAGGAATGGGCGAATTCCTGGGAGAAGCAAACTTGGGAAGGATCTGCCCCTACCACTGGAGGGAAGAAGGAAAGGCACGAAAGACTCCAAGGATGCAGCCGAGCAAGAAGGGAGGGCACAAAGTTTTCTTTGCCCCCAAGGACGTCCTAAGAGAAACCATCTGCACGCAGGACGAAATAATAACACGACAAAAAGAGATAAGACACCAGCTGCAAGGAAGGGTCGACTGACTCCAATGGATGGTCAAGGGACTACAGGAGTTAAAGAGGATGGTACGGAAACAAGGGGAGAGACAAGATCGAGAAAGACGGATCCGCAAAGAGGTGGAAGACTGGCTCCTCGTGGAATACAACCTGGCAAAGTATCACAGGTTGCGTACCCGCAAGTACGCTGCATCAATCGAGGAGACGAGGAAGAGAAGGAGATAGACGTATCCTCAGGGACTGAGGATATGGGAGAGGGGAGCTAATATCACGATCTGGCTAGAGGAGTGCTAGCCAGGTGACGGCAGCGACGAAACAGGTTTTGCATATGACATCGCTTGGACGTCATACAGTTAAGTTATGATTCCTTCACGTACCTGACCTTGTTAGCAGTTCATGGGGCTCGTTTATGTTTAAGTTGGTTTTACACACATGACCTCCTTAGCAGGTCATGGGGCTCGTTTATGTTGCTTGCATTTCGCACATGATGTACAGTTGACGTCATGGGAAGAGTCTAGGCTGGCCGGTAAGGCTTACTGGCAAGGCAGACTCGTTTATGTTTCGCGTGTGACCTCATTGGTTGGTCATGTGGTTGCTTTATTTATATTGCATTGGATTTATATTTTTGTACATGACATTACATAGAGGTCATGGGATGTTTTATGTTTGCGCACATGACTTATTAGAGTCAGGTGATGGATTTCGCACCTGACCTCGCTTGCGGATCAGGGCAGGGTTAGGGTTGCCGGAAGAGGCCTATATAAAGGCCGGGTTTTCACCGATAGGTTAGCTCTTTACACAACCATCTATTGTTATTTCCTATCTACTACTTTACGATCTTTACAATATAAAAACCTTTACACTCCGATCTCATCTACTAGATGGATCCGCTTTAGAGTCAAGAACCTATCCGCTATGTGGATCGTATTAGCCAAATCAAAGACCGAGACTCTCGGCACTAGTGAGAAACCGATTCTTACATGAGAATACCAAGTTGGGGCCTAGAAACTGGAGGAGCTCTAGGACACAGTGCAGCACAGTTGAAAGAACCAACCAGGGTTGTTTCCTGTCGTGAGTAAGACGAGTAGTGGGAAACCGTAACACTTGTTTGGACTTCAGTTCGGATGGGTTGGGCACTTGGTCAGCTGATGCCCTCGGGTACCAGGGTACCCTATGAAGGTATAGTACAAAGCAGTGGGGGTGATTGTCCGCTTGTAAGGTAATTTTGGAACACAGAAAAACTCTGGTGTTCCAACCCATAGTCAGGTGCAACAACAACTGAATGCTGATTTGTTGCGATGGATCAGTGTTGGTATTCCTGCTTAAGGCAGTGCTAGCACAGAGTAAGTTTATAGACTAAAGTGATGATACCTATACTTATAAGATGTTCAAGAGAATTATAAACGTAATGGTTGTCTTAATTACCTGAAAGATACCGTGAGAAATAAGAAGATGGTATGGCGGTAGATGTTTGCGGGTGATATCTCATGAATGTATATGCTGTGTATAAACATAAATAGGAACTAAGAGGCCACATATGTGATGCCATTATGCTATTCATTCTCAACACGTTCTCAACCTGTCTCTTTACAATATCACTAAACTCTATTGACCAAAGTGAGCCAAACCTTCCTGTTCCCAGAAGTTCAAGCCTGTTACGCACTGGGCTCTTTGATGCTGAAACTTCGGATGACGATAATTCTGATATTTTCTTCCCTGAGAAGTCTTTAACCACTTCCACCACGTCCACAAAGCCTGGCTCTGAATCTGAGTATTTTATTGATTTGGATTTTGGGCCAGAATGCCATACTCCCTCTCCAAGCCCAATCCCGCCAGTAAATCCAACTCCCTCCACTCCTTCAAATCCCCCATGTACCATAATACCAGTTTCAGACATCAGCCTTATATTCATACCTGGAAGTTCCGAAATCAGCATTCCTCCTCTCCGTACCAAAGTTACAATTAGTCTCTGCTATAAAATCGCGCTCTCAAGCACTATGCTCACTGGCCCTATCGCCAAATCTCAGCAGTAACTGGGGTTCCACTCTCCACTGTATACCATATTGCACACCCCCCTATTACTCTCATGCACAATGGTTTACAGGGCCAGCACTGCATCCTTAAGACTCCATAGTATGCAAATCTCGTTCAGTTAGCAACTGCATTAGCTGAGAACTGCTATAAGCCTTATATTGAGATTGCACATATGGTTGGTTTTACCGCATGTGCTCGTACAATATGACGAACCATATCTTCAGCGAGATATTATCGGCATGTCGCTCGGAAGAAGCCTTATCTTTCCAAGAAAACGAGCTTGGTATGTATTTCTTTTCCCACAATTCAATCCCGTCCTACAAGGAAATACCTTTCTACCCCTCATCCATATATACGATAAATCGCATAGCTGTAGGGTTAGTGGATTATAGGACAACTTGACTTGTATAGAAAGATATCAGAGAGAAAAGCTATCATTAACTAATATATAGTATTTAATTTTGGGCACACGTGGACTGGACTGATACTTACAAGGTTTTGGGGTATCCAAGATTGGTCGCAAGGCATTTTGATAGATAAATGCGCTTTCAATGTAAAAGGTGCCCCTGGTCGAGTTTGGGTTACTCAAAGGATAGACGAGAAGTTTGATGAATCTTGCCTTGTTCCAAAGTTTAAAAAGCTAGATTCAATTCTGGTTTGGGCTTCCTTTGTTGGCTACCGCAAAGGGCCACTGATAGTATAGGATAAAGCTGCTTGAGGAAAGACAATTACAGCAAAAGGATATCAAACTCACATTCTACCACACTTGGAGCAATTTTGGCATAATGAGTCCACTAGGACTCATGATTGCGTTTGTATTCAACATGATAATACCTCACCTCATCGCGCCTGTACTACAGTTACTGACCTGCAAGACCATGGGCTGTACAACTATCTTCTTCCTTGGCCTGCTACCTCACCAGACCTCAACCTCATTGAACCTGTCTGGAGGTTAATGAAATCACATATCAGTAAGCTTCACCCACGTCCTCAGAATAATAAAGATATGATTACTGCAATCAGGAACGAGTGGAATAAAATTATGGACTATAAACTTGGGCAGATTCTTGACATGATGCTTGATCGTGTTGATACAATCCTTTGTGCCAATGGTGGTCATACAAAATATTAGTTTTTCTACTGACTCTCTGTCTCTCTCTCTCTCTTATACCTCTGGCTGTTTTTTCTTTCTTTTTTCTTATCCTCACTCTCTTGGCCTCTGTGTCTTCCTTTCTCTTCCGATGTCCTTACTCCTGGCCTGGGTCTTTTTCCCTTTCCACATATTACTTGTTCTTTTTCTTATACTCTTCTCACTTTCTACCTCCTCTGTCTCTTGATTTGCTACTTTTGCAGTCTTTTCACCTTTTGTATCTGTTTCCTGATACCGGATATGCTGTCCTGTATTCCACTCACTCTATTACCATACCGTTTTCCTGCTGTCCACCAATCTCTCTCTCTCTCCAGGTTGTGAACCTAGCAGGTCCAGTGTTTGACCATTCATGGGATATGCAGTTATCAGGTATGCTGTTTTGTGAGTTGTTCTGCTAGTGCATTTTTGTCTTCAGGACAATTAGGCTATTTCATATTATGAGGTTTGATTCTGCTTATATTGAACTTTATTTCTTTCGACTGGGTGAGTTGGGGGCTGAGGCATGCATATGGGATATGGCAGTGGTGGAATGATACTCTTTTTTGCTCTCGCCTGGTGTTTATACCATGATGAGAATGGGAAAAACAGGAAATGAAGGATAACCAGTAACATCTAGCCACGATCATGATATGTTAGTTACTTTGTTGAATTCAATAATAGCCAGTTACCCTCCTATTCGGTTCCCTCATAGTCAGGAAAACCAAGCGTTACGCAAAAGCAAGTGTTACGCTCCGCTTTTTTTTTTTTTTGTGGATTACATAACAAGGTATATCTACTAATAGACTGGCAGTATAAAATCAATTTTCCCAAGTATGAGTATTATTTTCTAAATTACATGTTTCAATTGAAGGTAATAAAATCAGCATTTCTTGTGATTGAGTCACAAGTTGTAGAAGAGGAGTCAGAGTCAGATTCTCTAGATTCATCATCACTCGCAAGGGGTTGATGATTTTCGATAGCAGGAGTATTGAGGACAGCCGGCTCAAGGAGCAATAAGGCTTGCAGTAAATCAGGAGGTGGCTGAAGGGCTTCAAGGTCTTCAGGAGAGGGATTCTTTTTCAGGTCTGGTATCGGAACCAACATCTCTGGTGCAATAATGCTGCCGTGAGTTTGTAACTCAAGTACTTTTTTCTTCCTTTCCCTTTCAGCCTTTCGAGCATCAACTCCACGGCGGTGCAAAGCTGCTTTGGCCTTATTAACAGCTGTTTGAATGTCCTTTCGAGCCTTCTTGAGAGCTGCAGCCTTCTGCTTCTGACCCTTTTCAGTTTTTCTAATCCTGGCTGCCTCAACTGTAATAACACCTCCTCTTTGGATTACTCGGCGGGATTTGACTTTCCGATGCTGTTCCTCCTCATGGATGCGGGATTGAACAGCACGGTAGGAGTCTTGCTCAAGTTGTGCCTCGGCCAGGCAGATTTGAGTCCATTTTGCCCATTGTTGAAATTTGGCTTTTGATTTCGGACTAAAGCTTTCAGCCTTGTCAATCTACTCTCCAATTCCCTTTTGACACTCAAAATAGGTACTTGGAAGTATTGGAAGCTCAATATTATCCTCCTGGTCGGTAGAAGCAGTGGATATATTTGCATGGCTATTACTATCAGGGCCTAGCCCAACCGTACCAGAGAAAGAATGCGAATAACCTTTAGAGTCTCTCTTGGCATTGTAATGTCGCATCTTTTTCAAAGCAGCTTTGAAAGATAGGGGAAACATGCCAGAATTCTTAAAAGAATTCTTTATAGTATGAGTTTGAAAGGTCTCCTGATGAATAGAACTCAAGTCTCTGAAAAAGGAGGAAATGGTACACTCCATATCGCGAGAGTGTAATGCCTTGTGAATCGCTTTATTGTGGTAGTGTTTCCAGGGGCGAAAGACACCAACGTCAAGTGGTTGAAGGACATGTGTGAGGTGTGAGGGAAATACCAATGGTACAATATGATTCTCATAGCATTTGAGAATGAAATCACCCTTGTGGTATGTAATATGACCATCAAGGAGAAGTAGACACCAATGTGCTATAGGACCAGCACCAACATGGTTAATAAAATGATAAAGCCAAGCAAGGGCGATATTCTCATTTGTATAACCAGTTTGGGAGACTGCGATCATCTCAGCTCCAGTAAGATTTTCCTGAATCCACTCTGCCATTATTTTCCTCCCAGGACAAATGATCACTGGCAGTAGTGGAGGGCTGCCATTGGCACATATTGTCTCGATAATGGTAATAGACTTCGGATTCTCTGGGCTTGCTGTATATAACTCTTTGACATTGGTCGGAACAATGATGATCTCTCCTGTTGGACAGCCTACTCTGACACCAGACTCATCCATGTTGTAAATATACTTGGATTTCCCAATTCCATACTTGGAAAGAGTATTCTGGTACTTATCAATTAATGTCTTAAGATCTTTCTCACTATGGGTAGCAACTCGCAAATGTGCTATGGGCTTGGTTTTAATGGTATGAAGATTGGGATTCTTCTTTAACCATTGTTGGAACCAGATGAGGGAGGGGGGATTGCGGTTTTCTTGTTGGCGTAGATTGCAGATTGCGGCAAAAATAATGGAGAGGGTTGCTCCTAACCCAGCTTCTAGCTGCTCTAGACAGAAACGAAAAACCGCCAACTCTTGCGCTCCAGTTAAGATCATGTTGTTTCCTCCATGCTAGTTGTAAACACCCCGAGAGTTGCATTGCTAATAGTGTTTGCGATATTGACCCATTCGAATTAATGCTGGGTTGACTTTAAAGATAATAGCTACAGTAGTAGCCTTCTCAGTAGGTTCCTCCTCCAGCCACTGCATAGCACGGTCCAAACGTTGCTTCATCTCAAGCTTGTCAATTACCTCAGAACTGTGGATTTCGTTTAGACTTTCTGGATAAACTGGAGTGTAAGGCTCATTTGCTGGAACAGGGCTTGACACATTTGAGAATGATTGGCCTGAAGGAGAGGCAGGATTGGCTGGGCTAGAGGGCCAGAATTCCTCTTC
>PYWC01000011.1:1318103-1344791 GCA_003182015.1 Tuber magnatum | reverse complement strand
CCTTAGCTATTTTATTATAACCCATATTGGTATGCTTATGCAGGGCATAGATTTGCTGATTCCTGTCTTCTTTTTCTCTTCGGGTATGTGGTGGTGCCATGGTGGGTGATGAGGTGGGGGAGAGGTGTCGTTGTACCGTTGCCGGGCAGGGGTGTAATTATTTAACGGACACGACTGTACATACATAATAAGCGCCGTACCATTTCTTTCTTGCCTCTGATCCCTGCTCTGTACCATGACTTCATCGGGTACCCTTGTACCGGTCTGGCCCTCTGTAACCGGTACAGGTACTTGGTTAATCAGTTTGTTTTATTATTTGTTTTAAGTATCGTTTGATACTTAGTTTGTTTTATGCTTTGTTTTAAGTATCATTTGATACTTAGTTTGTTTTATGATTTGTTTTAAGTATCATTTGATACTTAGTTTGTTTTATGTTTTGTTTTAAGTATCGTTTGATACTTAGTTGTTTATGCTCTGGATAAGCAAAGAAGATGTATTTAAAGACCGATGAAGTCTGGTCTAAGAACGGCAGACTTCGACAGATAGTATTCAGAATATACTCGGTTGAACAGTTACTTCTTTATTGCGATCTTAAAGACTCTATCTTGTTTCCAACTACCTCAAAGCCTCCGTTAGGCACTCCACTTAGTTACCGGATTGGTACCAGAGTAGCCTACCGAGAACCCTACCGAACACCTAGCTGAGCCCCGGCCCAGATAGGTTACACCCTCTATCTGTGGCCCTGGGATTTGTTCTGGTGGCTCCCCCTCGCTACACGATGCTTGGGGCTGGGACTGTGGCGGTGATGGCTAGACAATGGTCACCCGTTATGGTTAGGTATTGGTTGGCCTGTGGCTGTTGGGTGGCTGGCTGCTCAAGGGGCTTGGAGGCTGGAAGGGGGCTGTGGCTTCTGGTTCTTAGAGCTTGTTTAGGCTGTGGCTGGGGCAGGGAGGAGTCTCTGCGAGGGCCAGTCGGGGGTGTGCCAGATTGGGCAACTTCTAATTAAGCGCTTTCCCGGCTGCCACGCTTCGGCGCGCGCTGGATGGGCCACCTGCCCGGATAGTGGATGATGACTGCCTCGGCTGGAGACTTTGCTTGTTTCTTGGGTTAGATGTTATGGTTTTTGTTTGGTTTTCTTGTTTGGTTACAGGTTGGCTAGGGGGAGCAAGATACCACAGGTGGGAGATAGGCCCCACTGGCCCTTGTTGGTCTGTGATCACTCCTGTATTTCTTTTGTTTATTGATGGGAGGCGTGGACATGCAGCTGGCACAAATCCTCCCGGCCTCACGTCGGCGATTAGCTACTTATGGGATTCATAGGGTTGACGGCCGGACATGCGGACATGAGTTTGGATTGTGTTTGTACTTTCTTTACCTTTCTGCCTTGGTGCCGCCTGTACAGAATTTGTTTCAGAGTTTGGGGGTGTTTGTTTGGTTTTCTACTGTGGAGGTGAGGGCGCGAGGTCATATTCAGTTGGCGGTAGGGTTTATTTTTATTTGTACGGACGGGCAGCTGGCCATCCCCCTCTGCCTTGTAGCTCTGGCCTGGGTCTTGCCTTTGTCTCCCTTGCCGCTGTTTGTAAGTCGGTTCTGGTTGAGATGCGGACTTGCTACGCGGGGTGCGGTTGGGACCATACCAGAGATTCTGCGGGTTGGGTTTGGGTCAGCAAAGTTGCGGGCTGTTGATCTTCTTGTTCTTAGTCTTTCTTCAGGGTTACAAGTTAGATTGCGGGACTTGTTTGTAGGCTTCGTGCTTAGGATTAGTTGTAGTAGACGCTTCCTTCGGGCGGGGGGATCATATACCCAGTGTGGTGGTACCTCCTCGATAGTAATAAATTAAACGAGATTGAATCACGCAACCATCTATCGTTATTTCCTATCTATCACTTTACGAATATCAATACTCTCTTTACACAAAACGGACACCCTAGCATTTTCCAACGTGAGGAAGAAGTCAGACAACAACATATCGGTTGGCGCTATAAGAGCTTAGTATCGATAGAGATCGATATCTAAGACGTAGTATAAGACAACTGATAAGAAGATTATCTCAGAGGAGATAATAAGAAGAAAGATAAGTAAACCTATTGAGGTTGCTAACTATAGTATCATTGCCTGTCGCAAGATGTAAGGATATAGGTACATAGGACTCCGTAACACAAGTACACAATAGCATTCAATCAATGGGGGCGAAAGAGAGGAAAGAAAAAAAAAACACTGGCAGAGAAAGCGTCTCAGCTGTTGCAATATTGTTGTAACTAAACAGCTAGACAAGGACTCGAGGTAGCGCCTGAGCCAACAATTATCATACTGTACCAGTAGTTACTCGAGCACTGTACTAATACTAACAAATTTTAAAAGTATTCAAATACCTTGGCGCCAACGCTGCTGGTACTTAGTGCAATCTAAAATCTAGTATATTCACCAAAATAACAAGCTATAGAATTTGCTTCTGCCTGGCCTTTCATCTATTTAGCCATGAAACTTGTTTCTACCATGCTGTTCAATAGATTTAGTCATAGTGCTAGGAGGCTTAGATATCCCTTTAATAACTTCCTGAATAGTAATCTGATCTCATTCCTCCTGTAATACTTTTTTCATTTCACTTACACTTGTAACTTACTCATGGCCCCTGAGTATTTGTATTTGTGACTTCATCAACTGCCATAAATACTTAATAGGGTTAAAATCAGCTGAATTTGGAGGCCAATCCACTTTTGGTATACCTGCTTTAACTCTTTCCAAGGGAGTAAAGTCTAAGTAATGAGCAGAGACATCATCTTCCATTTAAACAAAATTAAAATTTTGCCATATACACTCCTTACAAGTAGGTCAAAGCAGTGGCCAGGCAAGAGCAGTAACACATCTCCATGAATCTATCCCACGAGGGTCACTTCCTGTCTTAAGCACCTTTACCTTATACTTTTTGCCTCTGTATGACTTGGTAGTCTTGATCTTAACTCTTGTTCTTTGAGCCTCAACCTTTACCTCCCGTAGTACCTTTTAATTCCTCTCTTTTAATTCCCTCCACACAGCTCTTAACTTCCAAGAGTCATTCAACCACTTCTCTTCTACTCAATAGCAGTGACCTCTTCCTCCTCTGTTTCTGGTTCCCATACCCAGAACTGTTCTTTCCAATTCCAACTAATCATTTCCCAGCACGTCATCATAGTCCCACTCTGCTTCTTTGCCTCTACGCAATCCTCATACCACTGCTCGCCCTTCTCATGCCATACAGTAGAGGGGCCAAAAATGCCACCAATTTCAATAGACATCTCATCGGTAAAAGGGTAGTTCGCCCATTCTGTCATGAGAGGCCAATTCACTCGAGGCACAGAATACTTCTAATATCAAGGTTTAGCAATTTCTTCAGTTATACTAGTAGTAGGTAAACAAAATTCACTTATTCATTTGATTTGATTTTTTGTGCTTAAAATGAACTTAAATACTTCAGGATAGGCATGTATACCGCACTCAGCCAAAGCTCTAAAAGCTGTTAAATCACTTACATGAGCGACACCAGATTCCCGTTGTATATCCCTCGCTGCAAACATCGTGAGACAAAGCTACTTTTCACAAATTTGATAAGTTAAGCCTCTTGTCGCCATCGCCAATCTTTATGTTCCGCCTTGTGCGAGATTTTCGCCGCAAGTGCCTAGAGATCACCCCATCCGCTCTTCCTCGCGTCTCTAAACTCCAGTTTTCCGAGGCTCTTAGGGACAACCCAGAGTTCGATGGAGCCTGTCGGAGTACACACGTCGAGTATGGCATTCCAGTCGCGTTTGATGGGTGGGAGGAGGATGCGCGGGAGGGTTAGACTGTGATTGCAGAGTTGTGACGATGTGTATAGGCTTGGAACTAGCGTGTCGGGTTCGCCGTCGACGGGGGTTATGTCAAAGTCGGCTGATCTTGTTCTTCGTGTCGGTGCAATGGTCGACAGGGCGTTGAAAGGCGACATATGAGTACTCGAGGTCCACGTGGGTTTTGGATGACACCTCCATGAGTCTCTGTAGATTGCCAGGGTGCTCATAGCACCGTAAGAAGTGGCAATAGTCTTTGAGTTAGGTGCCGTCCGTGAGGCCAGAAATGAATAAGGGCATTATTCGTGGTTCGTGCAGGAGGCGATTAAAGCACAGGGTCCCTTTTCAATAAGGGGGTTGGCAAAGCCGTGGGCATTCGTAGTCGGGAGGGATTGGAAAGCTTCGCCAACCTCCTTGATGTCGTCCTTTATAATAATGGAGCGGGCGTAGGCGATGGGAAGACCATTGGCATGCCCCTCTCGATCAGCAAAAGAAAGCCGCCGTTCAGATTTAGGTGCGACCAGAGTCGTTCAATGACTTGGCGGCGGAAAAATTACCTCACTATGCGGAGGAGTCCGTTTAGCAATGATCAGATCGTAGAGTTTTCTCGGCTGAGCCTTATTCTTCTGCATTGGAGCGCCTAGCGTGTAGTGTAGGTCTTCCAAATAGATATCGGGCACACGGTGAATAAAGACAGATCGTCCAAGAGCTTCGAAACCTTCCTAAGGGCGATGTGCTGGCAACCACAATAGTCCGCATTGTACTCATTTCACTCGCCGCCATCAGGGCCTTCCCATCCGGGCCAGGTGGCGGCTTCCCGGTTCTCCCCCAAAGTTTATCCTTCCTTACCTCCCCTTCCGCTTCGATAACACTCTGACAAGCAAGTGCCCCAGCGCCCCCACCCCTACATCAAGCACATTCTTAACACCTGGCTCCCCCTATCCCCGCTGAGCACCCAATCACTGCCCAACCGTTTCCGCAGCTCGGTCAACGAACTGAAGCACTACATATACAGCCTCGGCATTACTGCAGTGAGAAACATGTCGTCATCCATACACGACATGTGACTATTGATCGGGTTCAAGGGGGTAGTCAACTAGTGCTTGCTCCGTTTCCTCGCGTGGATGGGCGGGAATTGGAGATGTGGGTCGTCCAGAGTCCTATGTGCCAAGTCCACTAGATGCGAAGTAGCGACATCCGCAATCACACACTCTGTCCGGTCCCTTACCAATGGCGGAAGTTGGATCTGAGACGACGCAAACCGACCAACGTAAGTGAGCGGGTGTGTCCGATAAAGACGAGGAAAACCATCGGCACTGAGGGCCTCACCTCCTCCTCCTCCTTCTTCTGCCCCTACCCCTTCGGGGCCCACGATTGGCTGGGAAACCTGAGTGTATAAGGCCTCTTCCGCAGGCGTCTTTAGGCGTGAAAAATGGTGGAGCGTCTCGTCCGGCTGCAGCAGCCGGGTCGGGCAGCCTCATTCCTCCTGTAATACTTTTTTCATTTCACTTACACTTGTAACTTACTCATGGCCCCTGAGTATTTGTATTTGTGACTTCATCAACNACAACAACGGAAAAGGGGCTGCCGACTCCCTCGAGGAGTTAGGAAGCATGGTGTAAAGGCGGCGGGATTAGGAGGGGGGATTCGAAAGCGAGAGTCGTTCCCATATAATTTCAACTCATGAACTGTATGATAGAGGTAGTGCTCCTAGTAGTTGGTCTTTGGGAATTTCGTCGGCGGTTGCATGATTGGTCCCAACAAGTGGATATTGGAGTGAGTGGAGCTTGGAGATAAAACTACTTAAGGGCTGACCGGGAAGAGGTTTTGTTAACTGAAAGTGTCTGAATTACGAGTCTCCCCTCGATTGAAGCTATACCGGCAAAACGCTCTTTGTCTCTCAAACATCTGTTTCCAAGGATCCATTGTTTATCCGACCGACCGGGTTCCGCCGGTTTGCTTGGAGTGTGGTGCGATATAGGTAGGATTAGTTGGGTGACTCCAAAACAGGATAAGCGTGCCGGTTGCGAATTTTACTGTCTCAGACCGCCCAACGGATTGCATTGAGTTGAATTTGGCTAGTCAACAACAAAATAAAAATTCATTAGGAGCCCCACCCTACAGGGGACGAACTACAACTTTTCACCTTCTACCAGGACCCTCCATGCTTTCCCGTCGAAGAACAACTTGGCTTCCAGTCCCTCCGGGTTACACACCAGGCTAACCGCGTGGGCGTCAAGAAAGTCCGCGCCGAGAATATTGATGTCAACAAAATGGGAGCACCCGGGTGCGCGGAATACACTGTGTGGTCGTCCACCAATCCGGATATGTACTGGTGTGTCCTCACGAACGGCTGGGATGCCAAAGAGGTCGCTAGTCTAAATTTTTTGTAGTTAGATAGATGCTATTATTTCCATGCAAGAACCTTGAAACTTTACCTCAGCGGAGAGATAGGTCTTGGGCGAGCCCGTGTCCACAAGAAAAACAATCCAAAAAGCTTTACCGAAGCGACCCGTCACAGCAGCCGGAAACATCGTGCGTAGGTTCCGACCATAAATAAAGCAGTTGCCAACCTGTACTACCGCAATCGCTTCTTGCTCACTCGCCGGCTGATGGTACGAGATGCCTGCAACATCAGCTATTTCATGTTTAAGCTGGTTGACACCTATATCGCTAATCAGGACATCAAAGTCCTTGGGATTAAAGCCACCAATATCGTGGATATCAACGAATTCCTCAACCCTCTTGGCCTCGGACGCAGGGTTGTGAGTGCAAGTCGCGGGTACATCGACCTGTGAAGCCGAGAAGAATCGAGTAATATTACCGCTGGTACAAGGACCTGGATGCTGGAGCCATGGTTTTTGGAGCTGGTAGGTGGTGCCCGCTAGCAGCCTTGTTCTGGACAGCTGGCGTGAGGGGCCCGAGGAAAGACCAACACCAAGTTTGGTTCTGAAAACTGACTTGGCCAATTGGCGATGGAGGAAATTGAACATGTTCGGGACTATGTTATTTTGAATTTAGTCAGTTTGAGAGATAATTTAACAGTAAACGAATTTACCAGGTCGTTGGTGGAGGGTTATTTGATGTTTGATGAGTGGGGTTACGAAAGAAGACTGATAGGAGAAAGTGCTGTGGTGTGTGAATAGGGGTGGGAGATGGGGTCTCAAGGGAGGGAGTCGGCGAATTCTGGCGGGTGACAGCGTGGTATTGTGGATTCGTCAAAGGAGGGTAACAAAAGAACACCTGTCACAAGTGCTAGGGCTAAAGTTCCTGCATACAGAAAGCCCGAAATGAAAACAGTTTAAAAAAAAAAAAGTTTCCGCATACCGTTAAATCCACCATCGTCGATCTGAGACAAAACACCTTAGCTGCAGCACCGTGACGGAATATTTACCCCCATGTTCACGTACAGTATTTCTTAAGGGGTGCTTGTAGATCTCATTAACTCGTATTCGCAATCTTATTAACCTACTCGGCTAAGCCTATTGTAGCTTGGTATGGTGATTCCTGTTGCGCACAACTACAATCGCGCCAAGCCCCCGATCCCCGATGGTGGATTTGTCAAGGGGAAAAAAATTTCGTTCATATTGCTTATCTCACAATACAAAACCCCCTGCCTCCTCCCTCAAACAAACAAACAACCACAGCCACCATTTCAATTACTTGTGCACCGCACTCAAACGCAACTCCACTGGACCCCAGGTTAGTCCCTTTAAGGCTACATTTTCTCGCTAACTGGCGATTCGTGATAAAGTGTTCCAAGTCAACCATGTTTACTTTCCTCCGCATCCAAGCAGTCAAGTCTGTTTCCAGAACAACACTCGGCCTCGGTCTCCTCTCGAGCCCTGCATGTCGGATGCATAGCCCGGCCTCCAAGTACCTTTGCCCTCTCTGCTATGAATACAAATCAGTCAGACGGCTTGCTTCACAGACCATTCTACATGACGTTCGCGCTCACAAAGCCGGGCAAGAGGCCAGCCAACGTAGCCAACCCGTTGACACCCGTGATCCCCACGGTCCTGGTTGCAAGGATTACGATACCTTGATCCCCGATATCGATGTCAGAAAGCTTAAAAGTAGGATAGCTGGCGTGGCAGGTATACCGTACCATTCACCTGCGACTAGGGAAGAAGCCGATGCCGTGGTCAAAATCGGTGACTGCTTTCTCTACGGCCCAAACTTGCGCATTTTCTTTCCAGCCATTCTCAGTTCTCCAGAGGGCAAGGCTCATTGGGTCTTCTTTCTTGTAAACTCAGGCTCATCTCGGACTTATCTCTCAACTCAGGTAAATGTTCTCCACTGGAATTAAGGCATCTGACTGACTGAGAACAACTTAGACCAGTGACCTCTTCGGTATTACTCCCTCGGATGTTTCGGCTGCTGTCGCTATTGCTGGACATCACCACACCGTCTACCGGGCACCTCAACATTCTCACTTCGCCGAAGTCGATATTCTCGGCACACATTTCTTGAATGCCCATGGAGCCAGCCTGATAACTGATTTCGCTACACTCCGAGCGAAGTTATTCTTCGGTGGTACGGCATGGAAGGTTATGGTAGAGGGGGCAAAGCTGTAGCAGTTAGTGCACTTTTTGGTTCGTTTTTTACAGCTGTACTTAGGGTGTGCGCAAAAGTCCGTCGAACTTTCCATTTATATGCACAGTTTGTATGTTTGTGTTTAGCTAGTGGATGCCGGATAGGTTTAGCTAGGACAAATGTATGATATTAATATGGGTATGAACCATTGCCAGAGCACACAATTGGTGTGTTTCCTCGCAATTTAGTGAAAGAAAAAAGTCAGTCGAACTCTTGGCGCAGTGGCTGGAGCAAATACTGTTCGCCGAGTGGCCGAGAAGGCCTGGAAACAATAAGAGGAGGTTCGACAGACTTACCCTAAACCCCCTGTATGAGTGTAACTCAACCATATTTATCATTACGGTATTGTGCCGAGGTGGGCAGGAGCATGGGCTACTCAATGGCCAATCTGTACGTGAAACTCATTCTAGAAGTGTTGCAGGATCTCTGCCAAATCTCTGTGCTTGCTCTTTTCTCACCTAGGCCGAATTGAAGTTAGAAGGCGCTACCGCAAAGTTCGCCTAGCCACCTTCTGATTTCAATTCAGCCGCTTGAATATATTAAACCACTCTACAGTCGGATTTTGCGATAATTGGCCTACTCACGAACGAATCGCTAGGGAACTGGAATTCCCCCATAGAGATTTGCCAGCTATAATGAAATAGATATTGGAGGACACTCCACAACAGATTCGAAACGAATCATCAGGTTGCACCCCTTCCACCCCCATACAAACTCAACCTGATACACCGGTAATAGAATGCGCTTTACCTCTAGACTACCATAGGGGAAATCTGGCATTCTGCCGACAAGTTGTTGAGTGATATATTGCGGCTACTAGTATTAGCCTCTTGAAAGAGGCCAAGCGCAAAGGTTGAGGGTATCAAGGTGAAGGTTCAAAAATGTGCCCTCTTTGCCAGAACGACGGGAATTCTCCATGTTAGACTTCACATGCTCATGCTGAGATTTGGCAATAAATTTATATTTACACAAAGCAATGCGACTTCTACACGAGCACTTATAATAATAATTATCATCATACCACCACACCCAATCCCCCAACAAAGCACCGGTATTACATCCCCGCTACGGTACTCCACGTAGTACGCCAGTATGAAATCCCAACGAATGTTGTGAATCCGCGAGTAAGCCAAGCTAGCTCGAGAGACTGAACTTAATGACACAGCAGACGGGACCATCCTCGGGATCAGATCAAGTGGTCAACATCGCATCACCCACCACGGCGCCCAGCTTCTCACACGAACCCAAATTTGAGGTCGAACCACCCAAATTTAACCCCCTCCAGATCCTTCCGAAATCGTCGATTACTTTATGAATGGTCGGGTATTGGTGTGTGTGGGTAGCGGCAATCCGAGAGGGGTATTGAGGACAATTTCTTAGACAATAATTCCAAGGATGTGGGCTGCAGTGCTTTATGCGCTGGGATAAGTTAGGTGTGGTAAGCGCCTGGGGGAAGTGTGGTTGCAGCGCCTGGAGGAAGTGGTTATTTGCTCGGGAGGATCAAAAAATGGACCCTAAAGCGGCCCAAAGAGGCAACCAGGGCACCGCTTTCGGACCCTCGTCGTAAGAGATCACTCGTTATGATCTTAGATGATGCTCCGGACAGCCCCAAAGCAGCATCTTGAAGCCGTAAACAGACTCTTGGAGCCAGGTTTGGGTCCCTGACCAGACATTCCATATTCCCTGGGGAGACATATTTTCACCAAGTAGAAGAACCTCACAAACCCCACAAAGGGCAGCTTTTCACACACCAAGCCAACAAGACACTAACTCCAATACCAGGTAATCTTTTTCACAAAGCTAACATAATCTAAAAAAAGGAAAGCATATTTTTCACCAAGTTAGGCACCCCCACAAAACCCATAAAACTTGAATACACCAAGCCTGGGCATATTATTGTTAAGCTAGATACCAAAACTCAAGACAAGCCGTATTGTACTCGTATTTTTACATAATATTATAAACCTATTGTTTTTTTTTACACCAAGCCAGGGCATCTTATTGTTAAGCTACAGTCTTCACCGTAGTCGTGGCGAAAATGGAGTGTTGGCAAACAGGGACGAATGACCAGTAATTTTCTACAACCGTAACCTTGACGGGTTCTTTTTTGACCACCAAATACCCCTGTTTGCCACCACCCCAGTTTCGCCGAGACTACGGTGAATATTTTCACCAAGTTAAGTACACCTGTAAAACCCATAAAACTTGAATATACCAAGACTGGGCATATTATTGTTACGCTAGATACCAAAACTCAAGACAAGCCATATTGTATTTCTACATAATATTATAAACCTATTGTCTTTTTACACCAAGTCTAGGCATTTTTTTTGTCAAGATAGATATGATACCTCCGCAAAACCAAAGCAAAGACGTATTGTATTTTTACACAAAGCTGCCATAATATTATAAAGAATATTCTTCATCAAGTAATGCACCTCCGGAAAATCCATACACCAAGCATAGGTATTTTTCTATATCAAGCTAGGTACTCCCGCAAAATCCCACAAAGGTTGTTCCAGAATAGATACTCCCAGGCCATTTGGACAGATTCTGATTAGAGCACCTTGTCTGATAGAAGGAGCAGTAGAGTAGTCTCAACCCACCCATTGCAAGCCGACTATGGGAAACAGATCCTCTTGAGGGAGGCCAGTAGTGAATAGAAGAACTTAGATCTCCCAGCCCAGGACTACAACAAAAACCAGTAGGGGATCTTTTTTACGTTACAACGGTATCTTTCGGCAAGCCAGCTACATCCCTGTAAACTCCACAATAAATGTTACATCGTTAGGCAGGGCGCATGAAGTTCATCTCCACTGAGCCAGCCTAGTATCTAAATAAATTTCTGTGGTTGGACAGGGTGGAGGGGGGGGGAGTCTACCAGCCTCAGGTGATTTCCACTCAAGACCTAGGTCAGTGATAGAGGGTCCTGTGGTCATGACCCAGTTATTAACATAGCTTTAGGTGGTGCCAATCCCAAGTCAACAAGCCGAATGACAAATATATAAGCGAGCAGTCCCCTCCTTATCAGCTCCCCCCTCCTAAGTTCCCACTACACCAGAAATGCCTTCGGATATCTACGACAAGTTGCTTGGTCTGAATTGGGCGGATAAACCAAGAACGTTGTGGGCCAGGCCCACAGAGAAAGCGAATGCTTACGTTAAAAAAAGTTGGACCTAGTAGGCCACCTCACTATATTCTCTATATATCCAAATTCTAACAAATTGATACCAGTTTTCATATAGTTGTGCACGAGAAGGATGTCGATCCAGATCAGGTTCTAGAGGAATTCGATTCAAAAGACATCTGCGCATTTCTTTCCTGGAAGGCAAGAGAAATAATGGAGGAGAATGAGCACCCCCCTTCCAGGTCCACCATCCTCACGTACTATAAGAGGCTTCAATCGTTAGTATTGGAAATTCAATTAGAGAAACCGGAGCTTCTCACCAAGCAAGAGAAGGAATACACAAATAAAATAGTCCAGGGTGTAAGTCTTCACATACAAATCTACACTAGGAGAGGGGTACTGACCACAGCTCTAGTTCATCACAGTACTGGAGGTAGAGGAGGGTATTATAGTGCCCCCATCTGGGGAAAAAGAAATCTGTACCCCCTCCGACTTGCATGCACTATTGCAGTATAGTTGGTGCTTTGATGCTGGGGGCCTTTCGCATGAAAGATATCGAATTCCAACCGCTCTGCTAATGCAGTTAATGTCATATACCTCCTCCAGGCCTGGTGCATTGGTTGAGTCATCTGGATATGCTAACACTAATGAATGCATTACATATAAGGTAAGCTACTATTCAAAGTGCTAGGAACCTTACAACTGAAAGTATATAGGACATGCGATTGCTTGTAGTTAAGAATACTACAGATGATTCTGGAGATTCCCTAGTCCTTGTTATTAGAACTTCACTACTAAAAGGAGGCAGAAACACCAGAGAACTATGAGTATTATCTGGAAGTACACTGGTGGGCACCAGAGGCTAACAAGACATAGTGTGGAATATTTGTTACATCCAGAATGTGATATTCCCTTATGTTGTCCAATAATCCTCTCTCTAGCCCTTGCTTTTGCCGATGATGCCTTGGAGAATAAGGGTATAACGCCTGCAGATATTTTCCAGCTCAAAGTCCGAGATAAAAACAGCAGTGTTCTGACCATCCCTTGGAAGAAGTCTATTCTCGACACTCTAGTTTTTCGGAGGGTTGAACAAGGCAATTGACATGTATCTCCAATGCTTTTCTTCTGTTGTAGTGACCTCTCTCTCCAACTTAGTCACCTTGGTATGGGCGTGGGATTGATGAAAAAGCTTACTCCCTACTGTTTCCGGCACGGCACTGTTAATAGTTTGCTTAGCAAGCAAGCAGCTACCGAAGGAGTCACAATGGCAATTAGATAAAAGATACTGAGCCATTCCAGCCCTGGTGTGATCAAACACTACATGCAGCCCCTAGTTACCGTGGATACCCAATCTCTGTTTCTTGGGAAGCAATCTCGCGCTGAACTAATGGAGGCCTCGATCTGCATGGGGAGGGTGAGAGATCCTAGAGCACCGGTAAAGCTGAGTTCGGAGGAAAACAAGGTGGCGGAGAGCGATCATCCTCCATTATCCATTCTGGACACTGAGCGGGAGTAGGTCAAGAGGGAAATCCTAGTGCTTTAGAGAACAATTAAAAATGCTAAAGGAACTTCATTGGGGAAATACCACCGGAGGTTATCAGAGAAGATCAAAAGTTTGAGACAGAAAGTCAGGGCTAATAGACTTATACAAGTGCGAGACAAACATCACCGGCAATACAATTACTCAAAAATCTCAAATCAACTTAACAATAGAAAGGCTTCCTACCAAAGGATTTCGAGCGCTATCCGCGATTTTAAACCAGTCCCATGTACCTGAATCAGCGGATACTTCTTAGACCACATGGAGTTTGATACTTCCCAAGTTATAGCGGATATGGTAGAATTGTGCTGCGACCAGGTTATGGTACCTTTTCGACATATGGAAGACTCGGTTTTGGACCGCCCAATGGCCAAACCTAAAGGTAGACCTCTGAGCTATACACCGAGCGACAGTGTCACGACACCTCCCCCAACAGCATCTAATGTGCAGCCCTCCAGGTCTGCTGGGCGAATATGCCCCTTTTGCCTCAAAGACCCTAAAGTTCAAACTATTCCTGAGCTTCACGTCTATGTGACACGCAGGACCATAATCTGACATATACGCACTTATATAGTCAAACTCAAATCCTCCGCAGGTGTCGATTGCCCCTACTCGGAATGTTCAATATCTCTGGAAAATGTCGACCACCTTAAGAACCATTTCGCCAAGGTCCACTGTCTTAGAGTATAGCAATAAAGGTAGACCAAGCAGGAGCACGCTAAAGACAGATTAGAGATTCAGGATTCACCAGGCGAAGAGGTTTCACCTTCTGCAATGTAGCCTGAGGGTATATTTTTGGAGCATACGTGCATAGAGGGTGAAACAACACTGAGGTTCAAGCTCAAACACTGTTTTGGTAACAGCGAGTGGTACCCCGCGATTGCAATTTCTAAGTTAGTTTCCATGAATTTTCCAGGTTTAGCTCTATCACCTTGTCGTCGTTCTTTATTTAGTATTTCATTTGGGCTTAGTCTCCCCCTTGCAATTATTCCTGACTTCTATACTGTGCACTAAATAATTTGTAATGGGGGACACCTTGGCGAAAAAATAAATACATGCACTCGTTCAATTCCCATAGATTTTTCACGCAACTGTTCAAGCTACAGGTTGATTGTTAGAAATGATGATTTGCCAATGCGATCGAATATGATCTCTAGAAACTGGGAATTACTGTACGAGCTGGTCCTGCTCAACAAGATGAGGAATGGATTACAGGGATGACAGGCCAAGCTAGTGTTGGAAAATTCTCTTTTTCTGTTTTTCCATAACCTCCAACTTCCTGTATTGTTATCCTTGTTATGAGCTTTTCTTTTACTTTGTACCCCCTTGGCTCAAATTTGACCATGGAATCTAAATTCAATCTAGAGAAAAGTTTGCATTCCAATCATGGTGGTGTTCACAGTACAGTACTAATACAGTGTCACTACCGTGAAAACTCATTAAATCCACTATTGGCAACCAGGCGCTTGGACTTTTTTTTTATGGTGTAATATAGTACGGAAACATATATCTGGATGTTGTACTAGTACTGTACGAGCCTAGCGCCAAAAGTGATCGCTAGTGTAAGGGTTATCCACTGAAAACAGCCATTTACGGCCTTCCAACCACAAAGGTAGTGAGGTAATCCAAACCAGATATTCACTTATATGTGAAACAATTCCTGGGATCCTACTTTGCAACCCTTTAGGACTCTATATCTGAACTCATTGAGGGGTTATCAGGAGAGCTATAGTTTATTTGAAAAGATAGGACTGATTTGATGAAGTGAAACTATCGAGTGACTGGCTATGATGGAACCGAAACGAAAATTACTGATAACAAAGCAACGAAAAGAGGTCATTATGGGGAGATGAAAATTTTCTCTCTTCTAATTCAACTTGACACACGATGCTTAGCTAACCAATTCACTAATGGAAAAGACAGGTGATATTTATATCTAAAAGAAAAATGACGAGCGTACTACACGGAAATCAACATTCTATCTTTCCACATATTACCACACATTCCTCTTCCATGTATGTCTCCCGCTCCCTTATTCAAACTCCTGCACTAACAAAAGAAAGATAAACTTAAAGAATTCTCTACCGCCTTCTCAGCCTCCCTGCATGCCCACACTCCCTTACAAAAGAACTCTCCTAACGCTTTCCAGCCTCTGCTTTCCAGATTCCTCACAAGGGACTCTCCTGCTCCTGTTCCCCCACAAGGCACTCTCCTGCTCCTGCACAAGGGACTCTCCCACCTTCCTCCAGACGCCAAAGAGCGACGATAGCGGTAGTGGGCGAGGTAGCGGTACGGACGGACAATAGCGCACAGGCGGGCGATGGTGGACAAAGCAGAGGACGTACGGGCGGATATCAAGACAACGAAGTACGAGGATGGAAAGTAATGGGATACGAACGGCCAATAGTGTGCAAACAACAGGCGATAGCGATAGCATGTTGAGCAGTATTTCCAACATAGTTGGTACAATTGTCCTGGCGCATTTTCATATATCACTCGATTGTGTTATATTGGCTTAGAACTTTTCCAAAGGATACTGCCAAATCTCTAATATCCCTGTCTACATAATCTTCTTATTTTCTTTATTCTCCAATCTAACCAGCCCCTTCTATCCACCTCATTTATTCTACTAGGAGCGCAGAATCAGACTCCCTGGTAGCTTGCCACAAGAGTTGTGCAAATTCTTGTCTCAGCCACTCAGTACTGACTGGATCCGTAGGATTTGCCTCCATGAAAACACAAAACGCGTTCCAGATTGTGTGAACTCCACCATCCACAATATTTGTTTGCATGGTACATTTCTAATGATGTCAGGGCTTGGTAGGAAAAAAAAAGATGGATGTTATACATACTACATATTTGTATCTCCATTCTTTGGCCATGCTGTCGGAGGTTGTGCTCATTTTTTCAAGTTCCTTTCACCAGGTTCAGTGACGGCCACAGAATTTTAGATGTACCTACATTTTGGCCCCTCCCTGCATTACCTAAGGAGTCATAGATCTTTGCCCTTTGTTCCTGCCAATTCACGACTACCAAAACCCAGTGGTTTCTGCCAACCAATAACGGAAATACAATTGTCTTCTCATGGAAATTGGGATGGCATTTGAGAAATTTCTCGAGTTGCCTAGGGTCACTGGCTAGATACAAATGACTAGGGATATACTTCTCATCTTGATCACTGCTATTCCTGTGGTGGAGGAATAGCAGGTAGCTGACAAGGTCCCCCTCCAGGCACTTTCCCGGAACTAGTCTTAACATCATATCAGGGCGAAATTCATGCTTCCGAAATGGATTCTGTGACCCAAATCTTGAGCAGCATGTTTTTTCTCTCTATTAGTATATTAGCACGGATCGGCTGTCAGATGGACATACAATACCTATCCAACCACTCCAAAAATCTTCACCTGGCGCCGAGGCAGCTGAAGGTGAGAAATTGCCCCAGGGTGAATACTTTGAACATACCGGGGATAGCACCTCCGCACCAACACCCACGCCTCAGAGTTCATGATAATGCTCAAAGCCAACAGTAGTAAAAGGGCCAGTATGGCCCCCGTCACCCCAGACAGGATCTATTGGCCACCCCTCCTCCCCATCTTCAAGAGTAAGTACTCCTAATGAGCTCTAGTCACTGCCACTATCTCAGACAAATCTATTTATTGGGAGCCCCCCGAGACTGCCCTCACCACTGATTCCAGGAAGAGGTCTCTCCCCACCTCCGCTTACACCACTCTCCAGCGGCCACTTGTTGCGGCCCATGGGAGATAGTATTTCGGGCCATTGCTCTTCATTGTCCTTCCCACCACCATGGATGTCTAGCTGGCTTTCAATGTCCCCACTGGTCAGGGGTTTCAGTTGATTCACATCATCCCCTCTGGCACAGCCGTCCGGTATTTCACCTCCCTCCATGCCGGGAGGGTTGTTTTGCATATTTCCGTTGCCCTCCCCACCAGTTGTGGGTTTCAGTTGATCCACATTATCCCCCCTGGCACAGCCATCCAGTATTTCACTTCCCTCTCCACTGGGAGGGTCCTCTTGCATATTCCTGTCGCCCTCCCTGCCATCGAAAGTCCTTGGCCTGCCAGTGCTGCTATCTCCAGCAGGAGGGGGTTTTAGTTGATTCCCATTATCCCCCCTGCCATAGCCGTCTGGTGTTTCACTTCCCTCCCCGATGGGAGGGTTGACATCACATTTCCCTTGCCCTCCTCGCCAGCGGGGGTCTTTGTCTGGTCCTTACCGCCATCTCTGCCAGAAAGACCTTGAATATTGATAACAGAACCCTCCGCAGCTAGTTTTACAATCTCCTTGCAATGGTTTCGTAGGTATTCGATAAGTACTTCAATACCTTTGTTTCTCAGTCTTTGCTCATAACTAATCCCATTAGCTGCTTTTCACCTTAATAGAAGAATGAATTCATACATATAGTGTGGGAAGTCTATGCTGGGCAGCACCAGGATACCAATACTAAACTCATCAACAAGTCTTAACCATCTGCGACCAGCCTTAAGGCTATAACTCAGGTTTCGCTTCTCAACCCCCACTATGATCCCTAGTAATCTATCTTGCCCGATATTTTCAGTAGTTGAGGCCAACAGGAAAAGTGATAGTTATTGCTGACATGCTATCGATTGTATTCCTGTATTTGTAATTCTGACTGCCTGATAAAGTGGCGGCAGTTTCTCCTCCTCTTCGTTCTCCCCAGGTGGTGATTGTAAAGGTATCTGCTGATAGAAAGTAAAATCATTTCGCTTCCAGTATGCTATAGTTTCTCCACTAGTACAGAGATTAAACTTTTGGCTCAATGAAATAGTCTGAAGCACAAGGTCTCTGGGATATGTTGGGCAAAGGTGATCAAGATTAGCTTCCTTGTTCCCTGTCATGTGGTTGTCGGCCTTTCGTTCTCTAACTAACCTATATCCTACTAGGCTGATACTTAATTTACTAATATCAGATATCGTTGCTCAAACAAGATATGCATTCAAGAAGGCCATAACCTGGATAGATAATAAGATTGGTCCAACCAGAGTTATTAGTTGACTTATCTCCCGATCCCCAACAATCTGCGATAACGTCTCTTCACTTGACTGAGTTATAAAATTGATCACCGCAGGTGCAGATTTACATAGCCAGCTCTGCATAATGTCTCCCTCTTTGCTGTTTGCACCCAGACTGTTCTTGAGGTCAAGCATTATAGGCAGCACGAGATGCAAAATTACCAACGCCAATCAGGATGCCCCATCCTATTTGGGCACCTTGATGACTGTTATTGGCTTCATCGTTTCGACCAATAACGGTTACCAAGGTACCCAAATGAGCACCAAGAACAGTACAGACCCCAATCAGGGCACCATGCTAATTGCTTCCTTTTTAGGCACCTTGACAACTGTTATTGGTCTCATCATTTCCACCCTTGGAGGTCAAAAGAAAATTTGACTCAACACCTTGCCTCGTTGGAGGAGAGAGTAACCTTTACTCCCAAACGTCATGCGTTTGTGAGTAGGGGAGGAATTTTGGCCATCTGCGACAAAGGGGTCATTTCACCCATTTGGAACTTATTTCAAAGGAAGTGTACTGGTACACCAATACCGTACTGTACTAGTACGGTACACCCTAGTACTGCAAGTACCAGGGGGTATTGTAGTTGGAGTCGGGTAAAAAAAGGAAAGGTTTAAAATGTTTTCGCATATACTCGTACTAGACCTTACCAATTTTCTAAGGTTTTTCGCTAGTAAATCACTTTGGTGTATGCAAAAACATTCCTCTTGTGGCTTGGATCTAAGGTCAAGTGTAAGTACGAAGCTACCTTCAAAATTCGCTGACACCCCCCATTTTACACCAAAAGTAGGTGTTTTCACTTTGCAAAATCACAGCTTTGTCACTGTGTAAAAAAATAGGAAAATTCGCTAGCATTTTTAATGATATCTAGATATTACTGTAAGGTATAGGGTACCGTTCGGTGAATAGGGAGTGTTTGCATGCAGTGCAAGATAACGACAGTGACCGTGCCTTGGCGCCGAGGCTGGGGCTGGTAGTTCTCTAATTCTGAACCACAGAGGGAGGCTTTGCCAATGGAAGATAGGGAAATAAAAATAGAGAGCTGCTTGGTGAGTAGTTGAAATATGGTCTCAGCCGCAGTCTGTCATGATGAAAACTTTTTCTTAGGTACTGCAATTACTTGGGCTGTGCTGAGATATACACAGCAGTTGCTAGTGTTATTTTTATTTTGGGCCACCATTGTTTGGGATAAGTTAACTCGGGTACCAATTCCAGATACAAGAATTTTTGTTATCAACACATCAAGATGTGGTGGGTTGTGACAGCGACAACAGAAAACAGGGGTCTTGGCACCCGAATTCTCTTAGCAAAACCTTCCTATTAATTCCTTCTCAGGGGATGCCAAGGAAGCTCCGTAGGGCAAGAGGGTACTGTCGGGTAGAAGGGTACCATGGGGTGAATAATTCCTTATAGGGGATAAGAGGGCAGCTCTGTAGGGTAAGAGGGGACCATAAGGCAACTAGGTACCGTAAGGCAAAAAGACTCCACAGGGGGTGCCAAGGAAGCTCCGTAGGGTAAGAGAGTACCTTGGGGTAAAAGAGTACCGTATGGTAAAAGGGTACCGTAGGATGGATACTTCCTTACGGGAGATGCCAAGGAAGCTCTGTAGGGTAAGTGGGTACCGGATGGCGGGGGGGCACCCGTACGGGAGGTGTCATGGAAGTTCCGCAGGGTAAGAGTAACGCATGGTAAATGGGCACCGCAGGGTGAATAATACCTTGCAGGAGACACCCAGGAAGCTCTGTAGGGTAAGACTACCGCACGGTAAATGGGCACCGCAGGGTGAATAATACCTTGCAGGAGACACCCAGGAAGCTCTGTAGGGTAAGACTACCGCACGGTAAATGGGCACCGCAGGGTGAATAATACCTTGCAGGAGACACCCAGGAAGCTCCGCAGGGTAAGACTACCGCACGGTAAATGGGCACCACAGGGTGAAAATACCTTGCGGCAGACGCCATAGAAGCTCCGTAGGGTAAGAGTAAAGGCGTACCGAAGGACAGATTACCGTACAGCAGGATAGCATAAATAACCGAATATTACAATCCAACTCTGCATACTTCACCAACACCTAACCCCTCAAGAAATGACTTCCTTAAAAGCAATCTTTTATTAATACCCTGTATACCCTCTATCTACTTTATTGGTATTTTCTCCTGTACGAGGCTATCTTCTTTTTGACACCGCCCTCCATTTTACACACCAAATGTGGCTGATTTACCTTTCGACCACTCTCATGCTTTATAGAATTGTGGCATGGACAATTATTAACACAGCTTGATACTTGTGGGCAGTGCTCTTTTACCCTCTCAACCTACCGAGCTTCCTTGGCATCCCCGCATGGTGTTTTCTTACCCTACGGTATTATTAACTTACTCTGTTCCCCCCGGGCAGTCCGAAGCAATATTACTCGCAGCCAACACGGCAATACAGTTTTGGGGATTGTGAGTATCGTGATCCGTTTGAAATTAATGATCCCAATGATGCCGAGTCACTTGAACATGAAAAAGATGATACTGTTGACACATCCGCAGTAACTGTTCCCATAGGCACTGGAGTGATGGCACCCCTACCTTTGCAACTCATGGTGAAATTTGAAAAGTAAGAAAATTACTTGAGTATACTACAAGTACTTCCCGTCAGGAAAGTTTCTGTGTATTCTTTGGGTGTTGCCTTAGGCATGACTGCCAAGACTTTAGACTTCTAACTTCTAAACAAGAACAAGATAATTGCTTTCTCATGATCTAGACCGCTCATTATTTCCTTAGAATACAGTTTAATTTTGCTCTGAAAAGTCCAATTTGCAGAGCACCATTACAAATTCGACATTCAAGTGCAGGGCTCAGAGGCTCATCTATCCCTCACCAGGCCAGGATTCCTCGCGATGCACAATGTTCCTGCCCAAATTACTTCCTATAGCGTTGTGTATCCTCTTCCGCATATCTCGGGTCCCACAGGCTTTGAACTCAGCATGAATTCTTTTGTACTAGATATTGTGACTCACCTTCGACAATTACGCGCCCATTTTTATTCTTCACCTCTGGTGCAACAAGCTCCTTGAGCAGTGGCGCGCCGAAAAATGTAGTGATTCGATTGTGGTCACCGTATTGTATCCGGCTACCTTCTATTACCCCCTTAGCTCTGTCGTTGCCAAGGACAAAGAGTGATATGTTTAAAATCTAGGTTTCCGCATTAATTGTTAGGTTATAAGCAGTTAATCACAATGAATAAATACCCACGGATGGTTTGTCTTGCTCTAGCACTTCATTCATCCAATCCATAACCCAATCCTGATGGTCTACCCTTACCGTTAGTACCAGCTGGTTATCTACCATGGAGGAGCTTCCATTCTCTCCTAAGTTGCCAGACAAGTAAGATCCGCTGAGTATTAACCTCCGCTTTTCTGTGCCTTTCCAGGATCCTGTTTATATAGGTAAGATGAGAGGCCATCCCAATACCGGAAGCAAACAACACTACCGTCCCATATAAACCATAATCCTCCTCGTGACTATAAGGACCTTCGAATATTGTTTTAAGCATGGATAGGCGAGTACTGAAGAGATTTTTCATGAATCCTTGGCGCAGGTGGATGAATAATGATATCGTCATACCACTACCACCCGGGTCTCTTTCCCACTAAGCTATAGTAAAGGGATGGAACTGGGTAAAAGCAAAGAGGCTAACCCATGGCATACAGAGGAAGAAATAATAGCCAGCGCGGGGGACCCATGCTTTGGAAACTCTCAGGCTGATTCTGACGATATTATTATCATGACGACGTGTTGCTACACCCACACTAAGATTCCTACAGAGTATCTAAAAAAATGGGATACAGAGGACGCCACCCCAAGATGCGGTTATCGCAATTAGATAAAACTTCACAAAAGGCAGTTTGGACTGTACGTGGTACCAGAGTGCCTCCAGGAATGTTATAGAAAGTGCAACATGCAGAGCGAGGAAACTCTTGTACAGCCGACGGTGGATAAACTGAGGAGAGAGGAGGAATAGACCAAGTAATGAACTGGCAACCTGTCTCATGTTAACATGGTGAATCAGGATATCGCACATCATGCAGGTAACGCACCACAATCTCAGAAGTGTTGGTGCTGTACCATTGAATAAAGTATATTACACTGTGGGTGAGACCTTGGGCGACTGCCACACGTCCCATCCAACGATGCATGCGACTGGAATTCTCCAATATGAAGCCAGAGAAGCTGGCTAGAATGTTGATTCGGCCACGGATGAAAAGAGGTATTAGATTTATTAGGGCCATTGTTGTAACGGGTTCGGGCCAGGCCCTAGTCAGGTAGCGGTATGATAGGACCAGATGGCTTCATGGTCAACACGAAGCGAGCGCTGCTTGCTGAAGGAGGCTTCGAACGGGGTGTAATAGGAGATCAAAGAAGTAACCGTTCAACCAAGTATATTTTAAGAATACTGTCTGTCGAAGTCTGCTGTTTCCATCGCAGGAATCAGCGGTCTTTAAATACAGCATATCGCTTATCTCCAGTATGAGCGATATTGCAAAACAAGGTGTGTATCAACCAATAGCACACGAAACAATACAAGTATCAAACGATACTGTGAAACTAAAGATAAAACAAGGTATGTATTGAACGATAGCACACGAAACAATACAAGTATCAAACGATACTGTAAAACTAAACATAAAACAACCTAGTACCAGTACCGGTTACACTCCCAAAATAAAATAACAATTTCACCAAGTAAAACAACCTAATGAAATCCTAATAGCCGGGAACTCCACTATTTTCTTGAAAGACCGCTTAGGACCCATCCATATTGTCGTCGCTATCCCGCAACAATCTCATGTCGTCCTGCAACATCCATTCCGCACCTTCCTACCATCTCTCCAAACACTCCCCACATGGCGCTCCGCGCACAAAGTAACCTGACTCCCAGTAGTGTGGCAGGTCCACGAAGTTCTGTACTATTCGGTCCTCCCATTCCTCCTTCTCTACATCGATTCGTCCGCAATCTTGGCAGTGATCGATATAAAATATCTTCCAGTATGCATCTTCTGGAATGATTTCTTGGTAAAGCAGGTACCCCAAAATGAGGTCTCGTCCCTTTATGCTGACTTCTGCGAGGGTTGACATTTTGTTTCTCTTCACGTGAGGATAAGTTTGTAATAGGGTGAAGGTATTGTGGGAGGTTAAAGGTTTGGAGGTCTGGTAGTGTGATCTGTTTTCTTCGGCGGTTTAGAGGGCTGGTGGCCGGTATTTATGTTTCGGTGGTGGCCTCGCTTAGATCTTCATGGGAAGGAGGGTGCTGCTTAATTTCGGTTTCATCCGTCTCCAGGCAACCATCACATTTTTCTGTGCTTAGGTAGCACCCGCTACCGAAGCGGGAAATATCTGACCCTGATTCTCCCCACATTCGTCCCATCGATTCTGTTGTTATTTCTAAGCATTTGTTGCAGATGTGTATGAATAGTCAGTGTATAAGGCATCGTCTAGGGATAATGTCACGGTTCACCAACAGTCCCATTAGCTGATGGCGCAGTCCCCAAGGCACTTGCTCATAGTTTGACATCATAAGGCTGTTTTATGGAGTGTTCTTTCCTTTCGCTATTGCCAGTACTCCGCCTCGGCCAGTCGGGCTAGGTATGCCACTTCATCTTGCATTACCCAATTTTTATCTTTGCTGCTTTCGAAACAGCTTTCGAAGTGGGCTGACCAAAATCCGTCCTGTATCCCTTGGTCCCTGTCCGGGCGCAGGTGTTGGATTTCTGGTAAGGTTGGGCTCCACGCCACTATCACATGGTTTATCATAGAAGGTAGCTCGTCCTCCGGTTTGTTGTCTTCCCACCATTGATTAACTGCTTCCATCGCATTTTCCAATCCCTCAACGGGTTCCCAGCTATTTTCTGTTCCCGGGTACCGCACCCATTTCACTAGGAATTGGTCACGGTCATATCGTCTTCTGTGGTCTCGTATGGTTTCCACTTCCCATTCTGGTTTCTCGTTTACCGCGATTGGGGGTGGTTTTGCGTGGCTCCTGGCAGGGAAGGAGATATTATCGTTAGGGTGGTATCTTTTCACGGTGGACACATGGAATGTCGCTTCTTGGTTTCTGTACATTCAGCCAGCCATTTCTACCATGTAATTTTGCGTATGCTCATTGTATCCGATTATCTTGAATGGTCCACGCCAGCATGGTTGCAATTTCTTGCTACGTCCTGATTCTGTTGCGAATAAACTTCCGTATACCAGTAACAAATTACTCTTTCCTATCGGTGTATGGTGTCTGCGTCATTTTGCTGCCATTCTTATACTTCTAAATAGTGCTATTTTAATCGCATTGAATACCCCGTTCCGGATTGCTTGGTGCCTGTTTAGTAATTCTTGGGCAGCTGGTACTACGGAGTTCTTGAAGTTTGCTAGAGGCAGTAGTGGGTAGTTCTTTCCGAAAATTGCTTGATATGCTGACATACCGAGAGTTTCTGACCATCCCACATTCAGGTATGCTGCGGTCGCTGGTATGGCATCAAACCAATTGTTTTGTCTGGCGTTGACCAGGTTTTGGAGAGCTGTTTTCAATTCTCGAATTTTCCTTTCGACCTGTTCATTCGTTTCATGATGGCCTGGTGCCGCCTTGATATGTTCGATGCCTAACGATCGACACTGTTGTCTGCACATATGTGACTCAAATCTTTGGTCCGCATTACTTACTACAGATGTTGGATACCCATGGGGTATAAATATTTTGTTGCATAGAAGTTCCCAGCTTGTTATTGCCGTTACTTGCTTTGTTGTAGGTAGAAGCGACGTGAATCCTGAAAACCTATTCCTCGCAACTAGGATCGTGTTGTATCCCCACGAATTGTGGAAGGGTCCAGTAAAGTCAATGGCTATTGATTCGCAGATTTCCGACAGCAGGGTAATTGTCTGAGCCTTTCCTTCTGGGAACTTTGTAGGCTCCTTATTTACCTGGCATGTGTGGCACTGGGCCACATACGCTCTAAAGTCCTTCCGCATTTCAGGCCAAAATAGGTACTCCATTGCGTACCGCAAGTTTCGTTCAACACTGTGGTGGCCTTTGTTGTGAATTTCGCTAATAACACATTCTCTTAACGTCGCATTTCCGTATGCAGGGCCTTTCGGGTCATACAGGCACTCTTCCCCGTATCTGGTTTTTGCGTATAGCGTTCCGTTTGCAACCTTGTAAGAGGACAAGTCTCCTGTGGAGTCCATATTCTCATTTACCTTTTTCTTAATTGGTTCTTTCCGGTATGCTGCTACCATGTGTGCTCAGAACGTTCCGATCATTTCATTGACTGTTTGTAAGGTGTCGCGCTCGTCTTCTATTCCACTTCCTCTGGTTGTCTCAGGTAGGTCATCCCCCTCGTTGTCTTCGGAGACATCGTAAAGCCCGTGCCGATATTCTGTCATTGTCGCGGGGATTACTGAGACTATCGTCTCATTGGTAAGGCTTTCTAGCTGTTCCGCTCGCCTAATGGGTGGTGGGCTATCAGGTCCTGGCATTCAGAATGCCGCTATTGTCTTGGTCATAAGGTTTTGTATTGGTTCTGGCTCCGGCATCTGGAATGCTGGGGCTTCCGGGTTTAGTAGTGCCGGAATGGCATGAGACCTGGGCGTCGGCTGGGCAAGGGTGGACGGTCCTTCTTCCGCACTTATTGCTCTTCCGCCAGTGGTTTGTTGCCATTCCCAGTCATTGATTCCAGGGTCTCCGGAGGGCTCGGGTCGATTTCTGTGCTTGGAGGGCTCGGTCCTTCACTAAGTGGGTAAGGGGTCGATCTTCCCTGTCATCTAGGATGGTTGTTAGTGAATTTGATCTGGGTCTGATGATATGGGCAATGATCCACGTAACAGTGTGAGTGGTGTAGGGCGCTATGATGGAGTTCTTCCGGTGGCGTACTTCGCAGGGTACACTGGTCACCACAATTGTTTCTTGCAGTGATTGAGCAGGGGCTTTCGGGGGGTACAGGGGCCTCGTTGGGGTACTCAGTATAGGAGAAAGGAGGGGAAGTAGGGGAGAACTCATACATGGGCTCCATGGTCTTTGATTCTTGCTCGTAGACCGTGTTATCCGCGATGTCATCCGATTCCTTCGCATAATCGTGGACATAGAGTGGATTCAAGTCTGATTCTCCCTCGTATATCCGGCAAAGGGCATCAGCTAAATAGGTCCTGCTTCCTGGTGCGTAGACTATTTTTGCATACTGTTTTCCCAAGGCACCTAGCCATCTCACTTGTTTCCTGTTAGAGTTCTGTGCCGTTCGCAGGTGTGTTAAGGGTTGGTGGTCCGTGACTCTCGTGAAGGAGTTTCCCATTAGTACATTGTGGAACCGATTAAGCGCTTCCACTGTTGCTAAGGCCTCTTTATCGGTGGTCCCATAGTTCATTTGAGCACTGGTGAACTTTCTGCTGGGTAACGCGGCTCGCCGTGCCGTCTCATAAGTGGGGCCCTGTCCCACCCATGCTCCAACTCCTAAATGTGAGGCGTCTGTAACCAACCAAATTGGTTCCTCGCTCCGTATGTCTATTGGTCGCATGACTTGGTGATCGATAATTTGCTTGCGGACC
>PYWC01000011.1:1285534-1315803 GCA_003182015.1 Tuber magnatum | reverse complement strand
ACAAAACAATACAAGTATCAAACGATACTGTAAAACTAAACATAAAACACTTTGTGTATCGAACGATAGCACACAAAACAATACAAGTATCAAACGATACTGTAAAATTAAACACAAAACAACCTAGTACCCATACCGTTTACAATTGTCCCTGCCTGGCTCCCTACCTGTGAGACATTTGTCGTTCCTATTATTATGTATAAGGTGTTTTCTGTGATAAAGAGCAGTATGAGGAGCCAGTGGAAACAGGTGGTTGAGCTGAAACCCCCCAGGATTCCCGGAATAACTGGATAAATTAAGTGTTTCAACACAAGACTGAAGGCTACACCTTTAGCAAGGGACATCATAGCGGAGAGTATTCGGGCACCAAACCAGAGAGCTGTCAGAGCTCCAAGGGAAATTCCCTACCATTGAGGGATGTTCATGGTCTATCTTGGTCTGAAGCACTCTAAACAACACAGCAGTAGCTGACAGATTTATATCCTTCACCTGCCACAGTCCCTATTTAAGCGTCTGCACCAAAAATGGCGCCCGAGCGCGAATGTGGACCCATCGTTTTGTGTATAAACCGAGCTCTCAACTTAGCACCCCCCCCCTCAGATTAAAGCTTGCCCCTATCTGTGTTTCCCATAATACTCACTCTATCCCTAATCTGCATTTACGAAGATAAGCCTCACACGACGCACATTCTGGCCCGGTACTGAGCAGATTCCCTCCCAACCTGTGATCTGGGCGGTGAAAGCATCGCACATACCGGTAGCCACCAGGGATTTGTCATCTAGTGGAGGAGAGAATAAGACAAGTTCAGGTTATCCGTGGATGTTCTATCAATGCTTCTTGGTACCCACCCATCCCAATAGTGGGTGCATAGCATACAAAATGACCCTGAACAAGCCAATTGTTTGCATAAATGAGTTCAAAGGGAAATGCGAGGAGATTCAGACACTGCTAGCCAACCCCCACGATAATATTCTTGGCTGCCATCAGGCATTCAAAATACGCGAACAATTTTTCTTAGTCACAGAACCAATAACGATTTCCCTTTGTGAAATTATTGCTTGTCCTGACAGGCTCCAGGAGCAGCAGGTTGCCACTGTTGCCAAAGAGGTAAGTGATTCACGTAGTGGTTACGGCAAACAAAGGCTAATTGTTCTGGAGGTCCTTTTTCTGGAACAGAGTTTCTTTCCTCGAAGGGCCTTGTACATGCTGATATTAGTTCCAAGAACGTGTTCATCTCAATCCAAGGGTGCGTCAAGATTGGGAACTTCATCTCCTGCATGAGAAACCACAAACGGACACAAAGTCATATAGAGCAGGAAAACATAGACACGCAATCACTTGGTACAGTGGTAAAACATATGATGGAGCGGGGCATTATTTTCCGGGTCGACAGTGATGGAAGGGTACCAGATTTAGAATACCCTGAAAAGTGCAGCCTGGATGCATTAAATTTCATTTTGAACACATCTTGGGCGTCGTTGGGAGAATTAATCAAGGTGACCCCCTGCACAATCCCCTAGCATTAAACTATCTAACACCTTGGTAGTCTAACTTTCTTAAGAATTGTGCTAGCTGTGCAGCTTTGGTGCCTCATGTTCAGAAGGCTTTAGCTTTTGTGTAAGGCGCTGGAAGCACTTTCCGATTGGCGATATTTGAGCAAACAAGGGAGTTAGAATCACCCTTGCAGCAATTTTGAAATCATAAAACAATTGTTTCCAATCCCAATTTCATAGCTATTTGCTTTTTAAAAGTCTTTCAAAGCAGAAATCAATGGTTCATATTTATTTTTTAAGACCACTATATGCTAATGCAGGTCGGTGGTGCCTATCAATCGACAATCGTAATACTTCGACATTCATCGAAGTGCTTGTATTATACTGTACCCGGGCATGAATAACAAGCGTAGAAATCAAAAAATCGATAATATATTTCAAAGAGAGATGTCCGCCCAACTCCTGCTACCGAAGTGTCATTGAGGCTCACCCTACTGTATGTTCACGCACGGTACTATAATATATACTGCACAATCATCAGCCTTCTTACCGAAAGATTTGACACCTACTAGCAGTAAGAATACGTGTGTCTTCGGATCTTTTCGAGCAACCTTTGATGTGCCACAACCTTTCCCGGATTGTTGGTGTCCCATCCCTCCTGTAGTTTGTGCCTGCACAATTCCTCTATGTGCGAATATGTTCTTTCCGGTTTAGTCCTGATAACTAGTGCTGTAATCTCCCCCAAACTTTGGTTCGGGTGCTTTCTGAAGCACCTCAATAGTTTTTTGAATGAAAACCACTTCATATCTGTACCCTCAAGTATGGAGCAATGGGAAAGTGTCACACTTATTCCTCTACTTATCCCCTCCTCGGGTCTGTTTTCTGGCGCCTTTTGGAGCCCGATATGGATCCATTTCTCAATTATCTTTTCCTGTCCCCCTGTATTCTTTTGGGAGCTAGATAAATACCCACTAAGGAGCGTCCCAGGTTGGACCAACTGTTTCAATACCTTGCTGCAAAGTTCTTAGGCAGCGGTCATCGTTGGTGGGTCCAAGTTCCTGTCAAAGCTTACCAAAATGGGTCAAAATTCAGGATCATGGAAATCCTGACTTGCAACCGCTCTAAATTAAAATAGAAAATATATTAATAGATAGTAGAAGACCTAGTGGTTTTGAAATTGGTATTTTTATAATAAACTTGCCTGTTTGGTGGGCAGCTCTGACCAACTGACAAAATGAGTTTAAAAAGAACTAGGATTAGGTGCTGAGAATTTGAATGGCCCTTGGACAAAAAGTATACCAGTATTGAAAATTATGAATATTGCATTACCACAGTTCAGATGATATGGCACCACATATTTCAAAATTTAAAAACATCAATAGAATTGCAATATCCAAAATAGGTTATGGAGAATTGGTCTACTTGCACTGCAAATTGTTGAGTTGTGGTCCCGTGAAACACAGCATTTTTGGTTTGAAAGTTGTCCAAGATGAGTTGTGTCAACTCTGTGCCAGTATTACAAACTACGGGCTTAATTATTATGTTATTAAACATATTTTCTGCGTGGAAGTGACAGCTGACTGGGGGTTAATCCACGAACAGGGTATCAAGGGCAAGTCTATCGAGCTCTACGGTCATGGGATGCTGATGCAGAGGGTGGGGAAGAGGTTGGCGATGGTGAAGAGGCTGCGGGCGATGTCTGTAGATTTGGGGATAGAGTTTTGAGGTTGAGGAGGGCCAGACTCTCAATAGTCACACAGGAAGCCCTAAGAGAAGACCCTCTCCAACAGCCTCTCCACCACTCAGAGAGTGGGATTCTCAGAATCTTTTTTTCGCTCTCTTCGGGCTTTTAGGCTTATCTAAAGTACTTGCCCACACTCCTCAAACCACTTATAAAACTGAAATAACAACACCTCCTCCACCCATTTTCACTTATATAACATGCTCTTGGACGCCATGGTGTACTGTGGCACTGGTTGACAACTAAATCAAGGAAAATAGATTAAATATAGATACAGTACGCAAGGGTCAAAACAAAAATTACAGAAAACAAAAAAAAAGTGGAACTACAAGTACTATAGTTGCTCAAAACTAGGCTGGACACTTTAAAGGCCAGAAATAGAGACAACAGGGTGTAGAAATAAGCTTGATTGAATATGAGCAAATAGTGAGTATCATGCTTGGCATGTTAAATCTGGTAGTATGGTGGGCAGGAGCATTTGGCCTTTGGCCCTCCACGAATATCATCGGTAGTCTTCTGTTGTAATGCAGTCCTAGGGTTGAAAACAGGACCCAGCGACTGGGCTTGAATAATTTGTACCATCGAGGAGGGATACCGACTAATGGCGCTTTTTCCTGTGCGAGAACTGCATATATCGATCGTCAATTATTGAAAGAAATCCTGAACACCGAATTTGATCAGCTGGCAGTATAGTAGGTGATCTTCAGGTGCATAAAAATTGGTTAAAGGCTTGCCCCCCACAAGGAAAAACACCGTTTGGGAGGTTATTTTCTTGCGAAGTATCTTCTAGTGTGTCATACTAAGCCTGCAGGAGATGTAGTGTAAGCATTCATACTGCCCCTTCGCGTAAGCCAGAAGTCCATCTAGCTCAAAGTAAAAGGTGTTTGCGATGAGCGATTCCGCTATGCGGATCTTGGTTGCACACTCAACCTGGTTTATACTCGCATTGTTCAGGAGATGCATGGCCTTGAGGTCATCTATTTGTGGTTCCATTGTGGAAAACCCCATATTGCAGCGAAAATACCTCTGGCTCAAGGCTTTAGGAAGTCTGTTATGTAGTTCTATCCACGTCCTCTTACCGGCCATGGAGGATATAAAGAAACGGTACAAGCGGGAAATAAACCCATCCCTCCAGATTCCCCGGGGACCAGCGGCTTTGGCGTTAGAATTTGACGATCCTGTCCCCAAAGACAAGACCATGTCTGTAATACCTTAGGATTCTGGCCACATTTCCAGCAACTCCTATAATGTGATATTAACAGGATTGTTATGGCGTAAGCCTCCCTCCTGGAATGTTCCAACCCCCGGAAATGACATTGGACTGAAAAACCTATAGAAGCGTAAGTGCTGAGCCCAAATTCAGGTTTGGATAGCTTACCATGGGGCAGCAGAGGTACATCTTGCACTATTTCAATTAGCGAATCAGTACAAGGAAGGGGCTTTTCTTTTTTTTTGCCCTTATGCTTCCCACACAGCAACCCACCTTGAACTGTCTGCTGACCATGCCAATCAGTACCCTGATCAAAGCTTAGTGGGTAATAGATATTTAGCCAGGCCAGCGAAACTTACCGCATTGATCCAAACGAGTACTAGGCCTATTGCAATTGGTGAAAAGGCAGGCTGAGGTGTCTTCTGTTGTCGTCGCTGTTGCAGCAACCTTCGTCCTTGATATACAATTACCGCAGTAGTCAAACAGGTTTCCTGAGGTCCCAAATGCCTTCAGAAGTGCATTTTCTAGACCTCGAGCCTTGTAGCGACTATCTGCAAGGTAAGATATGAGCAGCTCTTGAATCTTGGAAAATACAGGTACCAGTGCGAACTTGTTGGGCTTGAATGCATTTTCAGCTAGATTAATAAATCGTTTTAAATACTCTTCAACCGACTACCCATTGATGAATAGCCCAAAGGCACTAAGGCCCCCTTCTAATATTAATAATTGAGATCAGTTTTCATACCTAGTGGCGCTTACCCGAGCTTGTGCTATATGCCATATCTAAGAAGTCTTGGATGGGTAAATGGAAAGCAGCCAGCTCGGCGACATGGTTCTAGATCTGGTGCAATGCCTTTAAGGGCAAAACCCCCTGTACACCCCCTCCATCCACGCACAGCAGGCAGATACCAGCTGTTGGAGGCTTGATCTGAATGTGAAAAGATGTAGTCACGGACCCACACAGTATGCAAGTTTTTAGTCTGGAAGTGTATGGCTCTTCAAGCACTGGATCTCCAAACGTAACCACACAGTCTTTGCAAAGGGTATGACCACATGGAAGAAGTCTCACAGGTTTATGAGAAAAACAAGAAAAGCGTGTGGATTTGCTATTCAATGGATTGAATAGGTATCTGTGTTTTGGTAACATTTCTAGGTGGGGTAATTTCGCTGGCTTGTTGCCGCATCCAAGGTTTTCAGCATATTCCCAGAAGCGGTGCTGTAGCAGATCAGTAAATGCGTATGGAGATATTGCAGCAGAGAAATTACTGGCTGTGTCATGGCAATGATCCCAATAAAAGGTGTGGAATATTTCTGGTGGATCAAAGCCTAAAAGAACAAATGGTTAGTGAGGTTTTTGAAAACTAGGATATTAGCTTACGGTGCATTCCTGGAGGATTGCTATCTAGAAGAATAGCAGACGTAATAACAGAGATGGTAGAGTCAATCGGGTAGGAAGGATTCAATTTTTGTAGGAACTCAACAATATGTTATGAAAGTTTTGGCACTACTGGTACCTGAAGCCTAGAAGCTTTGACGAAACTGCAGGGCTCGGTAATTGTGGTGCCGAAATGGTCGCATACAGATTTAAAAAGGGCTGCAAAATGCCGAAAGGAGAAAAGCGTTCTGCATTGTTGGTGCAGAGAATGCATCTCCTGTAATGTGGGATATACTATTTCCATCATAGCCTCATGATGCCCAGAAGGAATAGATATCACCCTTATTTCTGAGAAGTGAACAGTAATATTCCCCATCCTGTTTGTTGGTAGCATATCAACCAAATACTGTAATGCAATAAGGTCGGTATAGGCAAGCATTTCATCATTTTCTGGAATTACAAATGTGTTTGGGGCTATCAAGGAGGATAGGTTCGAGCCCTGCCCTTTGGCCATCAATGCCTGCATGGTCTCAGCCACTCCCTGGAGTCCCCCATGGTCAGCAACGAAGAAACAAAGGACATCGCTAAAGGGCATTAAAAGTTGTGAGAGCAAACCTTGGGCAAGAAATGCAGGTCCAGGCTCCTCCCCCACAGTTAATCTAGCACTCCACGATAATGACTGTTGGGATATCTCATGACAATTGGAATTATAACTAGTAATATAAAGGTCGCCAGGGGTAGGGCAGTCCGCTAGCAAAATAGGAGTGCCATGATTGAGAGTGGGGAGATGTGGATGAACATGAATTCCGCGTGCTTGGCTAGAGGGGTATCTCATGGGTGCAACCAGCTTCCTCATAATCACAGATTTGCGGCGTTGGCCAACAAGGCTAAGCCGAGAGCGTGCTGGAACATTTGGATTGGGGAATTCATGAAGCGCCAGCGCTTCGAGTCGGTTAGCCTCCCGGAAGGTTGTGCACTGTGGGTCGTTCGCAAAATCAAGCGACTCGGTGTGTTTACACCAAGACATTGTTGCTATTGGTTGCTTCATTCAAGCAGCGCTCTTACCCTTACTTTTATATCACAGATGCGGTTCCCGAAACAAATCCTGGAGCCCAGGATAGCTCTCAGAGCCATGTCTCGCTCCTACGAGGGGAATGGGGATGGTCCTCAATTTAGACCATAAATCCACCAGCAGTGCTGTCATAGTACTATAATCCACCAGACAACAGATTCCTGCTGCAAGCGCAATCAGAGCATGCATAGTTTGCAGCTGATGGAAGGACAGGAAAGAGATATCAACCGATGGAAACGCAACTGGGCGATTGGTTCTGCGAGGGTCAGGCTTAGGTCCATATCCTACGCAGGGAATCAATTCCGCCAAATTGACCATAACAACGTCGAGCGGTTGAAGAGAATTTTCAGTATCCATGGCTGCCGCCCGCTCAAACCACAGAACCATGTCCCGGTCTGTATCGATCGTGCTACCCTCCAAAACACTTTAAAGGATGCACAAACGGACGCCAATAGCTTAAGGGTAGATAAAATCCCGGATATATAATTTCCTGATGGAGTCTTGTCATCTTTCCATGGCCAACACCGTTTACTTACAGCATCACAGTTTCTTCCACCAGCTGATCAGTGGTGGGTGGTTGATATTTATTCAGCAGGTACTGTTCATCCATTGTGTGAACAGGAAGTGCTTTTGTTAATCTCGGAAGCAGCCCCAAGCGAACAGTTCAAACTCGACCCGTGCCAGTCTTTTGAGAACTCACTCAACCTCGGAGACAGAGAAATCTTTAGGCAACTCCGCTTATCCATTATCAGAGGGGACTTGGATGGCCAGAGGGAATGGTCATCACGGTTAGGAAAAAGGAAAATGTAGGGAACTAAATCAACATCTCTGGAAGCCAGAATTTCGCATGGGTTTCGATCATCTGTTGCAATTTCCAGGACTTTGGGCCGGCATCATGTTAGGCACATTGCACCAGTTCTTTGCCCTTGAATGCAATGAGGAGCTGCTCTGTTACCTTCACCATATCCACCAGGTATGGTCAATAATCTCAGACAGAAAGGCGGCTATCGCTGAAGCAACAGACTATTTCACGGTCCACTCCCTTCAACTCCGTGTGCCAAAGCATTCTACAGCAGTAATAGGCTATATCAGTGACCTAATGAGCAGGGGGAAACTCTTCTCCACACTCGCAGACAACTCCATAAGAGAGCAAATGCTATGGAGGATACTCCAGGTTGACCTAGTCATACCAATGATCGTTACATTTTTTGAGGATTTGAAATGCGTCGAACAGCTATTTGCTGCAATGAAGAAATTGATTAGACGCTCCGAGGGGACAGTTTTTTGTACTTTCCAGTATTCCTTTGTCTCGTGAGATGGGCCCGGTGAAGTACAAATAGACTAGGACAAATTTGGCCCTGTCTTGGGAGACTCCAAGCTTCCAATGAGGCCGGAGTATACACGACTTTGGCTGTACGCGATGCGACACTTTCCAGAGTTAGTCTCTGAGTATCTGCAGATTGAGGGTGGGGAATCTAGACCTAGCCCATCTGTGCCAAATCTGAACCACTTGTTTGAGTTTGCAGAGCTGGTGTACCACCTGGGGTTCAACACAGAAAAGATCCGCAATGTAAAATCAGGCAACCCTGATAGGAAGTTGGTCCACAGCTTTCTGCTTCAGGCGAGGCCCCGGGAGAGCTTTCATCATGATGAACATCTTCTAGACGCCCAGGTGGGAGTAGTCTGTGCACAGCTCCAACAAATAAGCAAGCGCAATCCGGGAACCATTGTGCCAAGCTTAACATCTTCTCGGGAAAGCCTTAACCACGAATGGCAACATATCACAGAGGTGCAGGCGTCCATATAGACTATCCTATGAGCCGGATAAGGAAGCTCTCGTCTACAACAATATCCACAAAAGATACTATATTTCTATGGGCATAGACATTTTATCGCTTTTCGTCAAGAGAGCACTATATTTCTTATTATTTGGCAATTTACTAGCCAAAGACCAGTCCACAGTACCAGATAAAGGAGCCACTGATCTCAGGACAGGTCCGCCAATGAACAATATGAGCATAGATATCCCTGGCCTACTATCTAGCAAGAGCCTCCAGGCATGAGGCGATATCAGTATGGATGAGGCAGGTAGAGGAATTTCGGACCTTGTGCCGCTTGGGGGTCCACAGGAACAAGACAATCCCATGGCAGATAAATCTGGGATGCAAATTTCGAACACTGCACCAATCGAGAATCCCCAGCCAACTGCTGCGGAGGCCCTTGTGCAGATGGAAATTTCGAATGCTTCACCAATTGAGTATCCGCAAGCAACTGCTGCAGGGGCCCTTTTGCAGATGGAAATTTCAAACCCTTCCCCAATTGAGAGCCCTCAGCCAGGGTATCATGGAAGCATTAATCAGAGACAACCAGTAGCTGCGAGGGTCTTTTGGCGGATTGGGGAGAGTAAGCCTATATGGCATTCTAAGTGTAACATGTTCGGGCTGGGCCTTAGTCATGTAGCGGTACGATAGGAGCAGATGGCTTCTTGATCAACAAGAAGCCAGCGCTACTAACTAAAGGGGTCTTCGAACGGGGTGTAATAGGAGATCAAAGAAGTAACCGTTCAAGCAAGCATATTAAGAATACTGTCTGTCGAAGTCTGCTGTTTCTATTGTGGAAATCAGCAGTCTTTAAATACAACATATCACTAATCTCCAGTATGAGCGATATTGTAAAACAATGTGTATATCAACCGACAGTACACAAAACAATACAAGTATCAAACGATACTGTGAAACCAAACATAAAACATTGTGTGTATCAACCGATAGCCCACGAAACAATACAATTATCAAACGATACGGTGAAACCAAACATAAAACAACCTAGCACCCATACCGGTTACACTCTCGAAATAAAATAACATTTTCACCAAATAAAATAATCTAATGAAATCCTAGTAGTCGGTAAACCCACTAGTCTCCTGAAAGTTCCCATAGGACCCATCCTCATCGTCATCGCTATCCTGCAACAACCTCATATCATCCCGCAACATCCATTCCACTTCCTGCAACCATCTTTCCAAACACTCCGCACATGACACTCCGCGCACAAAGCGACCTGACTCCCAGTAGTGTGGTAGGTCCACCGAGTTTCGTACTATCCGGTCCTCCCATTCCTCCGTTTCAACATCGATTTGTCCGCACTGATCGCAGTGATTGATGTAGAATATCTTCCAGTATGCGCTTAGTGGGGTGATTTCTTGGTCTAGTAGGTATCCCAAAATGAGGTCTCGACCCTTTATGCTGACTTCTTCACAGTTTGACATTTTGTTTCCTTTGTGCGAGGATACAGTGGTTTTGTAAAAAGGTTTGTAGGGTAATGTGTCTTGTAATGGGTTTCGTTCGGAGGAATCTGGAGAATGGTGGGTGGTATTTATGTTTTGGTGTTGGCCTTGCTTAGGTATTGGCCTCGCTTAGGTGTTGGGGGAAGGTGGGTAGTACTTGATTTCGGTGTTTCCCGTTGTCACGCATATATCATATTTTTCCGTGCTCAGATAGTAACCGCTTCCAAAGTGGAATATGTCAGACATCGTTTCTCCATATATCTTTCCCATCAACTCGGTTGTTATTTCTAGGCATTTGTTGCAAATATGTATGAATAATCGATGCGTAAGTTATCGTCTAGAGATGATTTCACAGTTCGCCAACAGTCCTATTACCTGATGGCGCAGTCTCCACGGAACCTGCCCATAGTTTGACATCGTAAGGCTGTGGGATGGCGTGTTTTCCTTTTTGCTATTGCCAGTATTTGGTTTCCGCCAGTCGTTCTAGGTACGCCGCTTCATCTTCCATGACCTTATTTTCATCTTCACTGCTTCCAAAGTCTCTTTCAAAGTGGGCTGACCAAAACCCGTCCTGTATTCCCTGATCTGTGACTGGGTGCAGGTGTTGGATTTCTGGCAGGGTTGGGCTCCACACCACTATTACGTGGTTTATGGTAGGGGGTAACTCGTTCTCCGGTTTGTTGTCTTTCCACCATTGATTAACCAATTCAAGGTCATATTCCAATCCCTCAAGGGGTTCACAGCTACTCTCTGTTTCAGGGTACTCCACCCATTTCACTAGGAATTGATCACGGTCATACCGTCTTCTATGGTCTTGTATCACTTCTACTTTCCATTCCGGTTGCTCGTTAACCACAATCGGGGGTGGTTTCGCGTGACTCCTTCCAGGGAAGGAAATATCGTCGCTCGGGAGGTATCTTTTCATGGTTGATGCACGGAATGTCGCTTCCCTGTTTCTGTACATTCTGCCATCCATTTTGACCCTGTAATTTTGCGTATGCTCATTTTATCCGATTATCCTGAATGGTCCACGCTAGCGCGGCTGCAATTTCTTGCTCTGTCCCGACTCCGTTGCGAATAAACTTCCGTATACCAGTAACAGATTACCCTTTCCTATTCGGGTATGGCGTCTGTGTCGTTTTGCTGCCATTCTCGCACTTCTAAATTGTGCCAATTTGATAGCCTTAAATGCCATGTTCCGGATTGCTTGGTGTCTGTTTAGCAATTCGTCGGCAGCTGGTACTGCAGAGTTTTTAAAATTTGCTAGCGGAAGTAGCGGGTAATTTTTTCCAAAAACTGTTTCGTAAAGTGACATGCCGAGGGTTTCTGACCACCCTGCATTCAGGTATGCTGCTGTCTCTAGTATGGCATCGAACCAATTGTTTTGCCTTGCATTGACTAGGTTTTGAAGAGGTGTTTTTAATTCTCGAATCTTCCTTTCGACTTGTCTATTCGTTTCATGATGGCCTGGTGCCGCTTTGTTGTGCGCGATTCCTAAGGATCAACTCTGCTGTCTCCACACATGTGACTCAAATCGCGGATATGCGTCGACCACTATTGATGTCGGATAACCATGGGGAGTAAATATTTTGTCGCGCAGTAGTTGCCAGATTGTTATTGCTGTTACTTCCTTATTTGTAGGTATGAGCCATGGGAAACCCGAAAATCTGTCCATCGCAACTAGGATTGTACCGCATCCCCAAAAGTTGCGGAAAGGTCCTGCGAAGTCGATGGCTATCGATTCGAATATTTCAGAAGGTAAGATAATTATCGCAGCCTTTCCTTCTTGTAGCTTTGTGGGTTTTTTATTTGCCTGACAGGTATGTCATTGCAGCACATATGCTCGGAAGTCCTTCCGCATTTCAGGCCAGAATAGGTACTCGGTAGCGTACCGAAGGTTTTGTTCAGTACTGTGGTGGCATTTGTTGTAGATTTCGCTAAGGACGTACTGCCTTAACATTGTATTTCCGTATGTGGGGCCTTTTAGGATATATAGGCAGTCCTCCCTATACCTTGTGCGTGCATACAGCATTCCGTTTGCAACCGTGTAGGAGGACAAGTCTCCTGTGGAGTCTATGCTCACATTGACTTTTTTCCAAACTGGTTCCTTTCAGTATGCCGCGATCATGTGTGCTCCAAAGGTTCCAATCATTTTGTTGATTGTTTGTAGGGTATCCCCCTCCTCTTCTATTTCACTTCCTCTTGTTCTTTCAGGTTGGTCATCCTTCTCCTCATCTTCCAAAATATTGTATAGCCCACGCCGATAGTCAGTCCTCGTCAGGGGCATTACTCTGACTATTGTCTCATTGCTAAGCCTTTCTGGTCGTTCTGCTCGTCTAATGAGTGGTGGGCTTTCTGCTTCTGGCATTCGAAAGGCCGTTATTGTCTTGTTCGTAAGGTTCCCTATCATTTCTGGTTCCTGCATTTGGAATGCCGTGTCTTCTGGGTTCAGGATCGTGGCGATGGCGTAGAACCTAGGCACTGGTTGGGGGAGGGTGGACGGCCCTTCCCCTGCGCTACTTGGTCTACCGCCAACAGTTTGTTGCCATTCCCAGTCATCAATTGGGGGCGACTCCGGAGGGCTTGGGTCGATTTTTGTACTTCGAGGGCTTGGTCCTTCATGGGGTGGGTAAGGTGTCTGGTTTTTCCGCCGTCTAGTGTGATTGTTTGTGAAATTGATCTCGGTTTGATGATATGGACAATGGTCCACATAGAAGTGTGAGTAGTGAAGTTTGCTATGTTTGAGATCCTCGGGGGGTGCGCTCCGGAGGGTGCACTTGTCACCCCAATCATTTCCTGTAGTAATAGAGCCGGGGCTCTCCGGAGGTACAGGGGCCTCATCGCGGTGCTCTGTATAGGAGAAAGGAGGGGAGGGAGGGGAGGATTGTTGCTCGTGCTGCGTTGTACTTGATTCTTGCTGATAAACTGTATTATCTGAGATATCATCTGCTTCCTTGGTGAAGTCGCGGACATAGAGTGTGTTCAAGTCTGAGCCGTTCTCATATATCCGGGAAAGGGCATCATCTAAATACTTCGTGCTTGCTGGCGCGTAGAGTATTTTTGCGTCGCACTTTCCTAAGGCACTGAGCCATCGGACTTCCTTTCTGCTTGGATTCTTCGCAGTCCGTAGATGAGTCAAGGGTTGGTGGTCCATTAATATCGTGAAGGTGTTTCCCACCAGGACATTGTGGAACCGGTTAAGCGCTTCCACTATCGCTAAGGCCTCTTTATCGGTACTTCCATAATTCATCTGTGCCTTGGTGAACTTCCTGCTGTGTAAAGAGGCAGGTCGAGCCGTCTTGTATGTGGGTCCTTGTCCCACCCATGCCCCTACTCCTAAATCTGCAGTATCTATTACTAGTGAGATTGGTTTCTCGTTTAGTATGTCTATTGGTCGCATGACTTTGTGATCGACAATGCGTTTTTTTACCATCTCAAATGCAGTCTGATAGGTGGTCATCTATACGAATTCCGCATTTCCCACCAGATCTGTGAGTGGTGCCGTCAAGGTAGCATGGTGTGGGAGGAACCGAGCCACATAGTTCACTATTACCAGAAAGCGTTACAATTCCTTTTCGTTGTGAGAAGTTTCCCAACCTGCAATGTTTGATATTTTCTGGGGAGAGGCATGGATCCCCTTGTTATCCACTATGTGTCCTAGTACTTCCAGCCTATCTGCAAATAGTATTGACTTTTTCTTACTTGTGTAGAACTTTGCCTTTCTGAGTTGATCACATACCTGACGTATGTGTTTCTCGTGTTCCTCCGATGTATCTGAGAATATGAGAATATCATCAATGTATACCCATACAAAATGATGTAGTAATTCGCTTAAGAGGTCTTCCATTATCCGCATAAAGGTTGCCAGTGCGTTCATATCTCCTTGTAGCATTACTTTGCTGACAAATCCACCCAAGGGGGTTTTAAACGAATTGAACTTAACGTTGTCTCTGTCCATACGTGTCTGAAAGTATGCATCACTTAGGTCAATCTTGCTCCTGGATTTCGCTTGCCCTATTTGGTTAAGGATCTGCTGTTGGTTTAGGGTTGATGGACTATCCATGATCGTGTTGTCGTTTCAGATTTTCAGGTCTGCCAGGGGGCGGATCATTTCGCCTGACTTGGGTGGTACAAACATAGGTGCCACTCCGGGAACTTCCTGTCGTATGATAACTCCAGCCTGTAATTTCTAGTTTATCCAGTTCATGCATTTCTCCTTATATGCTTCTGGGATCGAGTATGTTGGTTGGTTTCATAGGTTGGTTGTATCTTTTAACCGAATATGGTAGTTAATCTTTCGCACGGGTGGTAGTGTTCCAGGAACCTTGTCTGGGAATACATCCCTGTATTCTTCTAACAGTGTTGCTGATATAGCATCTGAAACAGCAGCTCGGACTTCCCCGCCTGTTGGTTTGTATAGTACTCGCAATTTGTCCTCGGGAAACTCCACTGCTGTATCCACACACCTGATAAGGGCATTGTGTCTTTTTAGGAATGGCATTCCGATCAAGGCGTCGTATTTCGCCAAGTTCCCTACCAACATCTCCTGATTTGTCCATTTCTTTTTCCTGATTCCTATGGTCAGCCGATACTTCTTGTGGCTTGAGGAGTGGGATCCTTTCATTGCGTTGTTGACCGTTCTTGGTTGGGGTGGGGTTCCATAGAGATGCCATGGGTAGAGATAAAGGTGGCACTAACTATGTCGCAGCCGATTGTTCCCGTGTCGAACAGTACCTTTGCTGCGTGCACTCCTATGTGAATCGTTCCTTCTAGAGCATCACGGGGCCTGATTGCCAGCATTAGTTATATTCAGAGGCTTTCCATCCCCACCGAGTTAATTTCCACTTCAACGTATTCAGTTGCTTTCATGTAGTTTGTACTTGTTCCTCGCTTAGTTGATTTTCCTTTTCCTTTTTTGGCATAACAGTCCATTGTACAGTGCCCCTTGTTTCCGTATTCGAAACATGTGCCATCATCCCGTCGTTTCTGCCTCTCATCTTTCTTGTCTTGGGAACCTTTGCGCTATTGCTTATCCTTTTTTTCACTGTCGTGCGACGATGATTCTCTGCTGTTCTTCTGCTGCAGTATATGTGTTGGGTAACTTCCTGTTTCATACAGGATAGCGTACTTCCATTCGGCCCCCTTGACTATCTTATCAAAGTAGTCTGCTTCTTCTTCCATGGGTTCTACCTCCTGGCGCAGTCTGGGGTGCATTGCTTCACACAGTCTTAGTCGCAATGTGTACTGAGATACTGTCCCGGTAGGCAATCGTCCATGGTACATTAAGAGATCCGTCGCGACCCAGGTTATTCTCCCTGTTTTGCCATTTCGTACTTGCTGGATATCCTGTAACCTTTTGCATAGTTCTTCCGTGTTCCGTGAGGATTGGAATCTTTGTCTCAGGTATTTTATCAGAGTTGTTCCATGGATTTTTTTCCCACTCTCGTAGTGGTTCATTGCTTGGTGGTATGCTTCCTCTGCTTTTCCTGTACAGAAACTTCCCAAGTAAGCTCCGCTTCCTTCTTTGGTTTTGTCCACTCCGTTCAGGGCCAGGTATTGAGAAGTAGTTATTACCGATTGGTCAAATGCTGCAAGTGTTAAGTCGTCCTTTCCGCCTGAGAACAAGGGTGGCAGCGGAAGTTTGATTTTAGGTCCTGTTCGCGGGGCGGATCCGTCTGCGGACATATCGGGTTCGGACTCTTCATGACTAGAGTCGTGGTCTGACAAGCTTTCTGGAGAGTCGCTGGGGAATTCATCAGGTGGCTGCTTTACTACCGCGTGATCAGATGCTTCTTTGTTGTTGTCTTCCTTCTTAGGTCTTCCGACAGGTAGGCTGTCTTTCTTCAGTGGTTGCGCTGGTGCCTTTCCTTTACTGGGGCTGGGGGGGAATAGCCCAGGAAGGCTGGATGCTGCCTTTACTAATTTGTCAGTTGATTCGCTAAAGGTCTGCTTGGCCAAGTCTCGCGCTAGTTGTCTTTCTGCTTCGTCAATTGAGAAGTCGCTCTTTGGCCCTCTCGCTTTCTTTGGTTGCCTTTGCACAGTAAGACCTTGTCGTGGGACCTGCTTTCCACTTCGACTCTCTAGTAACTCAATTGTGTCGTATTGGCGGAGCCGAACCTTCTTCGGTTCTGCCACTCCCCACTGCCAGCTTCGTTGTTGGACGCTTCGTAGGTTGATCAGACCAGGTCTCCACAGGATCCTAACCACTTGCTGAGGTTAAAAAAATGTAAGGTCTTCAGGCCAGGACCTAGTCACGTAGTGGTACAATAGGAGCACATGGCTTCTTGATCAACAAGAAGGGAGTGCTACTAACTAAAAGAGTCTTTGAACGGAGTGTAATAGGAGATCAAAGAAGTAACCGTTCAACCAAGTATATTAAGAATACGGTCTGTCGAAGTCTGCTGTTTCCATCGAGGAAATCAGTGGTCTTTAAATACAACATACCACTAATCTCCACTATGAGCGCTATTTCAAAACAAGGTGTGTATCAACAGATAGCACACGAAACAATACAAGTGTCACATGATACTGTGAAACCAAAGATAAAACTACCTAGTACCCGTACCAGTTACACTAAGCATGAGGCTGTCGAGATCCTTCTGGAACATTTAAAGCAGAGTGACTGGTATATGACCAATCCACAATGGCTTATTTTTCACGGTGGGCCTGATGATGTTATGGACACAATAGAAAATAATGAGCTCCTATGTCTTCAACAGGAGCTGTAAAGAGGTATATCTGGTAACAGAAGTCCTTGATGTCATTGTGGTTCTTGTTTTTTTCACGCTCCTCGTTAGATCAAATTAGCGAGAAATAATTATTTGTCTTTGTGTGTTAGTCTCCGAGGACGCAGTTTTGTATTGGGTTGGCATTCGAGAGTGTTGGATGCTAGTACGGTACTTGTTTTTGTACGATCTTATCTTGAATAAAAAGAAATGTAGGATTTTTAGCACACAAACTTTGTGATCACGTGACCACGCCTAGCCACGATACCTACAAGCCACCCTATCCGCCTTAGTTGCTTGGCCAGCCCCCCCCCACAGTTCAGTATCCCTTGTACCGCACGTTCAAATATTGCTTGAACGTGTAGGATCTAAGTTAAATACTTAAGGAAATACGGTAAAATTAAGCCATAGTACTACTTGTCGGGGTTGGAAAACGTCTGTTGAACTCTTGGCACCAGACTGCACCCTTCAATTATAGCTAACGCAGGGAAACAATCATAACCACTGTCACGTTCCCGATACCCCAAAACCCCGGGTACCGTACTCAAGTACAGTACATAGTACCGGTACTCACGCATCTGGTTCATTGTCACTTCACTCACCTCAATTCGGTAGCCGGCGTTTTTCCTGGCAAAGACGCATGAGTACCGTGCCGGTGCCTTGGAACATCATGCTGTTGGATAGATTAATATCGTATATTTATCCTAGTTAAACCTATGCGTTGGATACAGAGCCTAGTTGGAATGCTCCCATACCGCTACTGGATAGTACTGTAGCACAGTTAAGATTGATAAGCTCACAACTCGTATTTTTGAATAAGTTCTTCCCTGGTACAGTATAAGGCAAAGGGATAAAGTATCCGAACAGTTAGTGTAGGTTAACCCGCAAAATCCAGCCTGCCCTGTGCGAATATTATTTTTTTCACTAGCTAAAGGTCTCATATTGTGTTTTCCACATGTCGTCTTAGCCAGTAGTAGATACATAACTTAAAACAATAAAAGCAATTAATTCCTCCTTCTTCTTTATCTCTGGCACTTGTACAAGTACGAAGTAGTGAGATCCCCACCCATCTTTGGCATATAAGAATACACCCGTCTGCTGTTTAATCCCCTCTTGTTTTGACCCCACCGCAACCTTATCTAGAATGGTTCGTGGATGTTTCAGTACTCGAGTACATACGTCTATGGTAACGCAATAGAAGTGTAAATGTAACCGGTATGGGTACTAGGTTGTTTTATGTTTGGTTTCACGGTATCATTTGATACTTGTATTGTTTTGTGTGCTATAGGTTGATACACACATTGTTTTATGTTTGGTTTCACGGTATTGCTTGATACTTGAATTGTTTTGTGTGATATTGGTTGATACACACATTGTTTTGCAATATTGCTCATACTGGAGATAAGCGATATGCTGTATTTGAAGACTGCTGATTTCCGCAATGGAAACAGTAGACTTCGACTGACAGTATTCTTAATATACTTGGTTGAACGGTTACTTCTTTAATCTCCTATTACACCCTGTTCAAAGCCTTCTTTATCATGCAGCGCTCACTTCTTGTTGATCCAGAAGCCATCGGCTCCTATCGTGCCGCCACGTGACTAGGACCTGGCCCGAACACGTTACATTTTTTTAATCTCAGCAAGTGGTTAAGAAACCTGCAGGGACCTGGTCTGATCAACCTACGAAGGTCCAATAGAGAAGCTAGCATCGGGGAGCGGTAGAACCATGAAAGGTTTGGCTCCGCCAACACGACACGATTGAGTCACTGCAGACCCAACGTGGGAAGCAGGTCCCACGAGAGGGACTTACCAAGAAAAGGTAACCCAAGAAACTGAAAGGACCAAAGAGTGATTTCTCGATTGACGAAGCAGAACGTCAACTAGCACGGGACTTGGCCAAGCAGACCTTTAGCGAATCGACTGACGAATTAGCAAAGGCAGCCGTGAGCCTTCATGGGCTATTTCCCTCCAGCCCCAGTAAAGGAAAGGGACTGGTGCAACCACCGAAGAAAGACAGCATACCTGCCGGGACACCTAGGAAGAAAGAAGATGAAGGGGAAGTATCAGATCACTCAGTAGTACAGCAGCCACCAGACCAGTCCTCCAGTGACACCCCAGAAAGCTCGTCAAACCACAGCGCTAGTAAAGAACAGTCCGAACACAATGTGTCTGAACATGAATCCGCCGGGCCGCGCAAACAGGACCTAAAATTAAACTTCCGCTGCCACCCTCATTCTCGTGTGAAAAGGACGACATAAAACCTGCAGTATTTGACTGGTGGGTAGTAACAACTTCGCAATCCCTGGCACTACACGGAATGGACAAAACCAAGGAAGGAAGTGGAGCGTACTTGGGAAGTTTCTGTACTGGAAAAGCAGAGGAAGCATACCACCAAGCAATGAACCACTATGGGAGCCGGGAAAAAATCCGCGGAACAACCCTGATATAATACTTAAGAGAGAGATTCCAATCCTCTCGAAACACTGAAGAACTATACAAAAGGTTCAAAGATATCCAGCAAGTACGAAATGGCAAAACGGAAAGAATAACCTTGGTCTCGATGGATCTTTTAATGTATTATGGGCGATTGGCTACCGGGACGGTGTCACAGTACACACTGCGACAAAGATCATATCAGGCAATGCATCCCAGACTATGCCAGGAGGTAGAACCCATGGAAGAGGAGGGTGGGTCCTTTGGGAAGCCAGTCAAGCAGGCTGAACGGAAGGGCGCTATCCTGTATGAAACAGGAGTATACCGAACTAACATGGCACAGCAAAAGAATAGCAAAGGATCATCATTGCGGGATAATACAAAGAAGGATAAAGCATACCGCAAGAATTCAAAGGACAACAAGGACAAGAAAACGAAGCGACGCGAGGAAGGCATATCATCCAAATACAGGAAAAAGGGGCACTGCGCAAAGGACTGCTCTTCCAAAAGAGGAAAAGGAAAGGCCGCTAAGCGAGAGGCTAGCACGAACCACAGGGAAGCAACCGAATATGATGGAGTGGAAATTAACTCAGTGGAAGTAGAAAGCCTCCGAACTCAACCAACATTGGCAAGTAGGCCCCGTGACGCTCTTGAGAGAATGATTCACATAGGAGGCCACCCAGCAAAGGTACTATTCGACACCAGAACAATTGGCTGTGACACAATTAGCGCCATCGTTATCTCTACCCACGGCATCCCTACGGAGCCTCTACCCCAACCAACAACAGTCAATATGGCTATGAAAGAATCCCGCTCTTCAAGCCACAAGAAATGTGGGCTGACCGTAGGAATCGGGAAAAAGAAATGGACAAATCATGCAATTTTGGTAGGGAACTTGGCAAAGTACAACGCCCTGATTGGAATGCCATTCCTGAAAAGACATAATGCTCTTAGCAGGTGTGGGGATACAGAAGTGGAATTTCCTGATTACAAACTAAATGTGCTATGCAAACCAACTAGCAGGGTGTTACGAGCTGCTGTGTCAGACACCAACAGAACAACATTGTTGGAACAATACAAGGGTGTATTCTCAGACAAGGTCCCTGAAACGCTACCCCCTGTCTGTATGATTAGCCTCCACATGTGGCTAAAAGACCCAACCAACTTACGAAATCAACCAACATACTGGATCCCAGAAGCCTACAAGGAAAAACTCATGAACGGGATAAACGTGAAATTACGAAGTGGAGTAATTGTACAACAGGAGGTTCCCGGAGCGGCACCTATGTTTGTACAACCCAAATCAGATGGAAGGATCCGCCCCCTGGTGGACCTGAAAGTGAGGAATGATAACACAATCATGGATAGTCCATCGATTCCCAACCGACAGCAGATCCTTAACCGAATAGGCCGTGCTAAATTCAGGAGTAAGATCGACCTAAGCGACGCATATTTCCAAATACAAGTAGACAAGGACAGTGTTAAGTTCAACTCATTCAAAAGCCCTTTCGGAGGATTTGTGAGCAAAGTAATGCTCCAAGGAGACATGAATGCACCAGCAACATTTACGTGGATAATGGCGTACCTCCTAAGCGAATATTTACATCATTTTGTATGGGTATACATTGATGATATTCTCTTATTTTCAGTCATATCAGAGGAACACGAGAAACACATATGCCAAGTATGTGATCGACTCAGAAAAGCAAAATTCTATGCGAGCTAAAGGAAGTCAGTACTTTTTGCGGACAAGCTGGAAGTATTAGGAAACATAGTGGACAACGAGGGGATCCATGCCTCCCCGCAGAAAATATCATCTAATGCAGAATGGGAGACACCAAAAAACAAGAAGGAAATGCAACGATTCCTAGCAATAGTAAATTATGTGGTCCAGTGTCTCCGGTACCATGCAATGTTGACTGCACCATTAACCGACTTAACGGGAAATGCCGAATTCGTATGGGCAACAACCCTCCAGACCACATTCGATATGGGTGGAAAGTGAATTGTCGATCACCAAGTCATGCGACCAATAGACCTACGAAGCGAGGAACCAACTTGGCTGGTTACGGACACCTCAGATTTAGGAGTTGGAGCATGCGTGGGATAGGGACCCACTTATGAGACGGCGCGACCAACCATATTACACAGCAGGAAGTTCGCCAAGGCTCAGATGTACTATGGAAGCACCGATAAAGAGGCCTTAGCAATAGTGGAAGCGCTTAATCGGTTCCACAATATGCTAATGGGAAATTCCTTTACAACAGTTACCGACCACCAACCCTTAACACACCTACGACTGGGAAACAACCCAAGCAGAAAGCAAGTGAGATGGCTAAGTGCCTGGGGAAAATACGATGCGAAAATAGTCTACGCACAAGGAAGCAGGAACTATTTCACTGATGCCCTTTCCGCGGTATACAAGGGAGAATTAGGCTTGAACCCACTCTATGTCCACGATTACATGAAGGGATCGGATGACATCTCGGATAACATGGGCTACGAGCAAGAATCAAACAGAATGGAGCCCATGCCTGAGTTCTCCCCTACTTCCCCTCCTTTCTCCTATACTGAGTACCCCCAGAAGGCCCCTATACACTCCGAAAGCCCCTGCTCAATCACTGCAGGAAACAATTGTGGTGACCAGTGTACCCTGCGAAGTATGCCACTGGAGGAACTACAACATAGTGCGTTACACTACTCACGCGGTTACGTGGATCGTTACTTGTATCATTAAACAGAGATCAAATATACGAACAACCACCCTGGAGGATGGGGAAAATCGACCCCTTACCCGCTTAGTGAGAGATCAAGCCCCCCAAGTACAGAAATCACCCCGAGCCCTCCAGAGGCCCGCCAAATCAAGGACTGGGAATGGCAACAAACGATCCTCGCAAGACCAACCAGTGCGGAAGGAGGGCCGTCCACCCTTGCCCAGCGTACGCCCAGGGCTTATACAATTGCGGCACTGCTAAATCCGGAAGCCCTGGCATTCCAAAGGCCAGAGCCAGGACCAATAGAGAACCTTACGACGGAGACAATAGTGGCATTCGCAATGCCGGGACCTAATAGCCCACTGTTAGGCACTAGACGACTCTAAGGACAAGCGAGTCCAGACCAAAGCCCAATACGTGACGAAGTGATTTCTAGGAAGCTTCACTTATAATGTTTGGAATCAAGGTAGGGTTTGTACCATAGAACAAATATATTGATAAGATCTCTTCTCCGTTGCTGATGATCTATAAAGCGTGGGACGCACCTCGATATTTATATTCCGCGTCTAGGTCTTTGCGGCCTATCTATTCCTCCCACTTTCCTCTGTGCGGACTTCGTAGACCCTGAAAACCTTTACCCCGCTTGACTCTGATTTCCTCGGATAGCTGGGAGGGTGTCCCACCCCTCTCCTGGCTACCCCGATGCTAATCATAGCCACTTGAACCCCTTCACCGTGGCAAGTGGTTACTGGTCCTTTCTCTGCATAGGCAGTGATCAGCTCTGGCGCCAGAGTTATCAATGCAGGTGGATTTCCCATCCATCTGCATCAACCTGTAGGAAGCATGCTCCTATCTTATCGCGCCAATGGCGGTTAGGCCTCATTGCACTCAGGGTTGATCTTTTCACGCGGTAGGCCCTCATCTGACTCTACCTTGTCATACCTTTTGTGTGTGGGTGAACGATCGTCTCTTGGGCGTCGTCCCCTCATCAGGACTTTCCTCCACATTCCTCCACCAATGGACTTGAAATTCGGTCTTACTGCCGTTATGGCAGCCAGGGACTCCTATCGGAGTAGCCGAATTCCCCCCTCTTGGCACCCATCTATTGGCGCAGCTGAGGGATCTTTGCATGCGTTTATCTCCACAACCAACCAACCGATTTAGTTTGTTCGACCTTGTCAGGATAGCCGAGAGTCCTCTCCTGAGGATTCAGCGAAAACCCCTCTGCCGGTGACCTTTGGTGGTGGCGTAAATGGGAGTTTTGTGCCGCCGTCGTATTGGTAGAAACTAACCCATTCTCCAAATACTCCAACGGACCCTGGGATCGAACACGTGATCTTTTGCCAATAATCAGCTGACATGCCCATTACACTATGCCAGTTCGTCTTATGTGTAACACGAGCTCTCCTCTCCAAGAGTTCGGCCTGAATCTCTAAAAATCTATTTTTCCAATAGCGTACAAATTAAACTACGTTAAGGACTCGGCAAGATAGGGTGAAAAACCTGTGGGCGTTTACTTGGAGACACCTAGGAAAACCTTTCCTTGTCATCCTTCCTCTATATCTGCGGCATCTCTGGGTTCTCTCTGTGGAACCCTTCTACCAACTCCGCCGCATGCCCCAAATGTTCAGGTGGCTCCCAGGTGTTGTCATCCTCCAAGTACCCCTGCCACTTCACCAAGTACCTGAGTTCACGGATCCTCCTATTGCGTCCGTGAACCCTGCGATTGTGCGAAATGACCTCTCTTTTCACTATCTTTTCAACCTCCCATTCCCAGTCGCCATCTATCTCCTCTGGCGCTCTGGGAGGTTGTTCCGGAGCCAGTCGAACCGACATCCTATAAGGCTCTAACAATGATACATGGAAGACGGGGTGTATCTTCCAGCGTTCCGAGATTTCCAGCTTGAATGCTCGGTTACCGCATGGCTCCAGGATTCTCAAGGGCCCATATAGCTTTGGGTTAAGCTTTTTGGAGCGTCGTTTGGTACGGATGTTCTTGGTGTTAAGTATCACCAAGTCGCCTGTCTGAAAGTTCAGTTGTGGCCTTACTTTCTTGTCATGGTACCGTCCCATTGCTTCTCTGGTTGCCTTCAATGTGGCCATCGCCTGTCCATGTATTTCCTTCATCCAGTGAGCATACGTAGTGGCTCCTGGGTTTCGAGCTTCTCTCTCCTTCATCCACTCAGTCTGTGGCTTGTGTCCATAGTTTGCATAGAACGGAGTGACTCCGTGCGCACTCGTAACGGAGTTGTTCTCGGCATGCTCCGCTAATAGGAGCAGTTGGTGCCAGTCATCCTGATGGTAATTTACGAAGCTCCGGAGATAGCCTTCCAGCACTTGGTTGGTTCTCTCCATTTGTCCGTCTGTCTGAGGATGGTACGCGGTTGACATTTTTCGCTCAATGCCTAAGAGTTTGCAGAGGGACTCCGAAAATTCTCCCCCGCACTTCGCGTCCATATCCGAGATGATTTCCGTGGGTAGCCCATGTAGTTTCCACACTTCCCGGAGGAACACCTGGGCTACATCCTTTGCTGTCGCATTTTCTCTCAACTCTATGAGGTGGGCCATTCTGGTGAAGCAGTCGACTACCATCATGATCTGAGTGTTTTCCTCAGACTTCGGTAGCTGCATTATGAAGTCGGTAGAGATGGAGGTCCACGCCGCGTAGGGTATTTGCAATGGCTGTAGAAACCTGTATCTCGCATGCTATGGCGCTTTATTGTGTTGACACTCGTCACATGACCGTACATAGTCATTTACTGATTCCGTGAGCCCTTTCCAGTAGAAGTCCCTGGTTATGATTTCCACTGTCTTTTCCGGGCCGAAATGCCCAGCAACCTTGTAGTCGTGGCTGCTTTGAGCAATCAGCATTTGGAGGGTCTCATCCTTTGGAATGAACAGCCGTCCCTTGTAGTACAGGAGCCCACTCGTCGAAGACCAGTGCGTTGGCATAGCCTTTCCCTCATCTCGAAGTCTTTCCAACCCTTTTCTCCTCGTCTTCCAGTCCTGGTCCCTTTCTCCCTTCTCCTCTACCTGTCTTAGGAATTGGGCATCAAATTTCCGTGCCATTGGCTTGTGAACTACTGCATTGGTTAGCACGGTTTCTTCGGTCATCAGGGCCTTGTGTCATCCCTGATCGCACTTGTCGAAGTGTTGGTTTAGCCCGCTTTCTTCCCTTAGCTGACTGGTTTTGGTCTGGGTTTCAACCACACTGGTTCCCATGCTTGCGAATCCATCCTGGCCCCTGTCGGTGTTGTCCTGCTCCATCACCTCGTGGAGCTCCCCATCATGAACTCTTTCTATTACGAGTTGCGCAACTCGTTCATTCTTCCCCCCGTGATAGTCCTTGTTCTTCAGATTGAACAGTAATACCTTTACCTCGCCTCTGTAGTCCCGGTCGATGACTCCTGCCCCTACCATGATCCCATGGCAGAGAGCCAAGCCACTTCTTGGGGCTACTCAGCCGTAGGTTTCTTCTAGCAATGCTAAGGCTATTCTGGTAGCTACTGTCACTTGTCCGTGAGCAGGCACTATTGCTTCTTCCAGCACGTAGATGTCATGTCCTGCCGCTTCGCTTGAGCCCCTTGTTGGGATTTGAGCTTCTGGGTGTAACCGCATAGCTCGGGCGTACTCAGGTTCGCGTGTCTTCTGACTTAGACCAGGTTCCTCCTCTTGTCCTACTACTATAACCATAACCTGGTTAAAATGTGCAGGGTTCAGAATTGAGAGCTTCTCACTTTGCGCAGCTCCCTCCTCGGGACGGTACTCCGGCTGTCTGCTTGGCGCATCCGGCTTCCCGCCACTTGACCCTGGGCGGTACCCGATTTTAAAGTTGAAGTCTGCTAACTTCTGTGCCCACCTTATCTGCCTGGCACTCCAGGCCATGGTCGCGAGAAAGTATTGTAGGTTCTGATGGTCCGTAAAAACCATGATGGGTTCGCTAGTCCCTGCCAGGTAGTGACGCTATTCCGTGAATGCCTCAACTATGGCGAGCAACTCTTTATCATGGACATCATAGTTGCGTTACGCCAAGTTGAGCTTTCGGGAATGAGAAGCAATTGGGTGCAGTCTTTTCTCCCTCTATTGTGATAGAATGCACCCTAGCGCGAAATCACTTGCGTCTGTTTCCACCACCGTGTTTCGGTCTAGGGGGAAATGTGCCAGGATAGGCGCCGTCACAAACTATTCCTTCAGGAATTCGAAAGCCTCCTCCTGCTCCTTTCCCCAATCAAATCCCTTGGGGTCGCCTTTCAACAACTCGGTTATCGGTTTACAAGTTCCTGACAAATTCTTGATAAATCGCTGGTAGAAATTTGCAAATCCCATAAAGATTTGTATGTCCTTTACAGACTCAGGTCTGTTCTATTCCCTTATGGCTTTGACCTTTCGATCACTCATGATGATCCCATCTGTCTTCACTATGTATCCCAGAAACTCCACCGTGTCCGTGTGGAATACTGATTTAGTGATAGACACTGCTAAGCATCATTTCCATAGCTCGGTTAATACCTCCTTCACCAACTTGACGTGGTCCTCCTCAGTTTTAGAGTAAATTAGCACGCCGTCCATGTATACAACTACTCCCAAGTCTAGGGATCTCCTCAGGACCATGTGCATCACGTCTTGGAAGGTGGCGGGCACATTTACCAGCCTGAATGGCATTACCCGATATTGGTAATGACCGTACCACGTGCGGAAGGCCGTCTTCCACTCGTCCCCCTTTTTTATGCATATCAAGTGGTACCCATCCTTTAGGTCCAGCTTGGTAAAGATACACAACCCAACTACTCAGTCCCTGAGTTCACTCATGAGTGGCAGGGGGTACTTGTTGGCAATGGTAACCTTGTTCAGCCCACGGTAGTCCACACATAGTCTTAGCCATCTATCAGGTTTCGGCACAAATAGTATTGGGGCACCTGCAGGTGACTGGCTTGGGGTTATCTTTCCCTCGCGCAGCATTTTGTCCCGATATTCTCGCAACGCCCGTAGTTCCTTTTCAGATAACCGGTATATCGGCCCCCATGGCGGTTTCTCACCTTTAACCACCTTGATCTCATGATCGAAGGTATTATGATTTGGGAGCCGTTCCGCTACCTGAGGCAGGGAGAGATCGGCGTACTCCCAGTAGGGTTTTGGCAGAGTCTCTATCACTACTGCTTCGGGGTCTTCTGGGCCTGCAATTCAGCCCACATATCTGGCTGCAGGGTCTGAGGCTACTGTCTCGTCCCACTCGATGCAGATTCCTTCGTCTTTGGGTTCCAGGTGTGCCTTACACTACTCTGCCTGGAACTCCCCCCTGTTTGCATCTTCAATGAATGATAGAGGATGTTGGCGATGCCACCAACCAAAAGGTATTATCAAGTCACGGATCCTGTGGCTCATGACTTCGCAGGTAATTTCCGAACAATGTTGGTTAGCCCTTATTTCTAGCAGGATAGGGGTGGTATAGCACCTTCCCGTGTTTTGGAACTGTGGGCCGTCAAACCCCGTTATACTAACGGGCGTATTTCGCCATATCGTTGCTAGCACCAGCTTTTGGGCTAGCTCATCTTGTATCACAAAGATCTCTGAGCCCCAGTCTAATAACACATGAATCGGTACTCGTTCTCCTTGTATTCGTAGGTATGCTGTGCCTTGGGGGCACTTGTAATGTGTAGGTGTTGGGACTTGGGTTTTCTGTCTTTTTGGCTCCCCCATAGGGTTACCCTGTCTTCGTTTACCGGACATTTTCGGGGCATTCAATAATCCTGGGTGTTTGTTATTGTACCCGCATAATTTCGGCCATTCAGGCCTCCTCAGACAAACTCGGTCCCTTTGGTGTGCGGCTCGTTTTCCATCTTCCTTCCCCTCAATGACCATATTTCATCATACCGGTCTATGCCACCAGTGTATAGATGAGGGAGCGACCTTTCTAACCCGGCCTTAGGTGTTCGACTCCTGCCGTCGCGTAGGATTTAAGGCGAGCACACTGTCCTTTGTCTCGCTTAGCGACCTGCAGCCTACCTACTCGCCGTCGCCGGTGGTGCCATCCTGGGTTGGGGAAGCGCCTTCAGGCGGGCCTGCGGTATCCTGACTCATTTTCCGTGCATGACCTTTGGAGGAAAGAGTCAGGATGCCCTGAGTTGCCCCCCGCAACAGTCCCCTCTTCTTGCATGCCGGGTTTAAACCTTCTCCACCCAGGGAGGAGTATCAACTCTTGCCATCCTGCGTCCAGGTCGGGGGTCATTCTTGATTTCAACACCCTGAGATGGGTTAACTTTCTCCGCTATGCACGCTTCTTTAGGCCCTTCACACTTCTGTCCCTGCCCACACTCGGAACCCAGTCAGTGCGGTTCGCCAACATTCTTGACTAAGCCATTGCCATGGCCCGGAACTTAGGTCGTGGTTTTTATACATGGCTCCCGGTTGTCCGATCTATCCCCCTTCTTGATCCGACAATTCCCAAAGTCCAGGTGCTGGTGGCACATAGGTTTGGTTCACCGCTGGCCTTGGGGCGGTATTGTGAACCTCCATGTTTCAGGGCCCAAACTTTGCTGCTTTCCGCTGTCCTATCGTTGCGACAACGGCTCCCTTCGTACAAGCTCCCCACTTGTGGTTGGTGAGTCCGTACCGGGTGCAGCTTTTATTTTCCTGGCATTGGTCAACCAAGTTTTGGGGTATTCCGTCGTGAGCCTTCCTCCAGTCTGTGTGCTCTACCCCCGGAGTCTTAGTCGGTTTGTTGGTTTGGGCGAACCTTGCTGGCTTGAAGTTCTCAGGTGCTGTCTTCCACTGGAACTTGCTAGGTCGCCCTTCTTCCTTCCGTCGCTTTGGTTTTTTTTCTGTCCTCCCGGCGTTGTTTTAGGGGCCCGGAAGAACTTGACGGGCTGGATGGGTTGTCTCGTCGTTGCCGTTCGCTGTCGAGGAAAGCCTCTTCCTGGTTTCCGACTGCTCGCAGGTGCTCCAGCCATTTGACGTCGGTGTCGTATCGCTTATGAGACAACTGTCTCAGTATTGCCTCTGGTAGTCGGTCCTAGACCATCTTCCTCCACGCCGTTCCTTGAAGCTTGGCCTTGATGTTCAAGTTCTCCATCTGGTGAAGGTACTGGTCGATGTCCATCTCATACTTGATCTTTCCCATCTGTCCCAACGCTTTCCAGTCCTCATTGATTGGTGAGAATCGTACGATAATCTCGTGCCAAAACTGTTCCCATGTTAGCAATTCAGGACGAGCGACATACCCTTCGAGCCCTTTCATGCTCTTCCTATACCAATTGCTGAAAGGTGTCACGTCGACAGCTTTTGTCGTCCCGAAGGTGTAGATAATCCTATCTTTATCCTCCATCCACAGCATGGGATTTCGGCTAAAGTAGTCTTGGCATACGTGCAGCCAGGTCTTTATATCCTGGTAGCATTTTGCTTCGTATACGAATGGAGGGTCGGCGGGCTTCTTCTGATGTAGTGCAGTTTGTTGGGCCAACTCCTTGGCCAACTGCACCATCATCTGATGTTCCTCCTCTTCCTTAGCCGTCGGCGGCCTTCCCAGGGGTGGTACCCTTGGCCGGCGGCTTGGTCCTTCTCCTCTGTTATCCACCCCGTCGTCCCCTGGGTCTGGGTCGCCCCCTCCTCCGGCCACCTTAGGAGGTGCCGTGCTTCTTTCTCGACCACTCGGTATGGTCCCTGGCCGGGGGTCCCGTTCCGCGGGTTGCTTTCCCTTTTCTTGTTGGGACGGCCCGGATGTCCTCGCCCAGTTTCGCCATCATGGGTCGATCTCCACTGATGCGAGCCTAACGCTGTCTGTACCCGTGCCGTCATTTCCCTTGTCGATTGGGTAAACATCTGGGTCATGTTCTGCTGCCTGTCCCTGAGCCCAGTTGTCACTTTTTTGTCCAGGGTCAGCGGTTCGGTCACGAACTACACCTCCCGGATTCCTCATCGTCGTCGTTCCTCATCTGACTACTTCCGGAGTCTATCGAGGCCTGTGTACAGTTCTTGATCTCTACTCTACTCACCAATTCCTGGATGGTGCATCCCAGGTCCTGGTGCAGCTGTCCGATGACTGCTGCTGGTGTAACGACCCAGCATACAGGAGCTATGGTAGCCGGAACCTACACCCATACAGGTAGCCCCGAGGCGAACTGGTAGGAACCGGCAGGCAAGTGAGTACTTGACCTATGGAGACCCGATGGCCCGGGCTCCGAGATGAGCAGACTTAGTGGGCACAAGTATTTAGGTACATGGC
>PYWC01000011.1:1252985-1277098 GCA_003182015.1 Tuber magnatum | reverse complement strand
GAAACAGCAGACTTCGACAGATAGTATTCTTAAATATACTTGGTTGAACGGTTACTTCTTTGATCTCCTATTACACCCCGTTCGAAGCCTCCTTTAGCAAGCAGCGCTCGTTTCGTGTTGACCACGAAGCCATCTGCTCCTATCGTACCGATACGTGACCAGGGCCTAGCCCGAACACGTTACACTCTCGGGTTTCCTACTCTTATTTTGCCCGAGCGCCAATTCCTCTCCAACCAACTTCTCTCCGTTCACCAGTCGCTCTCTTACTTGAGCAAGGCCCTCTGCCGTCACTTTCCCCTCGTCAGATAGGGTCCCGCACGCGACCATCTGGTCATTCTGGGTTTGTGTGATGCTGCGGTACAACTGTCCGATCAGTGTGCCAATGTATGCAGGGAAAGCACCCAAATCGGTAGTGCCCGAGGGGGTGGGGGTCCCAGAGCGTGACCTTTGCCCACTTCGTCTTTTCGTGACGCTTTGAGTTAGGCCTCGGGGCACTGATGGCCCCGACGGGTCCCTTGGTGTAGGTGTGGAACCTAGCCGTAGCGGTGGGATGTTATCTCCGGGAGGTAGTGGTGGGAGTGGATAGGGGCTATCCTGGCCCGGTCCCCATACGGAGATTAGCCGCTGCTGTTTCTCAGCATGCAGCATGTCAGTGTCGTTAGAATCTTCAGACCCTTCGTCAATCCTTGGTTGCGACATCTTCCTTCTTCTTTCTATGAGTGTGAGGTGCTTGAGGGCCCACTTGATCGCGTGATCAGTGCACCAGAAGGGAACGTTCTCGTCTTCGAAGAGTTCGCTTATGCGGAGATCAAACTCGAACACGTAGATGTGTGGGTTTCGTGGGAGGTAAATTTGAGATAGATGGTTGAGGGCTTTAGATAACCGGTCTTTCAGGCTCCCTGAAAGAGGTGGTTTGTGAGCCTCAGTAGTATAGAAGATATCAATATAGTGTTGGACGGTAGCCGACTCTAAGGGCAAGCGGTTCGGGACTAAGGCCCGATACATGACGAAGTTGTTTCTAGGAAGGCTCACTTATAATGTCTGGAATGAAGGTAGGGTTTGTATCATAGAACAAATATATTGATAAGATCTCTTCTCCGTTGCTGATGATCTATAAAGCGTGGGACGCACCTCGATATTTATATTCCGCGTCTAGGTCTTTGCGGCCTATCTATTCCTCCCACTTTCCTCTGTGCGAACTTTGTAGACCCTGAAAACCTTTACCCCGCTTGACTCTGATTTCCTCGAATAGCCGGGAGGGTGTCCCACCCCTCTCCTTGCTACACCGGTGCTAACCATAGCCACTTGAACCCCTTCACCGTGGCAAGTGGTTACTGGTCCTTTCTCTGTATACCGAGTAATCAGCTCCAGTGACAGAGTTATCAATGCAGGTGGATTTCCCATCCGTCTGCATCAACCTGTAGGAAGCATGCTCCTATCTTATCGCACCAATTGCGGTTAGGCCTCATTGCGCTCAGGGTTGATCTTTTCACACGGTAGGCCCTCATCTGACTCTACCTTGTCATACCTTTTGTGTGTGGGTGAACGATCGTCTCTTGGGCATCGTCCCCTCATCAGGACTCTCCTTCACATTCCTCTACCAATGGACTTGAAATTCAGTCTTACTGCCGTTATCGGAGTAGCCGACATCCCCCCGGTTGGCATGCATCCGTTGGCGCAGCTGAGGTATCTTTGCATGCGTTTATCTCCACAACCAATCAACCAATTTAGTTCGTTGAACCTTGCCAGGATAGCTGAGAGTCCTCTCTTGAGGATTCAGTGAAAACCCCTCTGTCGGCGATCTTCGGTGGTGGTGTAAATGCGCGTTTAGTGCCGGGGTGGTATTGGTAGAAACTAACTCATTCTCCAAATACTCCGACAGACCCTGGGATCGAACACCTGATCTTTTGCCAATAATCACATGACATGCCCATTACGCTATGCCAGTTCGTCTTATGTGTAACACCCACCACCGATTAGCCGGGTGGAACTGCCTGAACACCTTAACAAGGAGAGAATAGTCTCAGTAATACCCAGACGATGACAGAATATTGTCGCGGGCTATGGGATATCTTGGAAAACAATAGAGAGGAATCGCTACCTGAGACAACCAGAGGAAGTGAGATAGAAGACGAACGCGACACCTTACAAGCAGTAAAGGAAATGATAGGAATGTTATGCGCACACATGATAGCAGCATACCGGAAAGAACCAGTTTGGAAAAAATGTCAATGAGAATATGGACTGCACAGGAGACTTGTCCTCCTACAAGGTTGCAAACAGAATGCTATACACAAAAACCAGATACGGGGAAGACAGCCTGCATATCCCAAAAGGCCCCACAGACGGAAATACGATATCAAGACAATATGTCATTAGCAAAGCCCACAATAAAGACTACCACGGTGTTGAACGAAACTTGTGTTACGCAACGCAGTACCTATTTTAGCCTGTAATGCGGAAGGAGTTTAGAGCGTATATAACCCAGTGCCAGACATGACAGATAAATAAGGAGGCTAAGAAATTGCCAGAAGGAAAGGCTTAGAGAATTACCCTGCCATCGGAAATCTTCAAATCAGTAGCCATTGACTTTGTGGGACCCTTCCACAATTCATGGGGATATGACACAATCCTGGTTGCGATAGATAGGTTTTCGGGATTCACGTTGCTCATACCTACAACTAAGCAAGTCGCAGCAATAGCAAGCTGGGAACTTCTACGCAACAAAAGGTTTTCACCCTATGGCTACCCAACATCTCTAGTAACCGATGCAGACCCACGATTTGAGTCACGTGTATAGAGACGACGGTCTCGATCGTTAGGCACTGAGCATATCAAGGCGGCACCAGGCCATCATGAAACAAATGGACAAGTCGAAAGAAAAATTCAATAATTGAAGACAGCTCTCTGAAACCTATTCAACGCAAGACTAAACAATTGGTTTGATGCAATACCAGAGACAGCAGCATCCCTGAATGCAGTATGGTCCGAAACTCGCGGTATGTCACCATACCAGGCTATCTTCGGAACGAATTACCTACTACTTCCCGTAGCGAACTTCAAGAACTCTACAGTACCGACTGCCGACGAATTGTTAAACAGGTACCCAGCAATCCGGAATACGTCATGCTAATGGGATTAAGTTGGCACGATTTTGAAGCACGAGAACGGCAGCAAAATGAAGCCGACACCATTTACGGATAGGAAAGGATAATCTGTTCCTGGTATATGGAAGTTTATTCGCAACGGAGTCAGGACGTAGCAAGAAATTTGCACGCGCGCTGGTGTGGACCATTCAAGATAATCAAATACGATGAGCATATACAAAATTACATGATCGAAATGGATGGCAGAATGTACAGAAACCGAGAAGCGATATTTCATGCATCCCCCATGAACAGATAGGTCCCTAACAATGATATCTGCTTCGCGGGAAGGAGCCGTGCAAAACCAGCCCCGATCATAGAAAACAAGAAGCCGGGATGGGAAGAGGAAACAATATGAGACCATCGAAGACGGTATGACCGTGACCAAGTCCAGGTTAAATGGGTGGGGTACCCGGAAACAGAGAATAGCTGGGAACTTCTTGATGGATTGGAAAATGCGATGGAATTGGTTAATCAAGGCTGGGAAGACAACAAGCCGGAGCACAAGTTACCCCTACGATAAACGATGTGACGGTGGCATGGAGCCCAACCCTGCCATAAATCCAACGCCTGCGCCTGGACATGGACCAAGGGATACAGGACAGATTTTGGTCAGCCCCCTTTGAGAGTGATTTTGAAACCAGCAAAGATGAAAATCGGGTAATGTAAGATGAAGCAGCATACCTAGCATGACCGGCCGAGACTAAGTACTGGCAATAGCAAAAGGAAAAAACGCACCATCCAACAGCCTTACGATGTCAAACTATGAGCAAGTACCTGGGAGAGTACGCCATCAGCTAATGGGACTGTTGGTGAACAGTGATATTATCCCTAGACGATACCGTACACACCGGCTATTCATATATATCTGCAACAAAGGCTTAGATATAATAACAGAATCGACGGGACGAATGTGGGGAGGAACCGTGTCAGATGTTTTCTCCTTCGGTAGCGGGTACTACCTGAGTACAGAGAAATATGATGGTTGCATGGAGATGGAAGAAACCGAAATTAAGCAGCACCCTCCTTCCCCGAAGACATAAGTGAGGCCGACACCTAAGCAAGGCCAACACCTAAGCGAGATCACCACTGAAACATAAGTACCACCTACTATCCCTCTAACATGCTGAAGAAAACAGACCACACTACCAGACCTCCAAACCTTTACCCTCTTACAAACCTTATCCTTATGCGAAAGAAACGAGAATATGAAACTATGAAGAAGTTAGCATAAAGGGACGAGACCTCATTTTGGGATACCTACTATACCGAGAGATCATCCTACTAAGCGCATACTGGAAAATATTCTACATTGATCACTGCGAGGATTGTGGACGAATCGAGGTTGAGACGGAGGAATGGGAGGACCGCATAGTACCGAGCTTTGTGGACCTGCCACTCTACTGGGAGTCTGGTTGTTTTGTATACTAAGTTCTATCTGCGGAGTGTTTAGAAAGATGGTTGGAGGGTGCGGAATGGATGTTGCAGGACGACCTTAGATTGTTACCAGACAGCAAGGATGATGAGGATGGGTCCTCAGCGGACTTTCAGTAGAACAGCCGATTTACTGGCTGTTAGGATTTCATCAGGTTCTTTTATTTGTTGAAATTGTTATTTTATTTTGGGAGTCTAACCGGTACGGGTGCTAGGTTGTTGTATGTTTGGTTTCACGGTATCGTTTCATACTTGTATGGTTTCCTGTGCTATCACTTGATACACAAATTGTTTTATCTTTGGTTTCACAGTATTGTTTGATACTTGTATTGTTTCTTGTGCTATCAGTTGATACACACATTGTTTTATATTTGGTTTCACGGGATCGTTTGATACTTGAATTGTTTCGTGTGATATCGATTGATACAAACCTTGTTTTGCAATATCGCTCATTCTGGAGATAAGCGATATGCTATATTTAAAGACTGTTCATTTCCGCGATGGAAACAGCAGACTTCGACTGACAGTATTCTTAATATACTTGGTTGAACAGTTACTTCTTTGATCTCCTATTACAACCCGTTCGAAGCCTCCTTTAGCAAGCAGCGCTCGTTTCTTGTTGATCAAGAAGCCATCTGCCCCTATCGTACCAGCATGTGACTAGGGCCTGGCCCGAACACGTTACAGTAAATGTCAACCAATTCCTAGACACATTATCCTCCCTATGTAATCACAAAAGCGGCTCCTAGCGCAAGACCGAGACTAAACGAATTAATACCACTATTTCTTGCATTTGCACCAGAGCTGGTACCAGGGTATCTAGTCCCGTTTTGCAGGGAAGGCAAACGTGGAATGCGCGAGGTGTTCTGAGGTATACATGTTGCTGTCATGGTTGGGGATAGTTCGGGGCTCTGAGCAGCATTTGGCGCAGTTGAAGTAGTCCCCCCGATACTCGCTCAAACACATCCGTTTGGGCCGATACCTGTTCACCAACTTCCTGCGATATTGGGACATAATCTGGAAATCGGAGGAGCACTTGGAGCAGTCCCGCCGATACCGATCAAATGACAGCCATTCTGGCCACAACTGGCCCAGCCGGTTCCCGTAATACTGGGACATAATCTGGAGCTCGGAGGAGCAGTTGGAACAGTTGGAACAACCCCACCAATACCCGTCCAAACACACCCATTTTGGCCACTACCGGCCCAGCCGGTTCTGGTGATACTGGGAGATAAGCTAGAGCTCGGATGAGCAGTTGGAACAGTTGGAACAGTCCCGCCGATACCCGTCCGAACACGTCCATTCTTACCGCTGCTGGCCCACCCAGTTCCGGTGATGCTAAAGAATAAAAGACTTATTGTGGTGGTCGATATTACATTTGGCGATGTATTGTGTATACGGGGTCTAGAGTCAGTTAGCCATAGTAGTAACTAGATATACTTGGAGAGTAAGGTGTTACAGAATGCGATTTTCTGTCTTGGCGTAGCTTGTTCCAGCAGGCAATAGTAGGAGGGTATGAAATGTGAACATCATTGCTTTAGAGTATGCTTCATGAGAGTATAGGGGCCACCTTTTAAATAACCTGATTTGATGGATAGATGGGTTGGTTATAATAGATGATTGCCAATACCCAGTAGGCAGAGCACCCTTTTCGGAACTGGAGGAGCCAATAATGGCAGGGTTCAAATCCGGGATGTCGTGCCCAAAAGGCCCTCCTTCATACAGTACTAATTCACATAAAAGAGCTGGACCCTAAACCTTTGTACAGAACAGAATCATTCAAGATAACAACAGGTATCACACAATTGCACCCAGAAACCTACTTTCTTCCAACCTAAGATATTCTCACTGGACGAGTTGTCATAATTGTTATCTTTCTCCTTGAGTTTATTCCCCAGACCAAATTACAGCTGAATGGTCAGATCACCGCAAAGCCCTACAACCCTCGACCAGCTCATCAAATTGTTGCATTAAGCTGTCATTTCATAAGAAAAAAATAATACTGGCTGGCAAGAGGTATGCAGAGATTGATAGAGTCCTAAAGTGCAAGACTTCAAAGTCCTACCAAATGCTTGGCATCCCGGAAACCGCCTCAAAACATGAAACTCTGAAAGCCTGGAAAAAGATAGCACTACCCGTTCACACAGACAAGGTAGACAAGGACTGGAAGGAGCGGGGCACAAAAGCATTTAGAAGTTAGTAAAACTACAGTCCCCAGATAAGTGCTCCTAGGGTAACATTTTTTTTGCATTTAGAAGTACAAGAGGCAGCTGAGACCCTGGGATTCGAGAAAGAGCACTTCGCAGAAAATGCTTTTGGTTCCGAAGATTCCAAAAGGGAAGACCCTACCATGGGCAAAGGAGAAGACACTACCAGGGGTGACGCTCCCCCGCCGGAAGACACGATACCCCAACCTGGGGTGCCCCAGTACGCAGTATACAAGAAGGCCACGGATTTTCTTAAAGCTCTCTGGGAGAACCCCAATGACCAAGGCGCTATTCAGGAATTGGAATCACTGAATAAGAGTATAATCTCTCTGAACATATTCGGTGGCCTGAGCGAGAATGAAGCAGATAGATTTATTATCGAAATAGATTGGTTCAGGACTCAAGTTAGTAGCATGAAACTGTTGCAGCAAGAGGCACTACCGAAGACAATAAACATAGCGATCCAATTGTTTCACGAGAAAAACAAATAACATGGGTACCCGGATAACTGGAACTTTCAACGATACATGAGTGGCAGCCGTGTCTTTGGTCGGTCTATACCCAAGGCAGCGGAGGAGGGGAAGGAACAAGGGGAACAGAAGGAGCAGAAGGAGCAGGTCCAACAGAAGGAACAGAAGGTGCAAGATCAACAGAAGGTGCATGAGGGGTGCGACGGACCAGGTTTCAAGCCTGGGTATACCGCCAAAGGAGAGTTGATAGATGGGCATCGAATAGTGGGGTATGGGATACAACTGCTTGTGGCAACAAAAGGGATGTCAGGCAATGTCCACTGGAAACTACTTCCCTCGAGTAGTTTTATCTGGACAGTCTTAGATGCCTACATGTCAAGTGCCCACGCAAAGCAACCCGACATTGGTAATGTGGAGGGGGTATATCTGAAGGTGTTGAATGTCACACAAGCAACCAGCAAACACGATGCCCACCGACTGCCCGTCACATTCACAGAAGTGGAGTGGTTTGATAAAGAAGAGCCCTCCTGGATAAGTCGATCAGCTTTGAGGACGCTCTTGGGTAGAAAGCCCGCGGATGACGAAATAGCTGCAGTTATGGGGGTAGAAGAGGCACCTGAGCTCCTCGGGTATCCTCCGATGTCTGTTAAGCCTCCCCCCCAGCGCACGGATGAATCTCCCGCACCTCTACCTCCTTAAAATTTCACGCCTCCTGCACTCAAGCCTGAGGAGCTAGACTTTCCTGCATTCTTTGCAGCTTGGCAACAGTTATCCCAAAAGAAGGCCACACCAGCCAAAATGTTGGCTCATTTGGTGAACAATGCTCCAGCAAATTGAGCCACAGGGAGTAGAGCTGTACTCAAGTAGCTGTAAAGCACAGAATGTAAGAGATTGTGAGGGACTTGGATTGAGGAGTATTTTTCTTTTGACTATGATTTTTGTAAGGGCAGGCTAGGACGTTTTCGCACAAGAGGGATTATTTTGCAGGTTGAGACAGAGTTGTTTTGCTGGTTGCTTAACTTAGCACTCGCTTGTACGAAAGCGTCTCCCATAGTTCATATAATAGTGTTTCTAGATATTCCAATATTGCGATTTTGAAAGCATATAGCACAATATTGACTGAATTGAGGTGATTCAAAATTAGCAATATTCAAAACAGGTAGCATTTTGTATGCCACTTAACTCCAGTTCCGGAATAGGATATACTGTACAGTACTAGTGCTGTACTGTACTTGTGATGTTTTTTGGCCGGTACTTAAACACCCCAACGATGACATTGCCCAAGAACTATACCAACATACTAAAAATCTGAGATCCCTCAATTCTTGGAGTTGGGAAATTTTTTTATGTGCACTTGTAGGCTATCGCTCAAGAAATTTTCTTCATTCAAGAACCAACAGGACCAACCCTACTCCGTACAATATTATGAAAATAAGAAAACATTTTCGTCAAACAAAAAGAATAGCGAAAACAAGCTACCCTATGACAATCCTCCCACGTCACTTCACACTTCTCCTTCGATTCTACTCCCTTAGCTCAATGAGCCGTCTATGGACATCCAGCAACAGGGTCCTCTGGGCACTTTTTTGTGATCTAGTTCATGCTCGGACCACGAGCTTCTCATGCGCACACCTTAGCTCAATGAAGCACTCACAGAGCGCCAGGAACAGGGTCCTCTGGGCACATTGTTGTGATTCAGTCTGTGGTCGGATCACAAGCCTCTCGTACGCATTGCTGAATGGAAGATATATCCCAGAATCTGATTCTTTCGATACAAGTATTGATTAACACAAAAAGATGCCTCATGCTATCTTGTAAGGATTGAACTCCGTTAAATCGAGAATGCAGGCATTCCAAAGAACCTCAAAATCAAGCCATTTCAAGGCCAAAATTTGGCTAGGTGTGGATTTGCCCTGCTCTAGTGAGTCATGTATAACTACATCCACCAGACCCTCAGTGGTAAATTTTATCGATTCCCGCAACGATCTGCTCAGTGTGAAGCTAATATATTGTATAATCCTCTAATACAATCATCAGCTACCAGGTTTGCTCACAACGTGGATCTGTACTCACAGTGGGGAGGGGTGATTGGTTTAGGTCCATAACGAGAAACATAAGACAAACTCTGTGAACGATGAGGCTTCAATATGGATATCATTGGAGGATGAAACAAAGTAGACTGTTAGCATGTCGAGGGGGGGAGCAGCTCCTATTTATCTTAATCTATCACTGTTAGGCAACAGCTCAGGGTTTTTCATAGCAGCAATCCTAGATAAAGACTCGGGCGCTTGACCATTAACCCACTCATGCACCGATAAGGGACAAAGGTATAGACTTAATTGTGAAGTAAAGTTTTACATGACCTATGTGCTCCAAAACCAATTGACTATGTCTTTTTTTTCAGCTGGATGGGATGTTATGGGATATGGCTGACCTGAATCCAAAAGCTACCGATTACTGGTGGGGCCCCTGGAGGGAGGCAGGTCCGTGTGTGATCGGGTCATAATCCTTGATGAAATTAAGTAATACTTGGATTCGGCGCTTTGCCTCCCGGGCTATCTCTATATTCAGGACTTTATCCGCGGGAGACTTAGGATTTTCTTGACGAGACTCTTGAATCTTGACTCTGACCGACTTGAGAAGCTGCTCAGCTTCGGCGTAGGTATTTGGACTCTAGAGTTTTTGTTGTCATCAGAAATAGATGGCAGTGAGCAAACGCATATGCTTGAAGGGGGGGGGGGGGTATACTGTCCTATCCCTTGTTGGAAATACTCCAGCTGATATCTGCTTCCTCTTCAGAAAATGATCCAACAATAACAAATCTCTGTCCACGGTATTTCAGCTCTCGCACATGCGTCGAGTGGACGCTGATTCTGAAGAGACCATCTTTTCAGCCTTGAGAAAGGTATAGATGAGCCTTTGTGTCCAGTGCTGGTCCTCACAAGTAGGCCCGTGGTTTGAAGTGGCCACGCTCATGGTAGGAAGTTGAGAGGGAAGTATACTGGTGCAAGAATTAAGAATTAATGTCAAGATTTGTGGTACAATTTATACCATAGGAGGTCTACTGTCAAGGTTGGTATGGTGAGGTCAGGTGAGATTATATCCCCATTACTCTATCCCTAAAGTACAAGTCTTCCACCTTCAGGTGGTCAAAAAAAAGAATGTCTCTGTTTACACCCAGTGATTTTCTCTGACAAGGTGCTCCTTCCTCTAACTGTAATTAGTAGGCGGAAGAGGAGGGATTATGCAAAATGCACAGGAGCTAAGGTTTGGGTTTTCTCCCTATGCTATATACAGTATCACTCTTTCTCTCTTTTCTAACTGGTTTTCATTGCTGGCTTTATTAATGCAAAGTGTCTGCTAGCGTAAAGGTTAGTTCACCTGCGGTTAGGCCCTTGTATAAGGGTCAGAGCTTTATCATTTTTGGTACAACTGTGCAAGGCTAAGATACAATGTAAATTTATGAGTACTGCAATTTAACTAGGAATTTGTAAACTCTTGCTAGTGGCCCAGCCAGCAGGCAATATACTCTCCGTAATTATCAGCGGAAACGCTTCACCAGGCTCTAGAGTGCCACTTGTAGAGCACTGGGTCCGAGTGTTAGGCTCTGTGTGAGAGCTGGGTTCTTCCGAGTCTGGATTTTGCAAACTAGGGTCCCAAGGAAGCGTGATTTCAGGAAGTGGATAGCTCTTTTTCTACGCGAGGTATTAGCTGTTAGGTTAAATTTCTCACTCTAGAGGCTTGACTTACAATTTCAGCTGAGCTTGAGGGCCATGAAGGATCATCCAATGAAAGGTAGAGGGAATAATTGCTATTCCTCGTCCTTATAATCAAAGCAATATCCGCATTGCATTTCAAACTAAATTCTTGGGCTTTTTTTCTCAGTCCTGATTTGCGCTTCCTCCCTTGAGCCCTCAGTTTATGCCACATTTCCGGTGATATCTCTTGCCACAGTTCTTTATTGTGGGTCATCCTTCCAGAGGGACTTTGCCGGTGAGCTTCGAGAATGTATAGTAAATGAGTGGTGTAACCAAGTAAGATTGATAGTCAAGTAAGAGAGTGGTATTTCTTGCGAGAGAGTAGTGGTGCCTGAAAGAATTTCCAACTTTATAGAGAATATAGACACTGTAAGAAGGGTCTATGATCATGGTATTGAGTCTTAAACTTGGAAATTGATAATATTAGAAAGTCTTATAGACTTGGTGTAAAATGAATTTTCACAAAGCTCCAATTCGGAACAGGTATTTATGTTTGGATTGGTATATTTTCCCTTGGCGAGTAGATCAAGCCCAGAAAAGCAAAGAAGAGGAGAGAATGGCGACACACAGAGCATATTTTGGTGGTAGGGTGAACTCAAAAGCCAACAATTGATAATAAGCATGCCAAGGATGAAACATGTATTTGCTCAGTTTATGCCCACCTCTGGGTATGGTGATGGTGTCCCATAGATGCTATACCACGTAAGAAATAACAAACCGTCAGAGGTGTAGCTCAAATGATATAAAGGTAGGAGTGATCCCAACTAATGAAGATCAAAATACAATGAATCTACCAACTACGAACATGATCTCGGACAGCTTCCCGCCTGGCACCGACCCAAATATGACCTGGCTGGCCCAGGACATTGGTACACTATGTAAGCGGTATGGGTACTAGGTTGTTTTATGTTTCGTTTCATGGTATCGTTTGATACTTGTATTGTTTCGTGTACTATTGGTTGATGCACACATTGTTTTATGTTTGGTCTCACGGTGTCATTTGATACTAGTATTGTTTCGTGTACTATTGGTTGATGCACACATTGTTTTATGTTTGGTTTCACAGTATCGGTTGATACTTGTATTGTTTCGTGTGCTATCAGTTGATACACAGCTTGTTTTATGTTGTTTCACAGTATCGGTTGATACTTGTATTGTTTCGTGTGTTATCAGTTGATACACAGCTTGTTTTATGTTTGAATTCATGGTATTGTTTGATACTTGAATTGTTTTGTATGCTGTCAGTTGATATACACATTGTTTTGCAATATCAGTCGTACTGGAGATAAGCGATATGCTGTATCTAAAGACCCCTGATTTCCGCGATGGAAACAGCAGACTTCGATGGACAGTATTCTTAATATACTTGGTTGAACGGTTACTTCTTTGATCTTCCATTACACCCTGTTCGAAGGCTCATTTACCAAGCAGCGCTCACTTCTTGTTGAACACGAAGCCGTCTGCTCCTATCGTAATGCCACGTGACTAGGGCCTAGCCCGAACACGTTACATTTTTTTTAGCTCCAACATAGCGTATTACACTACTCACACTGTTACCTGGATAATTGCCTGTATCATCAAACCGAGATCAAATTTGCGAACAACCATCCTAGATGACGGGGCAAATCGACCCCTTACTTGCTTAGTGAAGGACCAAGCCCCCCAAGTACAGAAATCGACCTGGGCCCTCCGAAGTCCCCCGAAATCAATAACTGGGAATGGTAACAAACGATTGGCAGAAGGCCAACTGGTGCTGGAGAAGGACCGTCCACCTGTGCCCAGACGACGCCCAGATCTTATACAATTCTGGTACTGCTAAACCCGGAAGCCCTGGCATTCCAAATGCCAGAGCCAGAACTAATAGAGAACCTTACGACCGACACAATAGCGGCATTCCGAATGCCAGGACCTGATAGCCCACCACCGATTAGATGAGTGGAACAGCTAGAAAGCTTTAACAATGAGACAATAGCCTCCGTAATGCCCCCGATGATGACAGAATGTCGGCACGGGCTATGCGATGTCTTGGAAGACAACAAGGAGGAAGACCTACCTGAGACAACCAGAGGAAGCGAGATAGAAGACGAACACGACATCTTACAAATGGTCAATGAAATGATCGGAACGTTCTGAGCACACATGATAGCAGCATACCAGAAAGAACCAATTTAGAAAAAGGTCCATGAGAGTATGGACTCCACAGGAGACTTGTCCTCCTACAAGGTTTCAAATGGAATGCTATACCCATAAACCAGATACGGGGAAGACTGCCTGTATATCCCAAAGGGCCCCGCATACGGATATATGACATTAAGAGATTATGTTATTAGTGAAATCCACAATAAAGGCCACCACACCATTGAACGAAACTTACAGTACGCAACAGAGTACCTATTTTGGCCTGAAATGCGGAAGAGCTTTAGAGCGTATGTAGCCCAGTGCCACACATGCCAGATAAATAAAGAGCCTGCCAAATTGCCAGAAGGAAAGGCTCACACAATTACCCTACCATCAGAAATCTTCAAATCAATAGCTATTGACTTTGCGGGACCCTTCCACAATTCATGGTGATACGACACAATCCTGGTTGCGATAGATAGGATTTCAGGATTCGCGTGGCTCATACCTACAACTCAGCAAGTAACAGCAATAACAACCTGGGAACTTCTAGGCAACAAAATGTTTACACCCCATGGCTACCCAACATCTCTGGTAAGTGATGCAGACCCACGATTTGAGTCACGTGTGTGGAGACAACAGTGTCGATCATTAGGCATTGAGCATATCAAGATGGCACCAGGCCATCATAAGACAAATGGATAAGTCAAAAGAAAAATTCGCGAATTGAAGACAGCTCTCCGAAACCTAGTCAAAGCAAGACAAAACAATTTGTTTGACGCCATACCAGAAACAGCAGCATAGCTGAATGCAGTATGGTCAGAAACTCTTGGTATGTCACCATAAAAGGCTTTTTTTGGAATGAATTACCCACTACTTTCCGTAGCGAACTTCAAGAACTCTGCAGTACCGGCTGCTGATGAATTGTTAACCAGGTACCAAGCAATCAGGAACGTGTCATGCAAGGGGATTAAGTTAGCACGATTTAGAAGCATGAGAACAGCAGCAAAACGACGCAGACACCATACACCTATGGGAAAGAGTAATCTGTTACCGGTATATTGAAGTTTATTCGCAACGGAGTCGGGATGTAGCAAGAAATTGCACCCGCGCTGGTATGGACCATTCAAGATAATCAAATACGATAAGCATATACAAAATTACGCGGTAGAAATGGATGGCAGAATGTACAGAAAGCGAGAAGCGATATTCCCTGCATCCACCGTGAAGAGGTAGCTCCCTAACGATAATATGTGCTTCCCTGGAAGGAGCCATGCAAAACCACCTGCGATCGTGGTTAACGAGTAGCCGGAATGGGAAGTGGAAACAATACGAGACCATAGAAGACGGTATGACCATGACCAATTCCTAGTGAAATTCGTGGGGTACCCGGAAACAGAGAATAGCTGGGAACCCTTTGCAGGATAGGAAAATGCGATGGAATTGGTTAATCAAGGCTGGGAAGACAACAAGCCAGAGCACAAATTACCCCTACGATAAACCATGTCACGGTGGCATGGAGCCCAAGCCTGCCAGAAATCCAAGGCCTGCGCCCGGACGTGGACCAAGGGATACAGGACGGATTCTAGTCAGCCCACTTTGAGAGCTATTTTGAAAGCAGCAAAGATGAAAATCGGGTAATAGAAGGTAAAGTAACATACCTAGCACCACCAGCCGAGACTGAGTACTAGCAATAGCAAAAGGAAAAAAGACACCATCCAACAGCCTTACGATGTCAAACTATGAGCAAGTACCTTTGAGACTGCGCCATCAGCTAATGGGACTGTTGATGAACCATGATATGATCCCTAGACGATACCTTACACGCCGGCTATTCATATATATCTGCAACAAATGCTTAGATATAATAACAGAATCGACGGGACGAATGTGGGGAGAATCAGTGTCAGATGTTTTCCGCTTCGGTAGCGGGTGCTACCTGAGTACGGAGAAATGTGATGGTTGCATGGAGGCGGAAGAAACCGAAATTAAGCAGCACCCTCCTTCCCCCGAAGACCTAAGCGAGTCCGACACCTAAGCAAGGCCAACACCTAAGCGAGGTCACTACCGAAACATAAATACCACCCACCATCCCTCTAACCCGCTGAAGAAAACAGACCACACTACCAGACCTCCAAAACATTATCCTCTTACAAACCTTATCCTTACGCGAAAGAAACAAAATGTCAAACTACGAAGAAGTCCGCATAAAGGGACGAGACCTCATTTTGGGATACCTACTATACCAAGATATCGTCCCGCTAAGCGCATGCTGGAAAACATTATACATTGATCACTGCGAGGATTGCGGGCAAATCGATGTCGAGACAGAGGAATGGGAGGATCGGATAGTGCGGAACTTTGTGGCCCTACCACACTACTTGGAGTCGTGTTGTTTTGTGCGCTGAGCGGCATGTGTGGAGTTTTTAGAAAGATGGTTGGAGGATGCGGAATGGATGATGCAGGATGACATGAGATTGTTGCAGGATAGCGGTGACGAGGAGGATGGGTCCTAAGTGGACTTTCAGGAGGATAGCGGATTTACCGGCTGCTAGGATTTCTTTATGTTGATTTATTTCGTGAAATTGTTATTTTATTTCCAGAGTGTAAGCGGTATGGGTACTAGGTTTTTTCATGTTTGGTATCACGGTATCGTTTCATACTTGTATGGTGTCGTGTGCTATCGGTTGATACACACATTGCTTTATGTTTCGTCTCACAGTATCGTTTGATACTTGTATTGTTTCGTGTGCTATGGGTTGATACACACATTGTTTTGCAATATCGCGCATACTGGAGATAAGCGATATGCTGTATTTAAAGACCGCTGATTTCCACGATGGAAACAGCAGACTTTGACCGACAGTACTCTTAATATACTTGGTTGAATGGTTACACCTTTGATCTCCTATTACACCCCATTCGCAGCCTCCTTTAGCAAGCCGTGCTTGCTTCTTGTTGAACGAGGAGCCATCTGCCCCTATCGTACCGCCACATGACTAGGGCCTGGCCTGAACACGTTACACACTTCCAGACTTTCTTGAACTCCCAGAGTTATGCAAGCTTGGTATCAATACACTCCCGGAGTTATGCGATTTTGAGTTACGCGATTTTGATTTATGTGATTTCGATATCGATACACTCCCAGAGTTATGCGATTTCGTTATCGATACACTCCCACAGTCATGCGATACTAATACCAATACACTCCCCGAGTCCTGCAATATCGATCCAAACTCACTCACTCCACTCCAAGACTTCTTGGAACTGCTAGCTGAACCCATGGATGTGCAATCCCTCTATACATCCTGGGACCTGGGAATGGGTACGGATGGAACTATCTGCAATGTGGCAGAGGACGCTGATGCTAAGATGTCGAAATGGACAGGGTAAGGCAATGCCAAATGTGTACTCGAGGAATGTAATAAATGGATATAGAGATGAAGAAAATTCTGGGCGGCCCAATTGCACCTCGGAAGTTAGTGTGTCAGGATCTCATAGGCTCACAAATCAGTAAGCTATATTTCAATTTCACTGCCTTTAGTAACATTAATATAGTCTTCCAGGGAGCTCGCTGAGCAGTTGAAACAGCTAAAAGGGGATCTAGAACAAATGACCCGGTACGGCTTTCCCCTGCTTATAGAGTCTGATAGAAACTAACCATCCCCTAGGGCCCTTGTTGTTCTAGATTCCTACGTTGCGCAGATGATCCCATGGAGCTTTAGTGTCCATAATGCTGTCCAGAAGACCAATACCCCACCACCCAGTGCCTTGGGATCCCCGAACCTGACCCCACGGTAGTATGCTACTGTTGTGGCCTCTGTTGCAATCAGAATACGGGAATCAGTGGAATTATGGGAATATAGGTTGCGATATGATTAGCAACCACTCTTTCTGTTTTTTCTGCTTCTTTGCGGTGCGCGCTTCTCAGCAGGCTGGGATGGTTTCGTGCATTTTTTATTCTTCAATATTAGTTTTCCAGCCACATCATTTACTGCCCAGGCGCTCTTCTAGTATGTAACCCATACTATACCCACCACACAATGCTCTTTGATTGCAGTCGATCACGACCCGAATTTGCAGAAAACAAACAATTCTGCATCAATTAGGTGATACTTGTACTGTCTCCAATGGATGTAAGTTTGATTCTAGATTAAAAAGACAGCTTCAACCTAGGAATTTTTGCAATTTGTTCTATTTTTATTCAACCTGATATTCCATTATATTACTTCAATCTCATCACGTATGCAATAACGGAGAAGTAAGTAGTTACAGAAGTACAGTCTTCACTGGGGGCGTGACAAACAGGTGTATCCAGTAGGCAAAAAGGAAATCATCAGTTAGGGTTACAAAAATGTGCTTTCAACCAATACTAGTAATGCTAACCTCTTGCAATGAGATCTATGGGTACTACAATACTCGCTTGTATTTGCCAAGAATACCTCCGGGAGCCGAATCTTGGGTGGGCGCTCGTGCAAAAAGAATATCGGCTGGCAGAATGTAACGGGGGCACCCCTAGGAAGATGGATCCCAGGGTTGTGACCGCACCGAACAACTTCAAACTTATCACTAAAAGTTCACAAAGAGGTAAGAGTAAAGTAAATGGTAAAACTTAATATCGTTAAGCCTGACGTGTTACTCAATTAAGGTCTCGAGAGGATTGATTGTTGTAGCAGGAGAGTTCTCGCATAGACTTTCCGGTAGTTTTATCTTATGCTAGAAACTCTCCCATCAGTTTACTCCAACTATTTGAGTACACCCTTCTCTGCTAAGGGTAGTCCGACACGCCTCCTAGCACACCATTCTGGCATGCATGTGTCGACACACTCTAGTCGGCATTCACCTTATGTGGTTATCGTTTCTGTGGTGCATATCCATTTTGCCCGCCGGAGTGAAAACTTCTGCGTATCGGTGTCTTGCTAGTGGCTAATAGTCACGACACCTCATGAACTAGACCAGCTATGACACCCTTCCCATATGCATTGATCTCTACTTGACTCCAGAGGCTACCGTGAGCAGTTTATCTGGTTACTCTTTAAGGGTCGCGGGCTTCCGGTGTCTTCCGCAGGGCACGATAGTCCGGGAGTGATCCAATGGGCGCTACCCATGACCACTACCTCGGATCTACCTTACCTGTGGTAGGAATCATGCTTTTAGTGTCTCTTTATTTCCCTTTCAGAGCCTATAGCGTTGGGAGCACATTCGGGCTTGGTAGGTGTAACACTCTCCCAGTCGCCCAGGCACCACCTGGGACTACCTTCGGGACCCCCACGGTTAACACCCGTTAACTCTGTCGGTTCTGGTCCGTTTTACTGCGAACAACTTGGAGGAGGTACTCCACCTTCCACCCTGTGCCCCCTTATATATCCTGCGAACAGCCTGCGGTCAACCGGACGGCAGCAACGTATATGGTGTTGCGAGCATGTCTGCAAAGATTCCGCTTTGCTAGACTGCACACAACTACACAACCGTTTGCCCATGACGTCCGGGCCTCAAGGCTGGGCCGGAGGGGTATGATAGGAATAATATCTTCAATTTACAGCCTCCGCGAAGCTGCGTAGCTCGTCCAATAGCATCCCCCGGAACCCCAGATTCCAGTATCATGCATGGCTTCTCTTGACAAACATTCCAGTCAATTTTTCCTAACTCTTTTTGGGACTTCGTATTGAAAGGTAGGGTAACTCAGGACTCTGGGCAGGGTAACCCAAGACCCAAGAGTAGGGTACCCTTGTCCTGCGGACAAGTTAACTTTTCCCTGTTAACCTGCGTATCCCGTCGCCGGTGATGGACCTTTCTGACCTGTCTTCAGTTGCCCGGCCTAGCTGAGCAACTGCCTCTTCATAAGTGCCTAAGTACGCTGAGACTGCTCCCGCGTATACCCAGGTACCTAAGTCCCTGACCAGCTAATTCTGTTCATTCTCAGAGCCTAGGCCATCGGGTCTCCATAGGTCAAGTACTTACTTGCCTGCCAGTTCCTATCAGTTCGCCTCCTAGCTACCTGTATGAGTATAGGTTCTGTTTGCCATAGGTCCTGTATGCTGGGTCATTACATCACTCCCCTCTTCTCTTTGGTCCGTCCCGGACCTTTAGCTTCGTCTCTTATTCCCACGACTCGATTCCCCCCAGACCCTATAGTCCCTGGGCTTGGACGGATATCTCTAGTGTAAATCCCAAATGGCCTGCAAGCCTGTCCCTTCTAGCATCTCATAGGGCTCCCATGAATTCTCCTCAGCCCCGTAGCCTTCCCATGAAACCAGGTACTGGACAAAGCACGACGGAAACTTCGCCTTCGCTCCTCCGTACCATCAGCTGTCCACAACAGCTTCAATAAGGTAACTGGGCTCGTTGTCTACAAGTTCTGGGGTAGGGGCTCCCTTTACCCTACCTGCTTCCGGATCCTTGCGATAGGGTTCGAGTAACGTGACATTGAAAAGCGGGTGGATGCTCCATCTAGTGGGCAATTGGAGTTCATAAGCTCAGGTACCCACCCAACGTTTGACCATGAAAGGCCCAAACATCTGGTGGTCCAGCTTCTCCATTGGACGCTTGGTGCGGATGTTTTATCGGTTCAACATCACACAGTCCGCTTTCTTGGCCCGCCCAGCAGCCACATCCTCCAGGGTGATGTAGTCCGCTGATGGCAACATTTTCTGATCATGCCATTTCCCTGGCTGTGCCTGTGCCCGTTGGATCGTTTCTCAAATCTCTACCCAGGTTCCTTCCCATTCCTTAACCCAGACCTCACTACTAGGGTGTATTCCCTGGTTATCAGACACGATACCCGACCAGTTTGTCCTTGTGTTAAACCCATAGTTGGTCTCAAAAGGTGACAACCTGGTGGATTCTGATGTTGAGGTGTTGTATGCATACTCCGCAAGGGGTAACAACGAAACCCAATCATCTTGTTGGTAGGAACAGTAACTACGCAAGTACTGCTCCAGTGTTTGATTAACACTCTCGGTCTGCCCATCCGTCTGCACGTGGAATGCAGTCTAAACGTTTAGTTTCACTTGCAACAAGTACATTAGACTCATCCAGAACTTGGATGTGAATCGGCTATCTCAGTCGGAGATGATTGACTCAGGGAGTCCATGAAGGCGCCAGACTGCCTTCAGGAATATTAAGGCAAGCTCCTTGAAAGGTACCTCAGTGGTCCGGGGTATGAAATAGACCATTATCGAGAATCGGTCCGCTATGACCCAGATCTTGGTGTACCCTTCGGACTCTGGCAGCGCTACAATGAAATCCATTGAAATCGCGGTCCACGGCCGCATAGGAACATCAATAGGTTCCAGCACCCCGAACTTCTTGTGCCTAATAGATTTATTTCTTTGGCACACATCACATGTTCGCATATAGTCAGTGATGTGCTCATCCATCCTAGGCCAATAGAAGTTAGCCCTAACCCTGCCAATGGTCTTGTAAATCCCGAAGTGTCGCACGATTCGGGAGTCATGTTCTGCCTTCATGATTGTCTGTTTCAGATTCTCACCCTTGGGAACATACTACCCGTTTCTGCACCAGAGTAAGCCCTTTTCCGTCCTAGTATGTTGGTCGACCTCTTGGTCACCGGCAGCTGTTGCCTTCAGGATTCTTAAGTACTCCTGGTGTTCGGTTATCGCTACCCGCTGTTGGTCCAAAAAGGAAGACTTGAGCCAGAATTCCTGGCATACCTGCAACTCTGGTGCTCGCAAGATGTCCCGTTCCTGGCTTCCAACCCACTGTCGGGGGCGAAAAAACAACTGCGGTGGAAAATCACTCCCCCCTTCAAGGCGGTAGTCCCTACGCCGTGACAAAGTATCTGCCTTCTCATTCAACGGTCCATCTCGGTAAACCACCTTGAAGTTAAATGGTTGTAGGAAATCAGCCCAGCGGTGCTGCCTTCGGTGAAGGACCATGGTACTATTGAAGTACTCCAAATTCTTATGATCCGTATAGATCACCAACTGGTCCATTACTAAGTGTAGCAAATGATCCCATTTCTTGAATGCTGCTACGATGGCTGTCATTTCCTTGTCATGGACATCATAATTAATCTCCGCCGGGTGGAACTTCCTACTATGATAGGCCACTGGATACCATCTCTCGTCTTCATGGACCTGGGAGAGAACGGCTCCTAATGCAAAGCCACTAGCGTCGGTTTCCAGCCGGGTTGCCGTTCAGGGTCAAAATGTGCTAGGATAGGTTTGGACGTGAATGCTTCCTTCAACTGGTTGAAGGCCTGCTCACACGCAGGTGTCTATTCCCATCTGACATTCTTCTTTTTCAATTCTGTTAGAGGTTTCGCTATCTTGCTGAACCCTTCTATGAACTGAGGATAGAAGTTGGCAAAGCCCATAAAGCTTTGAACGTCGACGACGCATGTTGGAGGTGCCCAATCCCTGATTGTCTGCACCTTCTGTGACAACATAGAGATCCCCATATCGGAGATCTTGTATCCGAGGAACTCAACTTCCCATTGGTGGACACTGGACTTCTTCATGCTTACACATAGTGTAGCTTTCCGCAATTTCTCCATCACATGGCGCACCATTGCGACATCCTCTTCCATAGTTTCGGAGTAGATCAGGATGTCATCCATGTACCCGATGACTCCTTCGTCCATGAGATCCCAAAAGACCTCATTTATCATGCTTTGGAAAGTTGCCGGGGCATTACACAACCCAAACGGCATGACCATATATTCATGCAGTCCATATCTGCACCGGAAGGCCGTCTTCCATTCCTCACCTTCTGCCCTCCTCTGAAGGTAGTAGCCGTTCTTTAAGTCCAACTTGGTGAACACAATTGCTTTTCCTAACCTATCTCGCAGCTCCTTCATCAACGGTAGGGGATACTTGCTCTTCACCATGATTTTGTTCAGCCCTCGGTAATCTATTACCAGTCTTAATGTACCATCTGGGCTTGGCACGAAAAGGATAGGGGCTGCTGCTGAGGAACTGGATCGCCACAGGTTTCCTGTTCGCAGCCTGTCATTGAGATATTCCGGGAGTGCCTTAAGCTCCTTTTCCGATAACGGACAGATAGGCCCAAACGGAGGTTGAGTTCCCCGTTGCAACCCCATCGTATGGTCATACTTCCAGTGCTCCAGTAACGCCTCAATCCGTTCTTGACTGAAGATGTCCCCATAGTCCTTATACTCGGGGAGTAGCTTAACCGTCATGTCAGCACCTTCCTCATCGGAGAATTGCACAATTCCCAATAGGTACACATTACTAGGGTCCTCGGCTAGTAACTCTTTATCGGTCATGAACACTCACCGCCCCTGCTTTGCCAGGCAGTTAGCCTTACTGAAATCTGAGCCCCAGGTTAGTAATCCGGTCTTCCAATCTATGTCAGGGTTATGGTCTTTCAACCAAGACATAGGCAGGTACCCATCCACCTTGGTGTCGGGCATATCTGCGACTTCAAAGCGCATGTCATCCTGGTAGTCACCTATCCTCATTTCTAATGACTTGGTATAGTGTAGACTGGACCCCGGAATGCGATTGCCGCTAGCGTCACTTATCGGCACGTGTACCTTTCGTCGTACACATAGTGCCCGAGTCTACTTAACCCATCGGCTACTAAGCACCGGCCCAGTAGCTCCACTATCCAGCAGCAGGAGCGCTTCCGCGCTAACCTGTCTAGCTCTTACCTTCTAGTCTAACTTAACCTGCAGGTGGATAGACTTAGTATGATGAGGCAAGTTGTCACGCTTCTGCCTCTTCGCTTGTCTTGTTGACTTAGCCATCTTGGCTTAGTAATTCCCTTTAGTCTCTTGCCTTTTGACACAACAGCGGCCACAATGGGTCAGTAAACGTTAAGGGATTGGGATTCATCTTTCCTCAATAGCTAGGGTGTTTACTATCACGCCAGCATGATTTCAGGTACTGAACCCTCCTCCGGTAAACTTGGAAATACCTGCATTTATTTGATCAAGTCCAGCCTGAACCAATTGCATTTATACTAAATATAACTACTTTTTCCCGAGGTGGGTAGATAACCACTGTCGGACCGGTTCCAAGCGAAGCAGCCTTGCTCCCCCAATGTCAAGCGTCTCCTCGAGCGGGACCTCACCCAACCTCAACCAAAATAATGTCCTATGACTTGCCCACCCAGCTAAGGAAATCCTGAAAGAAATACAAATAACTAGAACAAAGGAAATAACCTGAAACCCAACAAAGGAGAGATAGCCCGATCCACCGCACACAGCCCGCAACATCTATCTGCCCACACCCCCTAGGTATAGTCAGTATCAGGGTCATCAATGCAGTAGAGGGGTACTTACCCATCCCAGAAGCCACCTCCAGGTTTCCTTTTCATCCATCCCTCACGGGTCTATGGATATAGGTTAGTAAGATTATACCTTAAGCGGAATAAATTCTTACCTATTCTGAGCCGTCAGTATCAACCACCATGATCTGAGGTGATGTCTGTCGGACTTCAAGTATCTTTGACGAGGTGGCCGGAGGGGGCGCTTCAATGCGCTTTAGCCGCTTGTCAGTTCCTGTAGGCTCGCTTACCGGGGCTGACCGTTTCAACCCACAAGCTTGTTTGGGGGAACTGACGACGGGGGATGTGGCAGTACACTTTCTCCAGAAGTGACCACTTTGTCCACACTTGGTGTACTGGTTGTGCTTTCTCCGATGTTTGGTCAAAGTCGACGGGATTTCCTTATGCGCTATTGCATACTCAGAAGTCGCGGGCTTTGCCTGTTTTCCCGCATTGAAATTAGTAGGTTTGGCAAGCCTTTGGTTCTGTCTGCCCGAACCTTTATCCTTCTTTTTAAACCTTCCCGAAGTTGAGGATATATTGTCCTTCTTTTCCATTGGATGAGACTGTTGGACAGGGTGGATGACTCGGTTGCTGAACCGGGTGTTGTCTTCCAGTGTGTGTCCAACCTTGCGAAGAAGATCAAGGTAGTCCTTCAAGTCGGTTGGATGGGGCTCCTTCAGTGCCCACGCATTCCTAACCTCTTGGGTAATGCCCAACCATACC
>PYWC01000011.1:1240472-1250614 GCA_003182015.1 Tuber magnatum | reverse complement strand
TCGACGTCCATCCGTTGGCCCGACCGTAGGGCTACCTGCACGACTGCGGGCAATTGAGGGGGGGACTGACAGGGAGCCGGTAGATGCTCTGGCGAAGGAAGAGGCATAGCTATAGCGGTCACCTTTCAGGCTTTCCAACATTCGTATGCCGATTGGGCTCAAATACGCCCCGCATTGGTCATCCCTGGCTCTCATAGCCAACTCCATACCAAAGTTCTTGGGCTTGGTATAGACAAGCGGGAGTGGGGGCGTTGCCTCTAACATCAGTACGTCATTCTCGGCATCAATACTATACCCGCCCATGAAAGCCTTCTCCAATGCTGTCATCCAAGCCTTCTATGCTTGCTGATCTCTTATCATCCGCAGGTATGCCTCCTGCTAGACTTTCATCCATTCCACCCCTGCCGTAGTAATCTGGGTCCGGAACACCTGCTGCTGCTAGGTGTTCCAGTTCCTCAGTTCTCGCTTCACTTCCTCAATGGAGTTGGATACCTCCCGGACGATGTAAGGTTCGATGAACTCGCGGGAGAACTAGCTAAATGGGACCCCTTGCGGTGGAGGAGGGGTCATATTGTGGACAAGGGTAGGGTCTGGGAAAAATGAGAGCGCCACAGCGCGTGGGTCCGTAATCATCAGGTCCGGACATTCAACGGGTAACTGAATAGGGCGGCCTCCAAGAGCAACTGGTGGCCGTCCCAGTTCATGCCACGAACGTCCGCAAAAACCGACGCACCAAACGTGTTGGCGGTATTCTCGTCAAGGTCAAGGTCTGAATCCGAGTTGGATTCCATTCTGGTTCGAAGTTCGTTACTAGCCATTGCTCTTTCCACCCTGGGCTACTTGTTCTAGACAAGATTACCCGTATTCACGCAAGGTCAGTGCCGAAAATCGGAAAACTATTAATCAGGAGAGGAGTTAAGCGTGGAGCTCGCTTAACAATATACTGTAACAGGGGCACCCCTAGGAAGATGGATCCCAAGGTTGCGACCGCACCGAACAACTTCAAACTTGTCGCTAAAAGTTCGCACAGATGTAAGAGTAAAGTAAACGGTAAAACTTAATATCGTTAAGCCTGACGCTTTACTCAATTAAGGTCTCAAGAGGATTGATTGTTGGTGTAGGAGAGTTCTCACATAGACTTTCAGGTAGTTTTATCTTATGCCAGAAACTCCCTCTGCAGTTTACTCCAACTATTTGAGTACACCCTTCTCCGCTAAGGGTGGTCCGACACGTCTCCTGGCACACCCTTCGGGCATGCATGTGTCGACACACTCTAGTCGGCATTCACCTTATGCGGTTATGGTTTCTGCGGTGCATTTCCATTTTGCCCGCCGGAGTGAAAATCTCTGCGCATCGGTGTCTTGCCAGTGGCTAACAGTCAAGACACCTCATGAACCAGACTATCTATGACACCCTTCCCGTATGCATTGATCTCTGCTTGACACCGGAGGCTACTGTGAGCGGTTTATCTAGTTACTCTTTACAGGTCGCGGGCTTCCGGTGTCTTCCGCAGGGCACGATAGTCCGGGAGTGATCCAATGGGCGCTACCCATGACCACTACCTCGGATCTATCTTACCTGTGGTATGAATCATGCTTTTAGTGTCTCTGCACTTCCCTTTCAGAGCCTATAGTTTTTGGAGCACGTTCTGGCTTGGTTGGTGTAATACTCTCCCAGTCGCCCCAGCACCACCCGGGACTACCTTCGGGACCCCCACGGTTGATACCCGTTAACTCCGTCAGTTCTGGTCCATTTTACTCCGAACAACTTGGAGGAGGTACTCCACCTTCCACCCTATGTCCCCTTATATATGCTGCGAATAGCCTACAGTCAACCGGACAGCAGCCACGTATACGGTGTTGCAAGCATGTCTCCCAAGATTCCTCTTTGCTAGACTGCACACAACTACACAACCCTTTGCCCATGACATCCGGGCCTCAAGGCGGGGCCGGAGTGGTATGATAGGAATAATGTCTTCAATTTACAGCTTCCTCGAAGCTACGTAGCTCACCCAATAGCATCCCCCGGAACCCCAGATTCCAGTATCATGCATGGCTTCGCGTGACAAACATTCCAGTCAATCTTCCCGAACTCCCCAAGGGACTTCGTATTGAATGGTAGGGTAACGCAGGACTCTGTGCAGGGTAACCCAAGACCCCAGAGTAGGGTAACCTTGTCCCGTGGACAAGTTAACTTTTCCCTGTTACCCTGCCTATCCTGTCGCCGCTGATAGACCTTTCTGACCTGTCTTCAGTTACCCGGCCTAGCTGAGCAACTGCCCCTTCATAAGTCCCTAAGTACGCTGACACCGCTCCCACGTGTACCCAGGTACCTAAGTCCCTGACCAGCCAATTCTGTTCATTCCCGGAGCCTGGGCCATCAGGTCTCCATAGGTTAAGTACTTACTTGCCTGCCGGTTCCTATCAGTTCGCCTCCTGGCTACCTGTATGGCTATAGGTTCCGTTTGCCATAGCTCATGTATGCTGGGTTGTTACACGGAAGTACTGTACCAGTACTCCTGGCAAGAACGAGTGGGTAGGACGGTTGCGGCTTTATGCACTCCAAATGTTCAGGTAGTTCGTCAGTTACCTGCCCAGGTTGCGTTATGCCCTCTGCCAAGACTCGCCTCCTGATCCCTGCAGTTCCAATGTGCACGTGAAATGATCTCTCAGACAGGAAGATGGGCGCGGGTCTTTTTTCACAAAGCTCCATTCAATCTGTAACTACGGAAAAGGCAAATGCATAAGCTATTCCGCGAATAGAAACTCCACGAGGAAAGGGGTGCTGATATTGTTAATTTTCACAAAGTACAATCGGACACATGGATCGAAAGGGGTCTTTATTTTCACAAAGCACAAACCCCCGCTGACACCCTGGAAAATGGGTGCCCTTGTTTTTTCGCAAAAAGCTCCCTGTAATATATAACCACAGAAAAGGTGAATGGATACGCTATTCCGGAAACAGCAACTCCACGAGGTAAGGGATGCTGATATAGTTAATTTTCACCAAGTGCAATCAGATACCGGGATCAAAAGGGGTGTTTATTTTAACAAAGCGCAAATCGCGCTTGACTTCAACCTCGATTCTGCTCTCTCTTAGGCACTCCAACTCCTTGTTCCTTGCGGAATCCCTATCAGTGTGCAGAGCATAAGTCTACATTAACTATCTGAATAAGCACTAAGAGTTGATAAACCACACCTCATCACAATCATCAGACAATTCATGTAATGAGAATATCGTCGGTATTTGAATAAAGCATCTACCTTCCACATTCTATGTAAAGCTAATACATCTCACGACTTGTGCAAAACAACCCCTCCATTCCCCTCACCCTTCCTACCCTCACCAATCCGATACCACTTGATTTGGGTGGTATTTGACTTGTTAGAGACCTAGCCCCAAGCCTCTTCCTCCCTCTCAACCTTCATCGAGCTATGATAGAATTGGTTTCAGCTATTGGAATCCTTTCTGGTTTATCACTTTTTTAAATTTAGCCCACTGCAATAACAAAAAGAAAAAACCCCTGTTCAAAGCTCCTGACATAGCACCTTGCTCTTAATCTGCGCTATCGCTAGAGAAGACCAAAGCTGTGTCTCTGGTTTGTCTCTGCACCCATTCACCACAATATCCACAAGATCATTGCAGTCCTCCACGGCCCTTACCTCCTCATTATTCGCCTGCTCTCCCAGTCAGCCATAGTATACACCTCGAGTGAGTTGTGGGCTCTTACCTTTCACTTCTCAGAGTGGTACTTGGCTCGCAGACTATCTTGTGACCGATGTGTCTTTGTTCTAACATTATTGTTGAATTCTTTTTGGATGATTCTCCAGTTTTTCTCACCGTATTTCTCGTAGACGAAGAGAAGAACGGCAACCTCTTGCTGGGTGTCGTTTTTGGACCTCATTGTTGCCCATTTCCTAGGTTCCAGGAGCTGTTTTATATCAGGACATACACAACGCTTTGACTTTTTGTATGGCCTTACTTTAATGTTTTCAGATCTAGTGTAGTGCACCGCTCACAACTGGAGAAGCTCATGTATCTGAGAGGCTCGGTCCCCTCATTCTGGAAACGTAAATTGAACTCGTGTCCGCTATTGTTCCCCATACATCTAAACATGCCGAGTGGAAAATGGACCCCAGTCGAGATTGCTTATTTATACTTTTACTTGTTACACGGGACACCACATGATGGGATTGCTAGGCTGCTCGCTCTCAACACTCCAAGAGAAGGACTATCTCATGTACATAATAGAGTGTGCTCCAAAGCGAGACAGCTATGAAAGAAACTTGGGCTTGATGATAATGAGGGTATAATCGATAAGGAAACGGTGAAAAAGCAACTCCTTATTCACCTAGCCAAAAATGGACTTGTTCACCTAGGCCTATGGTGTGGGATTTCCACCGTGGAGTTAGCTATTTGTCATGATCTCACGTCATGTGTAGTATTGCTCGCTGGGGTTGGCGATAGCTAACTGCAGGCTCAAGGAATCATGGGAGCAAGTCTGATGGAAGGGATATGAAGTGGAATAGAAATAAGGGTAATACAGCCATGCCTGTACGCCAACAGATTATTGCTAACAGAGTTACAGAGACCTGCGGACTGTAGTGGGTGGATGGAAAATGTTTCCTAATATATGCAGAGCTTCAAGCCAAGTGGATACGAGTATATGTATTATAATATTATCAAGGGTGGAAATTTGTTATTTACAAAATGAAAACTGAGGTTAATAGCAGGTCTGATGCAGTTTGTACTGTAGCTTTTAAGGAAGAAATGATGGGGAGAAATATCAAGGCCATTTCTCCATGTGCTCCATGAGTGGACTATCATTGAGGATTTACCACATTAGAAAGTGATTTAGAACAAGATCTTATTACAGTAGTAACGCCTGGTATCAAGATCTTTCAAAGCTTAACAAAATGATAAAGAATGGAGGAGAAATCAATTTGGAAACAACTCAATCGTGTGCACTATCACAACTGACAAGCTGCTACAAACTCTGTGTAGTACAGGAAGTTCTCATCCTCTCCTCTTGGTTCAGATCCATACCGTACCATAGCTTAGAAAACAGCTTTAGAACAGGAAGTTGCCAAGACTGCTTCCAGAGTCCTACAGGGAAGTCCTCCAATGTTGACCAGCTTTACAATTCCAGGAATATATAAAGGTAGCAACATCCACACAGGCCACAGCTCGTTGGCGAAAAGAAAAACACCCAACGCAGGCTGGATTTCAAAATGGAGGAAGATTATATCTCACTTAGTAGCCTCACCCCATTATCCTCTAATGAAAGTGTTAAGAGCTCTTGTGAAGCTCTTGAAGAAGAGTAAGCACCCCCCGGAAAACCAAATAGAAAAATATGCTAATTGTTTTTAAGTGTACAAAGCCTCAAAAAAGAGCTAAAGTAAGGAATAAAGTTAAACTATAATAACTTGACAAACGCTAATGTTCACAAAGAGATCTGAAGGAAAGTCACCAGGAGCTATTGCGCTTTTGTCTTGCCATGTACAGCCTCACACAAGCAACAGCAAAACTGGTGCTGTGGAAAAGCTGAGCATGAAACAGCTGATAACCTGGAGTCTTGGTTTGGAGCTGTCGATCCCAGGTACTGTACAAGATATTAAACAGTGCTTGGATTCTAAGGGGGTCCGACAGAGACCTCCAGCCACAGATCACACAACAAGTCAGTGCTAGGAACATGGATAATAGGGGACGGAGAGAAAAGACTAGAAACAAGGGTACTCCATTGAAGCTATATTCACTTTTTCTCGTTCAATACATTCTGTAATTATAAATGCCGATACCTCCCCAAGAGTCTGTTAAACTTTGGCCGCATCATCAAAATTACTATGTGGGTAGCTAAATTTTTGATGAAGGAAAAAGCCGAACTCTCACGAGCCCATATGACTGACTCAATGGGTATGTAAGTGGTGTGTGTATTTCGATTTCAGATTGTGTAGTATGTCTATATGGGGATTTGCGGGATTTAAAAAGGGATGGTAACCGGTACCGGTACTAGGTTGTTTTATGTTTGATTTCACAGTATCGTTTGATACTGATATTATTTCCTGTGGTATCGGTTGATATACACATTGTTTTATGTTTGTTCCACAGTAACCTTTGATACTTGTATTGTTTCGTGTGCTATCGGTTAATACACACATTGTTTTATGCTTTTTCCACAGTATCGTTTGATACTTGTATTATTTCGTGTGCTATCGGTTGATACACAAATTGTTTTATGTTTTGTTTCAGAGTATTGTTTGATACTTGTATTGTTTCGTGTGCTATCTGGTGATACACACATTGTTTGAAATATTGCTCATACTGGAGATAAGTGATATGCGGTATTTAAAGACCACTGATTCCCGCAGTGGAAGCAGCAGACTTCGATGGACAGTATTCTTGGTATACTTGGTTGAACAGTTACTTCTTTGATCTCCTATTACTGTAAGGACCCAGCATACATGAGCTATGGCGGACGGAACCTATACCCATACAGGTAGCCAGGAGGCGAACTGGTAGAAACCAGCAGGCAAGTAACTACTTGACCTACGGAGACCCGATGGCCCTGGCTCCGAGAATGAACAGAATTAGCTGGTCAGGGACTTAGGTACCTGGATACACCCAGGAGCGGTGTCAGGGTACTTAGGGACTTCTGAAGGGGCAGTTGCTCAGCCGGGCCGGGTAACTGAAGAGAGGTCAGAAATGTCTATCGCTGGCGAAGGGATAGACAGGGTAATGGGGAAAAGCTATCTTGTCTGCTGGACAAGGTTACCCTACCCTCGGGATGAGGTTACCCTGCCCTGGGGCTTGGGTTACCCTGCCCAGAGTCCTGAGTTACCCTACCTTTCAATATGAAGTGCCTTGGGGAGTTCGGGAAAATTGACTGGAATGTCTGTCACGCGAAGCCATGCATGATATTGGAATCTGGGGTTCCGGGGGATGTTCTGGGGCGAGCTATGTAGCTTCGCTGAAGCTATAAATAGGAGACATTATTCCTATCATACCTCTCCGGCCCCGCCTTGAGGCCCGGATGTCAGGGGCAAACGGTTGTGTGGTTATGTCTAGTCTGGCAAAGAGGAAACTTTGTGGACATGCTTGCAACATCGTATACGTCGCTGCCATCCGGTCGACCATAAGCTATTCGCGGGACGTATAAGGAGCATAGGGTGGAAGGTGGAGTACCTCCCCCAAGTTGTTCAGAGTAAAATGGACCAAAACTGGCGGAGTTAACGGGTGTTAACCATGGGGGTCCCAAAGGTAGTCCAGGGTGGTACCGTGACGACTGGGAGAGTTTTACACCTACCAACCCCGAAAGTGCTCCCAACGCTATAGGCTCTGAAAGGGAAGTGCAGAGACACTAAAAGCATGATTCCTACCACAGGTAAGGTAGATCCGAGGGAGTAGTCATAGGTAGCGCCCATTGGATCACTCCTGGACTACCATGTCCTGCGGAAGACACCCGAAGCCCGAGACCCGTAAATAGTAAATAGATAAACCACTCACAGTAGCCTCTGCAGTCAAGTAGAGATCAATGCATATGGGAAGGGTGTCATAGATAATCTAGTCCATGAGGTATCTTGACTGTTAGCCACTGGCAAAGACACCAATGCGCAGAAGTTTTCACTCCGGCGGGCAAAATGGAAATGCACCGCAGAAACAATAACCACATAAGGTGAATGCCGACTAGAGTGTGTCGACACATGCATGCCCAAAGGGTGTGCCAAGAGACGTGTCAGACCACCCTTAGCGGAGAAGGGTGTGCTCAAATGGTTAGAGTAAACTGATGGGGGAGTTTCTGGCATAAGATAAAACTACCTAAAAGTCTATGCGAGAATTCTCCTACTCCAACAATCAATCCTCTTGAGACCTTAATTGAGTGAAGCGTCAGGCTTAACTATATTAAGTTTTCCCGTTTACTTTACTCTTACATTGGTGTGAAATTTTGGTGATAAGTTTGAAGTTGTTGGGTGCGGTCACAACCTTGGGATCCATCTTCCTAGGAGTGCCCCCATGACAATTACACCCCGTACAAAGACTGCTTTAGTAAGCAGCCCTCACTTCTTGTTGATCAAGAAGCCAACTGCTCCTATCATACCACTACGTGACTAGGGCCTTGTCCGAACATGTTACACTTGTTTTAACCTCCGCAAGTGGTTAGAAACCTGCCCAAACCTGGTCTGATCAACCTACGAAGCGTCCAACAACGAAGCTAGCAGTGGGGAGTGGCAGAATCAAGAGGTTCGGCTCCACCAATACAACACCATTGAGTCACTAGAGACTCGAAGTGGGAAGCAGGTCCCACAAAAAGGCCTTCCTGAGAAAAGGCAACCAAAGAAGCCGAACGGGCCAAAGAGCGACTTCTCAATTGAGAAAGTAGAAAGACAACTCGTGCGAGACTTGGCCAAGCAGACCTTTAGCGAATCGACTGACAAATTAGCTAAGACAACAACCAGCCTTCTTGGGCTATTTCCCCCCAGCCCCAGTAAAGGAAAGGCACCGGGACAACCGCCAAAGAAAGACAGCATTCCTGTCCACAAACTCAAGAAGGAAGATGACGACAAAGAAGCACCAGACCACTCGGTAGTGAAGGAACCACCGGACGAATTCCCCAGCGACTCTCCAGAAAGCTCATCAGACGACAGCTCTAGCAACGAAGGGTCCAAACACAATATGTCCCAAGAAGAATCCCCCAGGCGAGTAGGACCTAAAATCAAACTTCCGCCGCCAGCCTTATTCTCGCGCGAAAAGGACGATTTGAAACTTGAAGTATTTGACCAATGGGTAACAACCACTTCTCAATACCTGGGCCTGCACAGAGAGGATAAAACCAAAGAAGGAAGCGGAGCGTACTTTGGAAGTTTCCATACAGGAAAAGCAGAGGAAGCATACCACCAAGCAATAAACCACTACAAGAGTGGGGAAAAAATCCGTCGAACAACTCTGATAAAATACCTGAGAGAAAGATTCCAATCCTCGCGGAACACGGAAGAACTATACAAAAGGTTCCTGGATATCCAGCAAGTACAAAATGGCAAAACAGAAAGAATAACCTTGGTCGTGACGGATCTATTAATGTATCATAGAGGGTTGCCTACCGGAACAGTATCTTAGTACATGCTGTGACAAAGATTGTATGAAGCAATGCATCCCAGACTGTGGCAGGAGGTAGAACCAAGGGAAGAAGAGGGAGACTCCTTTGACAAGATAGTCAAATGGGCTGAACATAAGGACACGATCCTGTATGAAACAGGAGTTTACCGAACCCACATACCGCAGCAGAAGAACAGCAAGGGATCATCATGACAGGAACAATGCAAAGAAGGATAAACCATACTACAAAGATTCGAAAAACAAGCAAGAAAAGAAGCAGAAATGACGTGATGAAGGTACATGTTTCGAATGCGGGAAAAAGGGGCACTATGCAAAGGATTGCTATGCCAAAAAGGGAAAGGGAAAGACAGCTAAGCAGGAGGCTGGCACAAACCACATGGAAGTAATGGAATACGACGAAGTGGAGATTAATTTAGTGGAAATAGAAAGCCTCCGAACCCAACCAGTACTAGCAACAAGGGCCCAGAATGCACTTGAAGGAACGATCTATATAGAAGGTCATCCAGCAAAGGTACTGTTCGATACAGGAACAATCGGTTGTGATATTATTAGCACTACCTTTATCTCGACCCACGGCATACAAGGGGAAACCCTACCCCAACCAACAACTGTCACCATGGCAATGAAAGGTTCCCGTTCTTCAAGCCACAGGAAATGTGAGCGGACTATAGGAATCGGGAAAAAGAAATAGGGTAATCAAGAAATGTTGGTAGACAACTTGGCAAAGTATGACACCCTAATAGGAATGCCATTCCTAAAAAGGCACAGCGCCCTTATCAGGTATGGGCACACAGCAGTGGAGTTCCCCAATGATGAACTGCGAGTATTATGCAAATCAACAAGTGGGGCAATCGGAGCTGTAACGTGTTCGGGCCAGGCCCTAATCACGTAGCGGTATGATAGGAGCAGATGGCTTCGTGATCAACATGAAGCGAGCGCTGCTGGCTAAAGGAGGCTTCGAACGGGGTGTAATAGGAGATCAAAGAAGTAACCGTTCAACCAAGTATATTAAAGAATACTGTCTGTCGAAG
>PYWC01000011.1:1189495-1206997 GCA_003182015.1 Tuber magnatum | reverse complement strand
TCTCCTTGCAGACCCCAATAGCCTTAGCTATTTTATTATAACCCATATTGGTATGCTTATGCAGGGCATAGATTTGCTGATTCCTGTCTTCTTTTTCTCTTCGGGTATGTGGTGGTGCCATGGTGGGTGATGAGGTGGGGGAGAGGTGTCGTTGCACCGTTGCCGGGCTGGGGTGTAATTATTTAATGGACACGACTGTACCTATTTTGGCCTGAAATGCGAAAAGACTTCAGAGCATACGTGGCCCACTGCCACACATGCCAGACAAATAAAGAACCTACAAAGTGAGCAGAAGAAAAGGCTCAGACAATTATCCTACCATCGGAAATCTTCGAATCGATGGCCATTGATTTTGCCGGACCCTTCCATAATTCATGGGGATACAATACAATCCTAGTGGCGATGGATAGGTTTTCTGGATTCATGTGGCTTATACCTACAACTAAACAAGTAATGGCAATAATAACCTGGGAACTTCTACGCAATAAAATATTTACACCCCATGGCTACCCAACATCTCTGGTAAGTGATACTGACCCAGAATTTGAGTCGCATGTGTGGAGACAGAAGTGTCGATCGCTAGGCATTGAGCATATCAAGACGGTACCAGGCCATCATGAAACGAATGGACAAGTCGAAAGGAAAATTCGAGAATTGAAAACAGCTCTTCAAAACCTAGTCAATGCAAGACAAAACAATTGGTTTGATGCCTTACCAGAAACGGCAGCATACCTAAATACAGGATGGTCAGAAACCCTCAGTATGTCACCACATAAAGCTATTTTTGGGAAAGACTACCCCCTACTTCCCCTAGCGAATTTCAAGAACCCTGCAGTACCGGCCGCCGATGAATTGTTGAACAGACACCAAGCAATCCGTAAGACGGCATTTAATGCTATCAAATTAGCACGATTTAGGAGCACAAGAATAGCAGCAAAATGGCGCAGGCACCACAAACCGATAGGGAAAGGTAACCTGCTGTTGGTTTATGGAAGCCTATTCGCAACGGAATCAGGGCGAAGCAGGAAACTGCAACCGCACTGGCAAGGACCATTCAAGATAATCGAATATGATGACCATACGTAAAACTACACGGTAGAAATGGACGGCAGAATGTACAGGAACCGGCAAGCAACATTCCATGCGTCTACTGTGAAACAATACCTCCATAACAACAATACCACCTTCCTTGGAAGAAGCCATGCAATGCTGCCTTCAATTACTGTAAATGAGAACCGAGAATCGGAGGTGGAGGTTATACGAGACCACAGGAAACGCTATGACCGCGACCAGTTTCTGGTGAAATGGGTAGGATATCAGAAAACAGAAAACAGTTGAGAACCCCTCGAAGGATTAGAAAATGCGATGGGACTATTAAACCAATAGTGGGAGGACAACAAACCAGAGGACGAGCTACCCCCCACAATAAACCATGTAATAGTGGCATGGAGCCCAACCCTGCCAGAAATACAACACCTCCATCCAGATACTGATGAAAGGATACAAGATAGATTTTGGCCAGCCTATTTTGAAAGCGATTTCGAAAGCAGCGAAGGCAAGAATCGGGTTATGGAAGATGAAGCAGCATACCTAGCTCGGCTGGCCGAGGCTGAGTACTGGGAATAACAAGAAAAAGGGACACACTATCCAACAGCCTTACGATATCAAACTATGAGCAAGTACCGTGGAGACTGTGCCATCAGCTAATGGGACTGTTGGTGAACGGTGATATTATGCCAAGACGATATCTTACACACTGATTATTCATACATATTTGCAACTAATGCCTAGAAATAGCAACCAAGTCAACGGGAAGGATGTGGGGTGAAATGGCTGACGTATTCCGCTTTGGAAGCGGATGTTACCTGAGCACAGAAAAATGTGAGATGTGCATGGAAACGGAAGAAACCGAAATTAAGTACCAGCTACCTTCCTCTGGACACCTAAGCGAGGCCGACACCTAAGTGAGGCTGACACCTAAGCAAGGCCAACACCGAGACATAAATACCACCCGCCATCCCTCAAACCTTTCCGCAAAGAAAAAACCACACTACCTGACCTCCAAAACCGCAAGAAAAATCTTCCAACTCTTACCAATCTTTACCCCTTTACGAAAACTAGAGAATGTCGTCCTACGAAGAGATAAGCATCAAGGGACGACATAATATTGTTGATGAACTACTGCACAATGGAACCATTCCACTAGAGGCATACTGGAAAATAATGTACATCGACTACTGCAACAATTACGCAGGAATCGATATCAAAACTGAGAACTGGCAAGACCGGACAGTCCAAAACTACATCGACCTTCCGCACTACAAAGAATCAGGTTGCTTTGTATGCGAAGCACCCTGCTATGAGTGCTTGAAAAAATGGCTGGAAGGGGCAGAATGGATGTTGCAGGACGACATAAGATTGTTGCAGGAGAGCGATAGTGATGAGGATAGGTCCTATGGGGACTTTCAGGAGAATAGCGGGTTTACCGACTATTAGGATTTTATTAGGTTATTTTGTTTAGTGAAATTGTTATTTTATTTTGGAGGTGTAACCGGTACGGGTACTAGGTTGTTTTATGTTTCGTTTCACATTATCATTTGATACTTGTATTGTTTGGTGTGGTATCAGTTGATACACACATTGTTTTATTTTTGTTCCACAGTATCGTTTGATACTTGTATTGTTTCGTATACTATCGGTTAATACACACATTGTTTTATGTTTGTTCCACAGTATCGTTTGATACTTGTATTGTTTCATATGCTATCGGTTGATACACACCTTGTTTTATGTTTTGTTTCACAGTATCGTTTGATACTTGTATTGTTTCGTGTGCTATCTGGTGATACACACAATATTTGGAATATTGCTCATACTGGAGATAAGCGATATGCTGTATTTAAAGACTGCTGATTCCTGCAGTAGAAGCAGCAGACTTCGACGGACAGTATTCTTAATATACTTGGTTGAACAGTTACTTCTTTGATCTCCTATTATACCCTGTACAAAGACTCCTTTAGTAAGCAGCACTCACTTCTTGTTGATCAAGAAGCCAACTGCTCCTATCGTACCGCTACGTGACTAGCACCTGGCCCGAACACGTTACTGGGACATTTAAAAGTCTGAAGCTAAGAATAAATCAAATCAGGTGCAAGTGTGAGTGGAAGGTTATGGGTGGGTGGAAGGGACTGGTGGCCAGTCCGCAATACAAATATCCATGAAAACACGCTTTGTGCACTCAGATTATATACTCCAACATACACTTCCTCCAATAAACTTCCTATTCCCTCCAATTCTCCCTTAAATTCTCCCTCCAATATACAGTCCAATCATGGCACGGCCGAAATACTCAGAACTAGATGTTGAACCTTTGTAAATACTTCACAAATTGCACAATGAACAATGGGACATTAACCTACTAGACGACCTCCCAAGCCACCCGGACACCCCCCCCACCCGGACAGATGCTGATTGGTGGGGTTGTATGAAGAAATGGGCGTGACCAGCACAGTAGCCCTAGTGCAACTAAGTAAACCACTTGAAAGTTTCTTATTTGAGTTTAGCTGTCCGGGTGAGGGGGGTGTCCGGGTGGCTTGGGAAGTCGTCTATTAGAGAGAGCGGAAAAAACGATCTCGCGGCAAAAGCGCTTATCCTAATGACAAATCGTCCAGGAACGCACCAGAAGTCATTGTGACACGACTAAGCTAGATTAGGAAACTTGAGTGATATCTGGTGAAATTTTTTATTTTTTTGGTGCCAGCAGAAGTCGTGCCCACTTCCAAGAGGAGAAGCGGTTTGTGACACTAGGCCCGGAATCTATTATGTACTAGGGTGTGCGCAAAAGTCTGTCGAACTCCCCGAACAGAATAAAGTTTTTAAAAAAAAAAAAAAAGTCTGTCGAACTCTCCTCTCATAGGCCGAGTTTGTATGTGTTTAGAGAATTTAAATATTTAGTATGTGTATGAACCGCTGCCAGAGCCCACAATTGGTGGGTTTCCTCGCAATTTGGCGGCGCGGCTCGGGAGACGGACTTCCTGGGTCGGCAATGGTTTTTGCGGCCTCCTTACAGGGGTTCGTGGTTTTGATACGGGGGCCATTTTTGGCCATTTAATTTGTTTACAGGGTGTTTTGTTGTGGCGCGGCCCTTTTGGGTCGGCAATGGTTTTTGCGGCCTCCTCACGGGGGTTCGCTGTTTGTTATGGGGGCCATTTTTGGCCGTTTAAATTGTTTATGGTTTTCTTTTGTGGAGGGGGTTAGTGAGGCCGAATTCAGTCGGTTTTGATTTATTTTGTTATTGGGATGGTCTGTGATCTGGTCCGCTGTTCGGCTTCGGCTACACGGCGTGCGGGTGGTACTTTCCAGATGTACTACGGGAGAGGCAGCGTTTGGGTTTGGCTTGCACCTTGGATATGTAATGCTGTTGGGATAGAGAGCCTGATGGAATGCTTCCCGCTAGTTAGCCAATATTATTTGATATTTTGTGAAGAAAAAAAGTCTGTCGAACTCTTGCCGAGTGGCTAGGGGGAATACTATTCCCTGAGTGGTCGAGAAGCAACTGGGCCAACCAGAGGGGTTTAACAGACTTACCCTTGATACCCGGGTACGAGTACTACGAGTCACGTTTTGTTCGATCTGACCATCAGATAAACCGCGAAGCAACGCATTCTTTCTTTCTTGAACACCCCCACCCGCCAATAATGAGGCACCCCTAGAAAGCTGCTATGAGTGCTTGAAAAAATGGCTGGAAGGGGCAGAATGGATGTTGCAGGACGACATAAGATTGTTGCAGGAGAGCGATAGTGATGAGGATANCTTGAATTGGCTCTTTGGACAACCTTGGCAACAGTCTCCTTGCAGACCCCAATAGCCTTAGCTATTTTATTATAACCCATATTGGTAGGCTTATGCAGGGCATAGATGTGCTGATTCCTGTCTTCTTTTTCTCTTCGGGTATGTGGTGGTGCCATGGTGGGTGATGAGGTGGGGGAGAGGTGTCGTTGCACCGTTGCCGGGCTGGGGTGTAATTATTTAATGGACACGACTGTACCTATTTTGGCCTGAAATGCGAAAAGACTTCAGAGCATACGTGGCCCACTGCCACACATGCCAGACAAATAAAGAACCTACAAAGTGAGCAGAAGAAAAGGCTCAGACAATTATCCTACCATCGGAAATCTTCGAATCGATGGCCATTGATTTTGCCGGACCCTTCCATAATTCATGGGGATACAATACAATCCTAGTGGCGATGGATAGGTTTTCTGGATTCATGTGGCTTATACCTACAACTAAACAAGTAATGGCAATAATAACCTGGGAACTTCTACGCAATAAAATATTTACACCCCATGGCTACCCAACATCTCTGGTAAGTGATACTGACCCAGAATTTGAGTCGCATGTGTGGAGACAGAAGTGTCGATCGCTAGGCATTGAGCATATCAAGACGGTACCAGGCCATCATGAAACGAATGGACAAGTCGAAAGGAAAATTCGAGAATTGAAAACAGCTCTTCAAAACCTAGTCAATGCAAGACAAAACAATTGGTTTGATGCCTTACCAGAAACGGCAGCATACCTAAATACAGGATGGTCAGAAACCCTCAGTATGTCACCACATAAAGCTATTTTTGGGAAAGACTACCCCCTACTTCCCCTAGCGAATTTCAAGAACCCTGCAGTACCGGCCGCCGATGAATTGTTGAACAGACACCAAGCAATCCGTAAGACGGCATTTAATGCTATCAAATTAGCACGATTTAGGAGCACAAGAATAGCAGCAAAATGGCGCAGGCACCACAAACCGATAGGGAAAGGTAACCTGCTGTTGGTTTATGGAAGCCTATTCGCAACGGAATCAGGGCGAAGCAGGAAACTGCAACCGCACTGGCAAGGACCATTCAAGATAATCGAATATGATGACCATACGTAAAACTACACGGTAGAAATGGACGGCAGAATGTACAGGAACCGGCAAGCAACATTCCATGCGTCTACTGTGAAACAATACCTCCATAACAACAATACCACCTTCCTTGGAAGAAGCCATGCAATGCTGCCTTCAATTACTGTAAATGAGAACCGAGAATCGGAGGTGGAGGTTATACGAGACCACAGGAAACGCTATGACCGCGACCAGTTTCTGGTGAAATGGGTAGGATATCAGAAAACAGAAAACAGTTGAGAACCCCTCGAAGGATTAGAAAATGCGATGGGACTATTAAACCAATAGTGGGAGGACAACAAACCAGAGGACGAGCTACCCCCCACAATAAACCATGTAATAGTGGCATGGAGCCCAACCCTGCCAGAAATACAACACCTCCATCCAGATACTGATGAAAGGATACAAGATAGATTTTGGCCAGCCTATTTTGAAAGCGATTTCGAAAGCAGCGAAGGCAAGAATCGGGTTATGGAAGATGAAGCAGCATACCTAGCTCGGCTGGCCGAGGCTGAGTACTGGGAATAACAAGAAAAAGGGACACACTATCCAACAGCCTTACGATATCAAACTATGAGCAAGTACCGTGGAGACTGTGCCATCAGCTAATGGGACTGTTGGTGAACGGTGATATTATGCCAAGACGATATCTTACACACTGATTATTCATACATATTTGCAACTAATGCCTAGAAATAGCAACCAAGTCAACGGGAAGGATGTGGGGTGAAATGGCTGACGTATTCCGCTTTGGAAGCGGATGTTACCTGAGCACAGAAAAATGTGAGATGTGCATGGAAACGGAAGAAACCGAAATTAAGTACCAGCTACCTTCCTCTGGACACCTAAGCGAGGCCGACACCTAAGTGAGGCTGACACCTAAGCAAGGCCAACACCGAGACATAAATACCACCCGCCATCCCTCAAACCTTTCCGCAAAGAAAAAACCACACTACCTGACCTCCAAAACCGCAAGAAAAATCTTCCAACTCTTACCAATCTTTACCCCTTTACGAAAACTAGAGAATGTCGTCCTACGAAGAGATAAGCATCAAGGGACGACATAATATTGTTGATGAACTACTGCACAATGGAACCATTCCACTAGAGGCATACTGGAAAATAATGTACATCGACTACTGCAACAATTACGCAGGAATCGATATCAAAACTGAGAACTGGCAAGACCGGACAGTCCAAAACTACATCGACCTTCCGCACTACAAAGAATCAGGTTGCTTTGTATGCGAAGCACCCTGCTATGAGTGCTTGAAAAAATGGCTGGAAGGGGCAGAATGGATGTTGCAGGACGACATAAGATTGTTGCAGGAGAGCGATAGTGATGAGGATAGGTCCTATGGGGACTTTCAGGAGAATAGCGGGTTTACCGACTATTAGGATTTTATTAGGTTATTTTGTTTAGTGAAATTGTTATTTTATTTTGGAGGTGTAACCGGTACGGGTACNAAAAAAAAAAAAAAAAACACGGAGGCAAGCTAAATTGCTATGATTTCTTTTTCGATTGGGACATGAGTTGTTCGCATTGGCTTGACACCCTCGATACAAGGCAGTGCTCGAGTTGACAAAGATAAATGAACACTCACTTTGACTTTCTACCGGGCGGCACCATTTCTATCAAATACTCCAATGCGTTCCTGCGCCTAGGCATTCCACTGTCTGATGGCACTTTTCGAGGGGTTGAAATGCCCGCATCCCAGGAGGATCGAATATTCATGGCTAGGCGCAACCGAAGAGAAGCTCGTTCAGAAGTCATTTGTAAGGACAGTGAAAACACCTGCTTTTCCTAATAGATAGTGGGCGATAGGCGCGTCACCTGAGTTTTGCATATTTTATTAGTAAGGGGGCTATGCTAGCCCAGGACTTGAGGTGAGCGAATTGGTGTAAAGGTTTTCAAGAACCTCCCAAACCACTATTCACAATTCACCAGGCTAGGTATCTCCGATAATAGACACAATGAACGAGTGCCAAATGTCCGTGGCGAGACCGGTGTAGATCCTGTACCGAAGCGTGTTGTGTTTGCATGATCGATTCGGCAATGATGGCATCTGGCATGCTGGAAAGAGAGCCGTTCGGAGTGTGGCCGGTGGCGGGCGAGATGTGCTATCGGCTCGTGTCTTCCTCATGATCGTGATGGCTCTTCATTGTTGGAAATGCTGCTCGACATGCGATCACTTTCGCCGGTTTGTTCGCAAGCTATCTCCCGATCACACAGCATCGTTTTCCGTCGTCATCGTTCTTTGTCGTCTTTAAAATTCATACCATCGCCGCTCGCAGCATTCAGACCGGTGGCGGATTGAGAGACGCTGTCAGTCCAGTCTTCCTCGCGATTTGGCGGGGTAACATCGGAGGGGACCGGTCCTCCTTCATAGCAAAGAAGTGGCTTGACGAGCGAGGGAAGCAAAGCGAAATACATAACATTAGAACAGTGATCCACGGGAATGTGAATGACTCGACCATCAGCAACTTCGGGTCACAAGAATCGCAAGTTGATTACGTGGATAGTCCTGCAAGTACCTCTGCTCAAGTCCTCTGTTGAAGACGAAGTTAACATTTAACCGTCCCTGGCTTGGATGTTAAGCGCGCAGAAGCCACTGGTCAAGCAGCAGCCAAGCGCAACCGAACCAGGAAAGATACAAGGCTGAGAATCGGCCTGATTTTAAGCATATTAGGATAATTCACTCGAGTTGGGCACTCCTCGCATGGCCGCCAAGTAAATGTCATGACTAAGATCAAACACGGGAGCATGTTGTAGAGACAACCGCAACTAGTAGTAACCGACAGCTAGTACCAAAAAGGGGGGTATATATCAGGACTGAATAAACTCAGGTTCACGGAGACAATGAAGGTTGCCCCCCAGACAACCGAGGAAGACAACACCCCCATATAGTTGCCTCATTATCCCATCTGTCCTGTCCATGGGCAGCCGCCCCGATATTATTATCCCCATACCTGTCACAGGTACCATACCCACCACGCTCACTGTCATTGATACCCGTCATGCTTCACAACTGAGAAATAAACAAATAAACAAACAAATAACCACAAGGAGATATCATTGCCTCCGTTCGGGTTCGCGCGCTGCTGTCCACAGTTATTAGTGTGTCCACAGAACAGGGGCGCGTGGTCAATTGTAGAACGGGGAGGGCCGAGCATACCTGTCTGAGCCGCTGATTGAGCAATAAGTGTTTGTAGCAACTGAGCCTGAGTCGCTGATTGATCAACAAGTGTTTGCATCATCTGATCCAGATGATCTAGTCTGACTTTCGACTCCCCACTTAGTTGCCAATGCATCGTAGCATCCTCTGCGGTCCTTGTCGAAAATCCCTCAAAGAGTGATGTGAGAGCCTGGACATCCGTGCCGATAACCTGGACATCCGCGCGGAGAGCCTGGACATCCGCGCGGAGAGCGTCAATACGTTCGCGATCGGAAGTTCCGTCGATGTCCGATGCTGCCATACTTGCCGGTCTGCGTGGGTTGAGCCCGTATTCAACGCGTTTCCGGGTGGAGATTGGTGTTGTTCGTTGCGTGCCTTTCGCGGTGGGAAGACGTGGACTCGAGTACGGGGCTCGCAGGTCTGCCGGTGGGTGGGAGGAGACGGCGCGGGCCAGAGGCACAGAGGGGCAGAGGGAGGGAGGAGGAGACCGAGGGACAAAGGGCGGGTGGGTGAATGGGTGGATTAAAGGAGGTGTTGCCAGTTATATCTAAAAAAGGGTGGGTTGACTAAGTTGGTTGGGTGTTTTGGAAGATCTCCCCTTAGTACTAGGGTGTGAGCCAAAGTGCGGCGATTTTCGTTGACCAAGGCCTGGAGAGGAGAGGAACGGTGGGATCCGCGGAAGAAAACAGAACACAGGTTAGTTTTTGTGAGTTTTTTTGTAGGGGCGTGGTTGTGCAGAGGCAAATGCGATTCCGGACTAACAAGGTTACGGGGGGCGAAGGCGTGGATAGATATGAGGATGTTAAGAGCGAGGCGTTACCTTTTAGTCTAAAACTACCTCTGACGCTTGGCACGAGACCCCCAGCCTCAGCGTTTGCACAACTCCCGCAGGTCATTTTTCCCTCCCCCTCCTCGCCATCTGTGTTAGGCAATAAACAGTGCGATTACACTCCTGTCTTTTCCGGAGTCATTCCTCACATGTGAGCGCTATGGGCGGTCTGCCATTGTTCCATCCGCCGGCATAAGCCGGGCTCATGCGTCTCACCAAAGTCCGCGCCCCCCGGACCTAATCCATGCAAAAATTTCCTGATACTCGGGTGTCAGGGTAAGTCCGCGAACGGTTTGGGGCGCTGTCTGACTACTGTAAGGTAGTTATGCTTATATAGGCGAAGACATCCCGGATAGTTTGAATAAAAAGTTTTTAAAAAAAATAAAAAATAAAAAAAAAGTCCGCGAACGGCAGGGTTTATTCAGCCAATAGTAAAGCAGAAAACGTTCGAGGAATTTTGCCAGTTTTCAATCACACCCCATTTAGTGCGCGCACTATTATCCCAAACCTTACTGTTCGCGGACTATCCCTGGTATCCGAGTACCGTACTTAGCCGCTAATTGAAGGGTAAACGTTCAGCATACCATGAAAATGGGTGAAACGTTGCGGTATACCGGTACCAAAAAAGTCTATTCCAGTTAGCCCTTCGGCCAAGCATGCCCAGATTTGTGGTGGGCAAAAAACAGCGGTGGAGCTAACGGTGACTGGTGATTTTTTGGCCGCCCACAAATCTTGAGTAGCATCGTAGCCCCTATTTAATTATTCATTCCTCCCCCTGTTGTAATAATTCTTCATTCACTACTTTATTTCTTCAACCTTTGGTACCACGAGGAAAGCATTGAACTGTAGTTCTTGCTTTGGACTGTAAAGAACAGAGTTGTAACTCATTCTTTCTCTCCTACCATATACACGAAAATGGATTATCCTAAAGCTTCAATGCGCACTCCCGCTGGACATCTCAAAGCTCCTCCATATATTTCAAAAGAAGAAAAAAAAGCTTTCATGCTACCTGATCCCTCCTCAGCCAATATCCTACCACTTAACTTTACCCCTTCTCTCTGTCGACAAGATGAACAAGGCACAATGACATTATGTGACTACAAGCTTCAACAGGGATTATCCTCACAGTTAAAGCTATCGGCAAAGATGAAATGAGAAGCAGAAGCAGCACGGGAGAATAGCCAGTCTACATTTAGACACATATTTGGAAGCAATTGTGAGTTTTTCTTGAATAACTTGAATAAAATATATAATTTACTAATTACATGGAATAAATTAATAGGCAATACGATAGAAGTATTTTTTGAGATTGACTCCCATGGAGAACGCGCTCCTCCAACTTCCCTCAAGGCTACTCTGGAGGACACCCAGGCTTTAGGCTCCTGCTTTGAGCAAATCGATGTTGGTGATAAGGGATTCTATGTGGCTTTAGATAAAGACTACGAAAAGATCTTCGTTATGTTTGGTGCTGGGCTGAAGTTGATTTATAGAGACAAGATTGGAGAGTATGTGGAGAAGGCTATGAGTTAGAACATCAAGGAATATGCATCAGTGAATCCACTAGCAATTCCGAAGGATGCACGGCATGAAGACTACGAAGAATGGCTCCTTTCGAATCTGCACCTCTGTTGGCCACCTTGGGCCAGGGCTGGAGTCTATCGCTGCGGAATTTGGATGGAGCAGGCACATGCCAAGCTGGGAAGTGTTAATACCAAGGATACTAATGTGAAAGGTCATATGAAGAAGATACTCTTGCCTTTATTTAAGGCCATGGGGGTGATAACAAGAGCTCAGAGGATTCTATTAGCTGCGGTTGACTTGGAGTATTTGCAAGAGTATACGAAGATAATAGGAAAGTGTTTAGATCATAGGAGATCTTTTGAGACTAATGATCGGGAATGTTTTACTCTTCAGGCATGTTTAGTGAATGTGTTTACTGAACCACATGTGGATGGTAGAGATGTGAAAAATGGTTGGGCATCAATGTATCCCTTAGGTGAGTTTGAAGAGGAAGATTTTTGTATTACTGAGCTAAAGCGCAGGTTTGTTTATAAGATAGGCTCTATTAGCTTTCTGAAAAGCGAATAGTATGAGCATTTTACTTTGAGATGGAAGGGGCACTGGTACTGTTTAGTGGCTACAGTTCATGAAGCTGTTAAGAAGGAGTTCCTGTATGGTATAGTATAAAAGTAGTTAGTTCTTCATAGTATTCTATAATAGCTTTAAGTTATAAAATAAATAACTTGAAGTTTTAAAAGTACGGTTGCTTAATTTTCAGTCATAGCTAGGCACTCGTAACGTCAATTCCATATCTAAAACCAAAGAAATATATGATGGTCTACCTGAACAGGACAGATTCTTTGGATTTTGATACCTTTGCAGATTATTTTTTCTATTCTGTAACTGGTACAGGTTACTAGTGTTTTGTGTTTGGTTTCACAGTATCGGTTGATACTTGTATTGTTTCGTGTGTTATCAGTTGATACACACAGTGTTTTATGTTTGGTTTTATAGTATCATTTGATACTTGTATCGTTTCGTGTGCTATCGGTTGATAAACACAATGTTTTGCAATATCACTCATACTAGAGATAAGCGATATGCTGTATTTAAAGACCGCTGATTCCCGCCATGGAAACAGCAGACTTCGACAGACAGTATTCTTAAATATACTTGGTTGAACGGTTGCTTCTTTGATCTCCTATTACACTCCGTTCGAAGCCTCCTTTAGCAAGTAGCGCTCGCTTCGTGTTGATTACGAGGCCATCTGCTCCTATCGTACCGCTACGTGACTAGGGCCTGGCCCAAACACGTTACATTTTTCGAACCTCAGCAAGTGGTTAAGAAACCTGCAGGGACCTGGTCTGATCAACCTACGAAAGGTCCAATAAGCGAACCTAGCATTGGGAGTGGCACAACCACGAGAAGTTCGGCTCTGCCAAACGACACGATTGAGTCATTAGAGACTTGAAGTGGGAAACAGGTCCCACGAGAAGGCCTTACCAAGAAAAGGCAACCTAAGAAACGAATAGGGCCAAAGAGCGAGTTTTCGATCGACGAAGCAGAACGACAATTAGCGCAAGATTTGCCCAAGCAGACCTTTAGCGAGTCAACTGATGAATTAGCAAAGGCAGCAACCACCCTCCCTGGGCAATTTCCCCCCAGCCCCAGTAAAGGAAAGTGACCGGCGCAACCACCAAAGAAAGACAGCATACCTATCGGGACACCTAAGAAGGAAGAAAATAAAGAAGAAGGATCAGATCACACAGTAGTAAGGCAGCCACCAGATGATAACCCTAGCGACTTTCCAGAAAGCTCCTCAGACGGCAGTACGAGTAACGAAGAGTCTGAACACGAAATGTCCAAAGGTGAATCCGCCGGGCGAGCAGGGCCTAAAATCAAACTTCCACTGCCACCATCATTCTGGGGCGAAAAGGACAACCTAAAGCCAGAAGTATTTGACCGGTGGGTCATAACAACTTCGCAATANGTAGTCTACGCACCAGGAGGCACGAACTATTTAGCTGACGCCCTTTCCAGAATTTACGAGGGAGAACCAGACTTGAATCTACTCTATGTCCATGATCATATGAAAGAAGCGGAAAACATCTCGGATAACATGGTCTACGAGCAAGAATCAAACACAATGGAGCCCACGCAGGAGCTCTCCCCTACTTCCCCCCCTTTCTCCTATACTGAGTACCCCAACGAGGCCCCTGTACCTCCTGAAAGCCCCTGCTCGATTGTTGCAGGAAACGACTGGGGTGACACGTGTACTCTGCGCAGTACGCCACCAGAAGAACTCCAACATAGTGCCCTACACTTCTCACACTGTTACATGGATTATTGCCCATATCATCAAACCGTGATCAAATTCACGAACAACCATCCTAGAAAACAGGGAAAGTCAACCCCTTACCCCCCTGGTGAAGGCCCGAGCACCCCAGGTACAGAAATCGATCCGAGCCCTCCGGAGTCTCCCGAAATCAATAACTGGGAATGGCAACAAACCACCGGCAGAAGACCAGTTAGTACAGGAGAAGGGCTGTTCACCCTTGCCCAGCCAACGCCCAGGTCTTATGCAATTCCGGCACTGCTAAACCCAGAGGCCCCGGCATTCCAGATACCGGAGACAGAACCAATGGAAACCCATACGACCGCGACAATAGTGGCATCCCGAATGCCAGGACCTGATAGCCCAACACCGATTAGACGAGCAGAACGGCTTGAAAGTCCTACCAATGAGACAATAGTATCAGTAATGCCCCCGACAATGACAGAATACTGGCGTGGGCTTTGCGATGTCTTAGAAGACAACGAGGAGGATGACCTACCGGAGATAACGAGAGGAAGCAAGATAGAAGATGAACGCGAGACCTTACAGACAGTCCATGAAATGATCGGAACGTTCCAAGGACACATGGTAGCAGCATACCGGAAAGAACCAATTTGGAAGAAGGTAAATGAGAGTATGGACTCCGCAGGAGACTTGTCCTATTACAAGGTTGCAAGCGGAATGCTATACGCAAAAACCAGATACGGAGAAGACTGCCTACATATCCTGAAAGGCCACACATACGGAAACACGACGTTGAGAGAATGTGTTATTAGCGAAATTCACAACAAGGGCCACCACAGTGTTGAACNGAAAAGGTTCAAGGATATCCAGGAAGTACAAATGGCAAAACAGAAAGAATAACCCTGGTCGCGACGGATCTCTTGATGTATCATGGATGATTGCCTACCGGAACGGTATCTCAGTATACGCTAAAACAAAGATTGTATTAAGAAATGCATCCCTGACTACGTCAGGAGGTAGAACCCATGGAGGAGGATGATGGTTCCTTTGACAAGATAGTCCAGCGGGCCGAACGGAAGGATACCATCCTGTATGAAACGGGAGTTTACCGAACCCATGTGCCACAGCAAAGGAATAGCAAAGGATCATCATCGCGGGACAATACGAAGAAGGATAAACCATACCGCAAGGATTCAAAGAACAAGAAGGACAAGAAACAGAAACGATACGAGGAAGGCACATGTTTCGAATGCGGGAAAAAGGGATACTACGCAAAGGATTGCTATGCCAAGAAAGGAAAGGGAAAGGCCGCTAAGAGAGAGACAAGCACGAATCACTTGGAAACAACTGAATACGATGAAGTGGATATTAACGCAGTGGAAATGGAAAGCCTGCGGACACAACCGACGCTGGCAATCAGACCTCATGATGCGATTGAAGGAATAATTTATATAGAAGGCCACCCAGCAAAGGTACTATTTGACACGGGAACAATCGGCTGCGACATAATTAGTGCCACCTTTATCTCCACCAATGGAATCCCAACGGAGCCTCTACCCCAACCAACAACAGTCAATATGGCTATGAAAGGATCCCGCTCCTCAAGCCATAAGAAATGTGGACTGACCGTAGGAATCAGGAAAAAGAAATGGACAAATCAACAGATGTTGGTGGGGAACTTGGCGAAGTGCGACACCCTGATTGGAATGCCCTTCCTGAAAAGACATAATGCTCTTGTCAGGTGTGGGGATACAGCAGTGGAATTCCCCGATAACAGATTACGGGTACTATGCAAACCAACAAGCGTGGAAATCCGAGCCACTGTGTCAGACGCCACCTCAAAAACATTCTTGGAAGAATACAAGGATGTATTCCCAGACAAGGTCCCTGAAACGCTACCCCCGGTGCCTAAGATTAACCACCACATTCGGCTAAAGGATCCAACCGACCTATGAAACCAACCAACATACTCAATCCCAGAAGCCTACAAGGAAAAACTTATGAACTGGATAAACAAGAAATTACAAAGTGGAATAATTGTACGACAGGAGGTTCCCGGAGCGGCACCTATGTTTGTGCAACCTAAATCAGATAGAAGGATCCGCCCCGTGGTGGATCTGAAAGTGAGAAATGATAACACGGTCATGGATAGCCCTTCAATCCCAAACCAACAGCAGATCCTTAACCGAATCGGACGAGCAAAATTCAGGAGTAAGATCAACCTAAGCGATGGATACTTGCAAACACGCATGGAAAGGACTGTGTTAAGTTCAACTCATTCAAAACCCCATTCGGAGACTTTGTGAGCAAAGTCATGCTCCAAGGAGACATGAACGCACCAGCAATATTTATGAGAATAATGGAGGACCGCCTAAGCGAATATTTACATCACTTTGTATGGGTATACATTGATGATATCCTCATCTTTTCAGACACATCGGAAGAACACCAGAAACACATATGCCAAGTATGTGATCGACTCAGGAAGGCAAAATTCTTTGCGAGCTAAAAGAAGTCAGTAGTGTTTATAGATAAGCTGGAAGTATTGGGACAGATAGTGGACAACGAGGGACTCCATGCTTCCCCCCAGAAAATATCATCCATTGCAGAATGGGAAATACCAAAAAACAAGAAGGAATTGCAACGATTCCTAGGAATAGTGAACTATGTGGCCCAGTTTCTCCCACACCAGGCTACATTGACGGCACCACTAACCGACTTAACGGGAAACGCCAAATTCGTATGGACAACAACCCACCAGACCGCTTTTGATATGGTCCGGAAGAGGATTATCGATCATCAAGTCTTGCGACCAATAGACATACAGAGCAAGGAATCAATTTGGTTGGTTACAGACGCCTCAGGTTTAGGAGTTGGAGTATGGGTGGGACAAGGACCCACTTATGAGACGGTACGACCAGCCGCGGTACACAGCAGAAAGTTCACCAATGCTCAGATGAACTATGGTACCACCGATAAAGAGGCCTTAGCGATAGTGGAAGCGCTTAATCGGGTCCACAATGTACTAATGGGAAATTCCTTCATGATAGTTACAGACCACCAACCCTTAACACACCTGCGAACGGCCAAGAACCCTGGCAGGAAACAGGTGAGATGGCTAAGTGCCTGGGGAAAATATGATGCGAAAGTAGTCTACGCACCAGGAGGCACGAACTATTTAGCTGACGCCCTTTCCAGAATTTACGAGGGAGAACCAGACTTGAATCTACTCTATGTCCATGATCATATGAAAGAAGCGGAAAACATCTCGGATAACATGGTCTACGAGCAAGAATCAAACACAATGGAGCCCACGCAGGAGCTCTCCCCTACTTCCCCCCCTTTCTCCTATACTGAGTACCCCAACGAGGCCCCTGTACCTCCTGAAAGCCCCTGCTCGATTGTTGCAGGAAACGACTGGGGTGACACGTGTACTCTGCGCAGTACGCCACCAGAAGAACTCCAACATAGTGCCCTACACTTCTCACACTGTTACATGGATTATTGCCCATATCATCAAACCGTGATCAAATTCACGAACAACCATCCTAGAAAACAGGGAAAGTCAACCCCTTACCCCCCTGGTGAAGGCCCGAGCACCCCAGGTACAGAAATCGATCCGAGCCCTCCGGAGTCTCCCGAAATCAATAACTGGGAATGGCAACAAACCACCGGCAGAAGACCAGTTAGTACAGGAGAAGGGCTGTTCACCCTTGCCCAGCCAACGCCCAGGTCTTATGCAATTCCGGCACTG
>PYWC01000011.1:1167931-1179946 GCA_003182015.1 Tuber magnatum | reverse complement strand
CAGACAGTATTCTTAAATATACTTGGTTGAACGGTTACTTCTTTGATCTCCTATTACACCCCGTTCGAAGCCTCCTTTAGCAAGCAGCGCTCACTTCGTGTTGATCACGAGGCCATCTGCTCCTATCGTACCGCTACGTGACTAGGGCCTGGCCCGAACACGTTACATATTCTTAGAAACTACAATATCATAACAAATTTCCTATCATGTACTCGGGTACCAACCTTTGTCCGTGAACAATGTTTTGAGGGGGTGAGAATGAGGTTCATAGGCCATATGCGCATTGCAGGGTATATGAATTGAAAAGAGAATAAATTCCGTGAATGGTTTAAAGATAATAATTGGCCAATTCTTTGTGTTCTAAGGTGCTGACTGGCTAGGCTCGAATATTTTGCTATTGAGCCAGTTGCCAACCAGTACCCCACTGTTCACAGACGGATTTTATCCCTACCCCGAGTAACTTCAACTCCAGGGAGGGGCTATTGCCCCGACATACTCTTGCTCGGTTTCTCTCCGGATGCCGCTCAAGCCAAATAACTTCCATATCATTGACGGAACCTCTGGATAATGGGGGGAAGGGGTTCCACGAGAGTATTCAGCGACAGAGCTTCAAGCAGGTGTTTAGGATCAATCACCTCCCGCTTCTCCGTTGGAATCCTCCCAGTACAGTCGCACCTCGCTATCCCGGATGGCCAAATTTCACGGATTTTATCCGGGACAACGGGGTATCCGGAACAGCAGGGTCATGAATAACACAGAAAATTCGGAGAAAAAATAAAGCGTAGGATGCTGTACCCAGAGGAAGTACAGCTTGTACTTTTGCAGGGCCATTAAGCCGGCCTTTTTCATTGACTTTATCATAGGTAAATTATTATCAAAATTAAATAAACAGAACATAGACAACTTCCAGCTCAGAAACTCAATATTCTGTCTAGGAAGCCCGATACACTTGAATCCCCCTACCCTTCCCGAGTATTCTCCTTCCTTTCCTTTCTATACTCCTAGCCCTCTCTGGTCACCTTCTTTCCCGTTCTGGCTTAGTTTATCTGCCAGTTCTGGTGAGATCCGGCTCAGCAGATCAACTTTCTATGAGGACCAGGGGGGGTATGCCTCCGGATATCATACGAATCCGGAACTTGCTTGTTTCCGGTTCAGCGGGGTGGGTTGTATGGAAGTTCGGAGCTGCCACAGGTTTTGTCCGGTTCAGCGCGGTATCCGGTTCAGCGGGGTCCGGGATAGCGAGGTGCGACTGTACTAAACCAGGTACTGTAATTTGTGATTTTATCCTTTACTCATATGATACTGCACTATTTTAGAAACAAAAACAAAAAAAAAGTAAGCCAATGAAGATTCGTGCTTTGGAGGTCATAGTTTTGTTTCCGGAGAGTTTGTGTTCTGGCCAAGGAGGGTATGGGAAAGATTCACGTTTCACAATAAAACATTACTAAGCTAGCGAGGCTCATGCCAATATATTAATATATTATCAAAATCGTTAAAGCATTATCATTCATTCACCCTCAGTCTCAGTATCAAAGGCCCTCAGAATTTTAGGGTATGACAAGCTAGGTGATGACATTAATCTCGCATGACTGTCTTGCTCTGTGTCATCTCTGCCACAAGAGTCGACAATTGTCTTGCAATTTTTTTATTATCATCTAAGAAAATTATGAGTGATGATCCTCTCCCCTCTCCCCTTTAAAATAAGTACAACACTTACCTTAAACCGCCAAATACTAAACAACAGTTTCAAAAGTTGCCCCGATTTCGATAATGTTGCAGGAATCGTACGCCGTTTTTCTCGACTCAGAATACACACATAACCACCTCCATAGCTCATTCGTAGAACTTGGCAATCCAACCCTGAGCTAATTTTTAGTATACAAGATAATCAATCTCTAGTGTAGGTAAAAGTAAGACTTACCCGCACTCACGAGCCCAGCCACCTGTAACTCTTCCAAAAGAGATGCCTCATGATTGACTTCGCAATGCAGAAGGAATAATATGTCATGGAGACATTTTGCCACCTTAAGATAATCATGAAGCCATTTGGTCGCACCTTCAAGGTGAAAGGCCTTGGACGTCTCCATCACGGCGTATTCAATGCGATTGCTACGGTCCATGGCAAGTCCGTCATAACGTGGGCCCATCTTCTGTCGTTGCGTTGGATACGTTCTGTCTCGGTTTCTCCTAAGGGAGCCGGCCAAGGAAGTTGTCTCCTTACTACCAGGTTCAGATTTTAGGCAGTGAGTAAGAGCTAGGTAAAACATACCGAAGCATATTGATTCCTCTAAGACCCTGCAGGCAGCGATCAACCACGACCGACCAGATGTTAATATCAAACCAGGCTTCAGGATGATCTTCCAAAAGGACTGGATATGGGTCGTCGTAAAGTGGGAGGCTAGAATCAAATATCAGCTAAAGCACACTGGGGCGCGAGGACAGAAACTCACAGAAAATTGAAAACCAAATGAACCCAAGATGCATCATAGTGCATATCATGGTTGTAGAGTTCGACTTTTGGTACGTAACTCGATTCGATTAGAATGCGTCGTAATTGCTCAGGTGACTCCAACTATTTGGCCAGCATCAGAGACTACATCGGGAGTAGGCTATGGATTGGCTTACGTTTTCAAACTTCCTCATCACCTCTCCCAGCGACTCATCCTTCTTCGGCAATTTTGGCACCCTCTCACAAATCGCCACCCAATCCTTCGGCTTATATAATTTCTGGACTGTAGGATCAGCGAGATCAATGATGAATGAATGCGGTAGGCACTCATAGGGGGTAGTTCTGTGTCCCTCATAGAGAACTTGTTCAGCAAGATCCCCACTAGGAAGCACCCACATCGAGTTAGTATCCATCTCGGCGAACCTCTTCGAAAAAACACTGGCACTCAAAGGGAGTGGAGATGGGCCAGGCTAGCTCTGTTAGCATCTTATCATCGTAGAGAGGATGGGGGCGGCAAACCCTATTATGGAACAACTGCTCTGAATTCGACCTGCTCGACTGCTTCGATTTCTTCGATTTCTTCGGCTTCTTCGGCTGCCTCCGCCTCTTCGTAGTTTTTGTCGCATTAATGACCACGTGCGAATTGTTTCCCCCGGTGAAGATCCCAACACCGACCGAATTATTAACCACAATAGACGTTGCATCACCGATCCTTTCAGAACGCCAGTTTTTCATACGTAACGCATCTGGGCCCTAAAGAAATACCGCAAGAGAAGAGAATTAGTTCAGTTCCCATCAGAACATCGGCGACCGAAGAAGTCACTTGTGTCCTGATGGGACCAGCATTGGGTGAGCGAGGAGCCTTAACACCAGTAGACCGAGGAAGTCACCTGATGCACCAATGCTAGTATCACGGCTCGGTGATCACCTTTGAGCTGCGACAAGACCGAAGAAGTCGTCACACCCAAAACCGAACTTTTACGGCCCGGCACGGCCAGGTGATCGGCCTTGAATGACCGGGAACTAGTCCCGGTCACGCCTTTCTTTCTTCTTCTGTTCTGTTCCACACTTCTTTCAGACGGGGTAGATACGTACATTATTCCGATAAGCATGTATTAGATTCGAAGCCTTCTGGCGTCTATCTTGATCTATACTACCATCGTCTTCAACTTTCTCTAAGTCTTTGAGGTATGAGTCGATCGCTAAATCCACCATGTGCTCGACTCGCTCGTTCTGAAGGGTGAATTCGAGATAGGCTATTACATCCCAAGTTGAGTAATCCTTCTTGAAATACGCCTCCGCCTAAAAGAAATATTGAATCGGAGATTAATTATATCGGGTGAGAGGGGGAAAAGGAAACTCACTCTTTCTTGCACATTCGAAGCCATAATTATGGATGTATTCGATAGAAGGAATGATGGAGATGGTTGATGCCGATGGTGAATATTTGTCGCTACCCCCCCAATATATATGTTCCTTAGGTCCTCGGGGAAGGAAAGGAGTTGATGGATGGTTTGGAAGGCGGCGGGGGGTTGGGGTGGTTGGGGTGGTACCGCATTTTCTGGTCACACTGAAAAATAAAACATCCAACGGGTCCGCCTTGACGAACAGGGATAAGCAACAAATATTTACTGTACTGTACCGTACCGGGTATCAAGGGTAAGTCTGTCGAACCCCTCTGGTTGGCCCAGTTGCTTCTCGGCCACTCAGGGAATGGTATTCCCTCTAGCCACTCAGCGAGAGTTCGACAGACTTTTTTCCTTCACAAAATATCAAATAATATTCTCTAACTAGAGGGAAGCATTCCATCAGGCTCTCTATCCCACGGCATTATGTTCCAAGGTATAAGCTTCACCAAAATTTAGCGTAGATTGGCCCAACAGCTGCATAAAAAAAACAAAAATCTGTTACACACATAGTAATTTCGACAAATCGGACAAAGTTCGACAGATTTATGCTCACACCCTAAGTACAGTACGAGTACATAGGGTGTGAGCATTAGTGAGGCGAATTTGGTACTTAACTGGATTTTAACCGACCAAGGTTTGGTGAGTGTAACCATGGAAGCAGCCAATCTTGGCGTTCCTTTGGAGGGGGAAAAAAGTGAGGCGAACTCAAAATGTACCAACCCTAAAACATCCTGCTCTCTCATTGGCCGAGTGTTCTTGGAACCAATGAGAACCGTTTCGCCTCACTTACCCACAACCCCCTGTACACCGGCAGACGGAGGTGATTGGAAGCAAGGTCTGCAATCTTTTTATCCAAATCGACCCCAAAAAGCCAAATCCTGTTGGTACGTGGTCTTTATCGGGGGGGGGGGCTCTGGCGGGCTCCGGTAATCCGTAATTCCTTTCCCAACAACTACAAGCAAAACCCCTCATTATGGTAGGCTCTGGAACCTGAATCTGTATGGGTACCGGTATTGTGGTAATCAGAAAATAGCCCCACGTGCGTCTTCGTTGGCAGTCTGTGATTTGACGCACAATCAGCCGCCCGTGTCCCGTTTCTACTCGGGAAGTATGGAGCTTCTGTACGAGTAACTTGAATCGAGAAGATGACTAGGGGCGTATGGTACTCGTGTTAATCGGTTGGGGCTTGAGTCGTCCTCGCTTCCAATTGACTTGTTGGTGCAAAAACGCAGAAATTCACTCCTTGTACTCGTACAGTATTTCCGGACCAAGATGTCTTAATTCCGGCTCAGTAGGATATCGTAAGCGTCGTTAGGGTTTTTTGGATTGAGTGCCGCGACGCCTGAAGAATAAAGAGGGATATTGTTCAAAGTAGGGTAACAAAAATATTGATCCTGCCATCTGCTACCGATCGCCCTCTTCACTCCACTGTTCTCGTACGGTACTGGAGGGATACCTACGGAATACCTTTGATTAGTCCTAAATGCATACCTCCCCCCATTTTACTCGGGGCAGGGGTAAAATCCGTGAACACTGGGGTGGTGATTGGCAAAAAGCTCGATAACCAAATATTCGAGGTTAGCCATTCAGCAGCTTGGAGAATCAAAAGCTGCCAATTATTATCTCTCAAGTGTTCACGGAATTTCTACTCTTTTACCATATGCACATGCAGTGGCATATATGTTAATATATGATATTAACATATATGCCACTGCATGTGCATATGGCCTATTCATAATTTCCTGACGTTTTTAAAAACGACTGCTATTGCATATGGGCAAAAAATTGCCCGGAGCCGCAAGATTTTGGTGTTATGCAATAGCAGTCGTTTTTAAAAACGTCAGGCAATTACGAGTAAACCTCGCTCCCACCCCTCACGCTAGCGGATGCCGGTTAGGTTTAGCTAGGATAAATTTAAGGAATTTACTTAGGGTGTGAGCATAAGTCTGTCGAACTCTGTCCGATTTGTCGAAATTACTATGTGTGTAACCGCTTTTTCCTTTTTTTATGCAGCTGTTGGGCCAATCTACGCTAAAATTTGGTGAAGGAAAAAAGTCTGTCGAACTCTCGCCGAGTGGCTAGAGGGATTACCATCCCCTGAGTGGTCGAGAGGCAACTGGGCCAACCAGAGGGGTTCGACAGACTTACCCTTGATACCCGGTACACCCCTCCAGCATCTCGTTCACGGACCAACCCTGGTACCCAAGTACTCGAGTACACGAAAAATGGGCATTTTCACCTCCGTAAAAGCTTCACCTCGACAGGCATCCCCCGTAGTAGATAAAAACCCGAAGCAAAAGCAAAAACAAAAGTCGAAATCAATTAATGCCTTGTCTCCATCCCCTCTCCACTCCTACAAATTTCCCTCCCTTTCCTTCAACCAACCTCTTTACATCATCCCCTCACTAAATCCCAATTTCTTTCCAACTTATCGCAACCCAAATATGTACTCGTACACCTCAGAAAAACCCTGTTATAATAATATACGTAGGCACACCACCTGAGTTTTGTACATTTTACTAGTAAGGGAGCTGTGCTAGCCCAGGACTAAAGTGAGTGAATTGGTGGAAGAACTCCCAAACCACTCTAATTCACTCATCTTCATCCTGGGTTATCGCAACCTCACTACTAGTAAAATATACAAAACCTAGGCGCTGTATCCTCTGTAACCCCAGTCTTCTCAACAACAGGAGGCCAGTTAAATTGCTATGATTAGGATGCGAGCTGTTCGCGTTGACTTGACACCCTCGATACAAGTAGCTCATTGCTCCTCCGTAAACTGCTCCCGCATGCTACACCCATTAAGAAAAGTGCACCTATTAAGAACATAGGGGAAACGAGGGATTGGGTGAACGTAACCCTTGTCTGCGTTACTAGTCCAAGGAATAAACACGAAACTAAAAATGCAAACGAAATATGAACAAGCGCCAATTGGGAGGGGGAAAAAAGTCTGACGAACTCTTGGCATGAAACAATTCACCATCCTGACCCCACGATTGACTGGCTGCCCTACAAGCCAATCAGAACAGGTTCGCTGTACTTACCCTTAACCCCCGGTACGGTACAGTAGGAGGGGGTTTGAGGAGACAACTGGTTTAGGGAGAGAGTGGCGTTGAGGGATTTTTGTTGGTTTGATATGATTTTAGTGGTTGAGAAGTACAGATCGAATGACCATTCATTGGGTAATCAAATATCTCTGTCCTGTACTCGAGTACTATACCAGACTAGTACTCGAATACGGGGCTGTGGGTGTTGTACTGAACTGGTGTCGACTCTTTGGGGATCATAGTATCTTGGTATTGAGCCGCCTTGGAATTTGGTATTAAAGGCCAATAGTTCAGTTGCAAAGTGTTGACTTGGACCTGTTATCCATGCACTGTGCATGCGGTGCCATTCCTGGACTGGCTGTCAGTGAAGCCTTCTTTCTTCTCTATTTTTTTTTGGGAGAAAAGTCAGTTGCGTGGTTCTAATCCGCTCAAGCGTTTTTAACAAAGGACTGCTCTTACATCCTACCAAAATTCGGTCCTTTTGCTGGATTAGGGTGAAAAAATCGAAGGTGGAGAGAAAGGGGTCAAGGATCTGCGCTGTAAACCATCCAAGAGGCGATGCCGTATTGCACTACCACAGCAGTGCAAATCATCCCTAACAAACTCAAGTATCCAACATGAAGGGAATAGGGAGACGGGGTGAGCCACTGTTGGACTGTCAGAATCTCCTCACGCGGCTGAGTTGAAGCCAGACACTTTGTATGGGAGTTGCCACGAGTTGCCACCCGAGGTGTCCAGCTTCAACTTGGCCGCACAAGTCCCTATCCCATTTTTGTTAACTACTAGGGTTGGAGAGAACCTTGCACGGAGATAGACCACGTGAGGGCTGGGGGAGGCGGCACCCTCAGCAAGGCATGGAATTTCTTGGCTAACAAGGGCCAGTCTACTCTGGGATTTGCTAGCCAAGAAATAGCATGCCTCGCTGAGGGTGCCCCCTTGTTGAGCCCTCATGGGGTCTACTCAATTTATTGATTTTAATACAGTACAAGTACCGTATTAAACTCTTGCGATTCACCATCTCGGTGAAGTCGCTAATCTCAGGATTCATAGACAAATCGCTTGAGAAGGGTTAGCGCTTTCCCGACACGGTATAGCAACTATTTTTCGCAATTCTATTTTCTACACGAGAAGTCTACGAAGGCACAGTGTGTAAGTTTTGTAGGTTACACAGGGGGTGAGGGTGGCAGTTCTCGTTTGTGGAATATACAAAACTTACACGCTGTACCTTCGTATAAATTAAACCAATCCNTGAGGGTGCCCCCTCGTTGAGCCCTCACCGAGTCTACTCAATTTATTGATTTTAATACAGTACCGTATTAAACTCTTGCGATTCACCATCTCGGTGAAGGCGCTAATCTCAGGATTCATAGACAAATCGCTTGAAAAGGGTTAGCGCTTTCCCGACACGGTATAGCAACTGTTTTTCGCAATTCTGTTTTCTGCACGAGAACTCTACGGAGGCACAGCGTGTAAGTTTTGTAGGTTACACAGGGGGTGAGGGTGGCAGTCCTCGTTTGTGGAACATACAAAACTTACACGCTGTACCTTCGTAGAACTTGTTCGGGTTCTAACATGCCGGAGGGCCGGGGACTTTGTACCGTACTACGGTAGCTGGGGAGAGACAGGGGTTTGAAGTCCCCGCGCTCATTACTCGTACTGTCAGAGGAAAAAGATTTTTGACATTTTCACATACCCGTCCGTGCGTATCTGAGTACGGTACAAGGGTCCGGCATAGTGGTGTGTTCGATCGCTAAATGCCTGTCCCTTGTACTAGGGGGTGAGCAAAAGTATGGCGAGCTTTACTGGCCGGGGTACTACAAGTACCGGGGGCTGTGGGTAAGTCTGTCGAACTCTTGGCAGTGTTTACTATGTGAATTGGCGCCAAGAGTTCGACGGATTTTCTTCCTAAAATATTGTTACAGGTTTTGCAGTACAAGTACCGTAAGAAAAAACAACTTATGGCCTGAGACAAGCACGAATATGGTACTCGTATTAACCCCGGCTTTGATACCCAGACCCGAAGAGGGTAGTCTGCTTCAAAGGTGCTCTTGCCCACTCAACATGGTTCTAGTCTCGAAACTCATGACTTTGCCCCCCAGCACCCCCAGCCCACGATGTGCCCCAGATATCTTTTTCAGTGGAAATGCGGGCTTATTAACGCTTTTACTATTCGCTGTTCGCTCCATAAGCCGGGAAAGCATGTTTGCATAGTGACTACATCCGTTCAATGTTGCTTTGTAGTTTATTGCTACCAACCTTACTGCTGTGAAACAACTTCCGATCTTGGTCCATTTGAGATATGTGTACCTTCAGTTGGGCCGCCTATCGTTCTCGCTTTTCCTTGGCAACTCACCTCTCCCAGCACCCATTTCACCCTAATGCCCACTTCAGAGCACCATTCTTATACTGCCCGGTTTGATACATCTCTCATTGACAGTCACTCCCGTGGTAAGGACCCTATCCTACGAGTATTCTTTACAGGAAACCCAATAATAGTCTAGATTACCCCGCTCTCTATGTAACGACCCAGCATACATGAGCTATGGCAGATGGAACCTACACCGATACAGGTAGCCAGGAGGCGAACTGGTAGTAACCGGCAGGCAAGTAAGTACTTGACCTACGGAGACCCAATGGCCAGGGCTCCAAGAATGAACAGAATTGGCTGGTCAGGGACTTAGGTACCTGGATACACCAGGGAGCAGTGTCAGCGCACTTAGGGACTTCTGACGGGGCAGTTGCTCAGCTAGGCCGGGTAACTAGAGACAGGTCAGAAATGTCTATCGCCGGCGATGAGATAGACAGGGTAGCAGGGAAAAGTTATCTTGTCTGCTGGACAAGGTTACCCTACCCTCGGGATCAGGTTACCCTGCCCAAAGCCCTGAGTTACCCTACCTTTCAATACGAAGTTCCTCGGGGAGTTGGAGAAAATTGACTGGAATGTTGGTCACGTGAAGCCAGGCATGATACTGGAATCGGGGGTTCCGGGGGATGCTATTGGGCGAGCTACGTAGCTTCGATGAAGCTATAAATTGGAGACATTATTCCTATCATACCCCTCCGGCCCCGCCTGGAGGCCCGGATGGCATGGGCAAACCGTTGTATAGTTCTGTGCAGCCTCGGAAGGAGGAATATTGGGAGAGATGCTTGCAACACCGTATACGTCGCTGCCGTCCGGTCGACCGTAAGCTCTTCGCAGGATATATAAGGGGGCATAGGGTGGAAGGTGCAGTACCTCCTCCAAGTTGTTCGGAGTAAAACGGACGAAAACCGACGGAGTTAATAGGTGTTAACCATGGGGGTCCGGAAGGTAGTCCCGGGTGGTGCCGGGGCGACTGGGAGAGTTTTACACCTACTAAGCCCGAAAGTGCTCCCAATGCTATAGGCTCTGAAAGGGAAGTGCAGAGACACCAAAAGCATGATTCCTACCACAGGTAAGGTAGATCCAAGGTAGTAGTCATGGGTAGCGCCTATTGGATCACTTCCGGACTACCATATCCTGTGGAAGATACTGGAAGCCCGAGACCCGTAAATAGTAAATAGATAAACCGCTCACAGTAGCCTCTGCAGTTAAGTAGAGATCAATGCATATGTGAAGGGTGTCATAGATAGTCTAGTTCATGAGGTGTCTTGACTGTTAGCCACTGGCAAGACATCAATGCGCAGAGGTTTTCACTTCAGCGGGCAAAATGGAAATGCACCGCAGAAACAATAACTGCATAAGGTGAACGCCGACTAGAGTGTGTCGACACATGCATGCCCGAAGGGTCTGGCAGGAGACGTGTCAGACCACCCTTAGCAGAGAAGGGTGTGCTGGAATGGTTGGAGTAAAGTGATGGGGGAGTTTTTGGCATAAGATAAAACTACCTGAAAGTCTATACGAGAACTCTCCTACTCCAACAATCAATCCTCTCTAGACCTTAATTGAGTGGAGTGTCAGGCTTAGCGAGGTTAAGTTTTATGGTTTACTTTACTCTTACATTGGTGTGAACTTTTGGCGATAAGTTTGAAGTTGTTCGGTGTGGTCGCAACCTTGGGATCCATCTTCCCAGGGGTGCCCCCATTACAGTATATCGTTAAGTGAGCTCCTCGCTTAACTCCTGTCCTGATTAATTGTTTCCGACCTTCGGTACTAACCTTGTGTGAATACTGTTAACCATGTCTAGAACAAGTAGCCCAGGATGGAAAGCGCAATGGCTAGTACCAAACTTGGAACCAGAATGGAATCCAACTCAGATTCAGACCTTGAACTTGACGAGAACACCGCTAACACGTTTCGCGTGCCGGTTTTTGCACATGTTCGCAGTATCGATTGAGACAGCCACCAGCTGCTCTTGGAGTCTGCTCCCATTCAGTTACCTGTTGAATGTCTTGAGCTCCTGATTACAGACCCTCGCGCCGCAGAGCTCTCATTTTTCTAGGACCCCACCCTAGACCACAACATGCTCCCTCCCCCACCGCACGGGGTTCCCTTTAGCGAGTTCTCCCGTGAATTTCTTGAACCTTACATCGTCCGGGAACTATTCAAGTCAATCTAGGAAGTGAAGCGGGAACTGAAGAACTGGAACACCCAGCAGCAGCAGGTGTTCCGAACACAGATCACTACCGCAGTGGTGGAATGGATGAAGGTGCAGCAGAAGGCATAGCTGTGGATGATAAGGGATCAGCAGGCATTGAAGACTCGGATGGCAGCCTTGGAAAAGGCTTTTGAAGGAGGGTATAGTATTGATGCTGAGAATGATGTACTGATGTCGGAGGCCGCACCCCCACTCCTGCTTGTCCAGACCAAGCCCCAGAACTTCGGTATGGAGTTGGCTATGAGAGCCAGAGACGACCAGCAGAGGGCATACCTGAGCCCAATCGGTATACGGATGTTGGAAAGCCTGAAAGGTGAGGGCTACAGCTATACCTCCTCCTTCTCAAGAGCATCTACAGGCTCCCTGTCGGTCCCCCCCTGAATTGCCCGCAGTAGGTCGGGCAGCCCAACAGTCGGGCCAACAGTTGTACGTTGAGTAAGTAAAAGTGTAACCGGTACGGGTTACTAGGATTTTATGTTTGGTTTCACAGTATCGCTTGATACTTGTATTGTTTCGTGTGCTATCGGTTGATA
>PYWC01000011.1:1144839-1166718 GCA_003182015.1 Tuber magnatum | reverse complement strand
AAGCGATATGCTGTATTTAAAGACCGCTGATTCCCGCGATGGAAACAGCAGACTTCGACAGACAGTATTCTTAAATATACTTGGTTGAACGGTTACTTCTTTGATCTCCTATTACACCTCGTTCGAAGCCTCCTTTAGCAAGCAGCACTCGCTTTGTGTTGATCACAAAGCCATCTGCTCCTATCGTACCGCTACGTGACTAGGGCCTGGCCCGAACACCTTACAAAAAGGATGTCCAAACTGAAGGGTATCACCGCACCGGATGCACCTGACCCTACTTCTCATCCGACCCCGGCTCTAAACATTTCCCCCGCAACACTTTCAGTTGCAACTCGCGTACCTCCCATCGCTGCCCCAACACCCATATCTCTGCCGGTTTTGTTGCCCGCTCCAGATACCTTCCCTGCCACAGCATTGCTACCAGCAGCATCGGCTACCCCAGGGTTCCGGCCACTGCGCACAGCATCACCTAGATTCTTTGAACAGGTAAGGCGCCAGGAGGAGTAAATACCCATAGCTCCATCACGAGGGACTCCAATCCCTGGACCTGGGACGCCTGCTCGCTCCATTCCTTGGGCACTGGTCGTTCCTACAGCTCCCTCAAAGCCAAGTCTTCCCGCAGGTCGCCCCACCATCACAAGTGGCGATTCGGACAGCCCAGACGAGTTCTGTCTATTAGGCTGTAAGTCGGAAGAGACCCAGATGGGGTGGATTCATTACCACTCCTATGGGTGTAGGAAGGGACCACGGACCCCGGTGAGACATTGAAGAAGGTAGAAAGAAGGGGATTGTTAGGCGGTAGCCGACTCTAAGGACAAGCGAGTCTGGACTAAGGCCCAATACGTGACGAAGTGATTTCTAGAAAGGCTCACTTATAATGTTCACAAGAAAGGTAGGGTTTTTATCGTAGAACGAATATATTGATAAGACCTCTTCTCCGTCGCTGATTATCTATAAAGCGCGGGAGGCACCTCGATATTTATATTCCGCGTCTAGGAGTTCGCGGCCTATCTATTTCTGCCACTTTTACTCTGTGCGAACTTCGTAGACCCTGAAAACCTTTACCCTGCTTGACTCTGATTTCCCCGAACAGCCAAATGGGCATCCTACCCCTCTCTTTGCAGTGTTCGTACTAATCGTAGTCACTTGAACCCTTTCACTGTGACAGACGGTTACTGGTTGTATCTCTGCATACGAAGTCATCAGCTCCGACGACAGACTTATCAATGCAGTTGGACTTCTCATCCGTCCACATCAACCTGCAGGAAGTACATTCCTGCCTTATCGCTCTAATGGCGGTTAGGCCTCATTGCGCTCAGGGTTGATCTCTTCATATGGTAGTCCCTCATCTGACTCTACCTTGTCATGCCTTTGGGGTGTGGGTGGACGATCGTCTCTTGGGCGTCGTTCCCTCACCAGGATTTTCCTCTGCATTCCTCCACCAACAGACTTGAAATTCGGTCTCGCTGCCCACGTGGCAGCTGGGGACTCCTATCGGAGTAGCCGACCTCCCCCCGGTTGGCATCTATCCGTTGGCGCAGCTGAGGGATCTTTGCATGCGGTTATTCCCACAACCAACTGACCAATTCAGTTCATTTGACCTTGTCGCGATAGCGGAGAGTCCTCTCTTAAGGACTTAGCGAAAACCCCTCAGTCGGCAACCTTCAGTGGTGGTGTAAATGAGGGTTTTGTGCTGTAGTCGTATTGGTAGAAACCAACTTAGTCTCCCAATACTTCGGCGGACCCTGGGATCGAACACATGACCTTTTGCCAATGATCACATGACATGCCCATTATGCTATGCCAGTTCGTCTTGCGTGTAACACGAGCTCCCCTCTCTAAGAGTTCCGCCCGAATCTCTAAAAATCAATTTTTTTAATAGTGTACAAATTAACCCTCTTTAAGGACTTGGTAAGCTAGGGTGAAAAACCTGTGCATGTTTACTTGGCCACGACTAGGAAAACCTTTCCTTGTCATTCTTCCTCTATATCCGCGGCATCTCTGGGTTCCCTCTATGGAACCCTTCTACCAGCTCCGCTGCATGCTCCAAATGTTCCGGTGGCTCCCAGGTGTTTTCATCCTCCGAGCACCCCTGCCACTTCACAAAGTACCTAAGTTCATGGATCCTCCTAGTGCGTCCGTGAACCCTGCGAGTGTATGAAATGACCTCGCTTTTGACTATCTTTTCAACCTTCCATTCCAAGTCACCATCTATCTCTTCTGGCGCTCTGGGAGGTTGTTCCCGAGCTGGCCGAACGGACATCCGATAAGGCTTTAACAATGATATATGGAAGACGGGGTGTATCTTCCCACGTTTCGAGATTTCCAACTTGAATGCTCGGTTGCCGTGTGGCTCCAGAATTTTGAAGGGTCCGTATAGTTTTGGGCTAAGCTTTTTCGAGGGTCCTTTGGTGTGGATGTTCTTGGTATTAAGCATCACCAAGTCGCCTGTCTGAAAGTTTGGTTGCGGCCTAACTTTCTTGTCATGGTACCCTCCCATTGCTTCTTTGGTTGCCTTCAATGTGGCCATTGCCTGTCCATGTATCTCCTTCATCCAGTGAGCAAACGTGGTAGCTCCTGCATTTCGAGCTTCTCGCTCCTTCACCCACTCTGTCTGTGGGTGCCATTCCTAGTTCGCATCGAATGGAGTGAGTCCATGCACACTTGTAACGGAGTTATTGTAGGCATGCTCCGCTAATGGGAGCAGTTGATGCCACTCATCCTGATCGTAGTTGACGAAGCTTCGCAGATAGCCTTCTAGCACTTGGTTGGTTCTCTCCGTTTGTCCGTCTGTCTGAGCATGGTATGCCGTTGACATTTTTCGCTTAATGCCTACTAGTTTGCAGAGGGATTCCCAAAATTCTCCTGCGAACTTCGCATCCATGTCCGAGATGATCTCTGTTGGTAGCCCATGTAGTTTCCATACTTCCCGGAGGAATACCTGGGCTACACTCTTTGCCGTTGTGTTTTCCCTTAACTCTATAGAGTGGGCCATTTTGGTGAAGCGGTCAACTACCACCATGATCTGAGTGTTCTCTTCTCACTTCGGTAGATGAGTTATGAAGTCGGTAGAGATAGAGGTCTACACTGTATAGGGTATTTCCAATGGCTGTAGAAACCCGTATCTTGCGTGCCGTGGCGCTTTGTTATGTTGACACTCATCCTATGACTGTACGTAGTCATTTACCCATTCCGCGAGACCTTTCCAGTAGAAGTCTCTGGTTATGATTTCCACTGTCTTTTCCTGGCTGAGATGCCCAGCGACCTGGGAGTCGTGGCTGCTTTGAGCAATCAGTGTTTGCAGGGCCTCGTCCTTTTGAATGAACAGCCGTCTCTTATAATACATGAGGCCACTCGCCAAGGACCAGTGCATTGGCATATCCTTTCCCTCATCTCAGAGTCTTTTCAACTCCTTTCTCCTCGTCTTCCAGTCCTGGTCCCTCTCTCGCTTCTCCTCCACCTGTCTTAGGAATTGGGCGCCAAATTTCCGTGTGGTTGCCTTGAGAACCACTGCATTGGTCAGCATGGTTTCTTCCGTTGTCAGGGCCTTGTGCCGTCCCTGGTTACACTCATCGAAGTATTGGTTTAGCCCACTTTCATCCCTTAGTGGACTGGTTTTGGTCTGGGTCTCAACCATGCTGGTTCCTGTGCTTCCAAATCCGTCCAGGCCCCTCTCGGTATCATCTAGCTCCATCACATCGTGAAGCTCCCTATCATGAATCCTTTCTATTACGAGTTGCGCAACCCGTTCGCTTTTCCCCACGTGGTAGTCCTGGTCCCCTAGATTGAACAGTAACACCTTTACCTCTCCTCAGTAGTCCCGGTCAATGACTCCTGCCCCGACCATGATCCCATGGCGGACGGCAAGGCCACTTCTTGGGGCTACTCAGCCGTAGGTTCCTTCTGGTAATGCTAAGGCTATTCCGGTGGCTACTGTCGCTTGTCTGCGAGCAGGCACTACTGCTTCTTCCTGTGTGTAGATATCATATCCTGCTGCTTTGCTTGAGCCCCTTGTTGGAATTTGAGCTTCTGGGTGGAACAGCATAGCTTGGGCGTACTCAGGTTCGGGTGTCCTCTGACATAGAGCAGGTTCCTCCTCTCGTCCAACCGCTATAACCATAACCTGGTTAAAATGTGTGGGGTTTAAAATTGAGAGCGTCTCGCTTTGCGCATCTCCCCCCTCGGGATGGTACTCTGACCGTCTGCTCAGTGCATCCGGCTTCCCGCCACTTGACCCTGGTCGGTACATGATTTTGAGGTTGAAATCTGCCAACTTCTATGCTCACCTTATCTGCCTGGCACTCCAGGCCTTGGTCCTAAGGAAGTATTGTAGATTCTGATGATCCGTAAATACCATGATGGGTTCGTTAGTTCCCACGAGGTAGTGACGCCATTCCTTGAATGCTTCAACTATGGCGAGCAACTCCTTATCGTGAACCTCGTAGTTGCGTTCCGCCGAGTTGAGTTTACGAGAGTGGAATGCTATCGGGTGCAGCCTTTTTTCGATATATTGTGATAGGATGCACTCTAGCGCGAAATCGCTTGTGTCTGTTTCGACTACCATGTTTCAGTCTGGGTAGAAATGTGCCAGAATAGGGGCCGCCACGAACTGTTTCTTCAGGAATTTGAAAGCCGTCTCCTGCTCCTTTCCCCAGTCAAATCCCTTGGGGTCGCCTTTCAACAACTCGGTTATGGGTTTACAAGTTCCTGAGAAATTCTTGATGAATCCCTGGTAGAAATTTGCAAATCCCATAAAGATTTGTATGTCCTTTACAGACTCAGGTCTCTTCCATTCCCTTATGGCTTTGACCTTCTGATCACTCATAGTGATCCCATCTGTCTTCACTATGTATCCCAGAAGCTCCACCGTTTTGGTGTAGAATACTGATTTAGTGATAGACACTGCAAAGCGGTATTTCCGTAACTCGGTTAACACCTCCTTTACCACCTTGACGTGGTCCTCCTCTGTCTTGGAGTAAATTAGCAGGTTGTCTATGTATACGACTACTCCCAAGTCTCGGAATCTCCTCAAGACCACATGGATCATGTCTTGGAAAGTGGCGGGTGTGTTTACTAGCCCGAGCGGCATCACCCAATATTTGCAATGATCGTACCGAATGCGGAAGGCCGTCTTCCACTCGTCCCCCTTTTTTATGCGTATCAAGTGGTACCTATCCTTTAGGTCCAACTTGGTAAAGATACACGACCCGACTACTCGGTCTCTGAGTTCACTCATGAGCGGCAGGAGGTACTTGTTGGCGATGGCAACCTTGTTCAACCTACGGTAGTCCACACATAGTCTCAGCCGTCTGTCAGGTTTTGGCCCAAATAGTATTTGTGCACCTGCGGGTGACTAGCTTGGGGTTATCTTTCTCTCGCGCGGCATTTTGTCCAGGCATTCTCGCAATGCCCGCAGTTCCTTTTCGGACAACGAGTATATTGGCCCCCATGGGGGTTTCTCGCCTTTAACTACCTTGATCTCATGATCGAAGGTATTGTGATTTGGGAGCCGTTCCGCTGCCTGAGGCAGGAAGAGATTGGTGTACTCCCAGTAGGGTTTTGGCAGAGTCTCCATCACTACTGCCTCGGGGTCTTCTGGGCCTGCAATTCGGCCCACGTATCTGGCTGCAGGGTCCGAGGCTACTGTCTTGTCCCACTCAATGCGGATTCCTTCATCTTCTGGTTCCAGGTGTTCCTTACACCGCTCCGCCTGGAACTCCCACCTGCTTGCATGCTCAATGAATGATAGGGGATGTTGGCGAAGCCACCAACCAAAAGGTATTATCAAGTCATGGATCCCCTAGTTCATGACTTCACAGGTAATTTCCAAACAATGTCGGTTAGCTCCAATTTCTAGCATGTTAGGGGTTGTATAGCACCTTCCCGCATTTTCGGATTGTGTGCCGTCGAACCCTGTTATACTAACTGGTGTATCTTGCTGTATCGTTGCTAGCACCAGTTTTTGGACTAGCGCGTCTCGTATGACAAAGATCTGCGAGCCCGAGTCTAATGATACGCGAATCGGTACTTGTTCCCCTTGTATTCTTAGGTGGGCTGTGCCCTGTGGGGACTCATAATGTGTAGGTGTTGGGACCTCAGTCTTCTGTCATTTTGGCTCCTCCGTAGAGTTACCCTATCTTCGTTTACTAGACATTTTCGGGGCATTCAATAATCTTGGGTGTTTGTTATTGTGCCCATACAATTTCAGCAGTTCAGGCCTCCTCAGACAAACTCGGTCCCTTTGGTGTGTGGCTTTTTTTTCGCTTATCTTTTTTCGCCTCAATGAGGATATTTAATCATACCGGTCTATGCCACCAGTACATAGATGAGGGAGCGACCTTTCTAACCCGGCCTTAGGTATTCGACTCCTGCCCTTGCGTATGATTTAAGGCGAGCATGCTGTCCTTTGTCTCGCCTAGCAATCTGCAGCCTACCTACTGGCCATTGCCGGTGGTGCCATCCTGGGACTGGGGAAGCACCTTCAGGCGGTCCTGCGCTATCCTGACTCATTTCCTGTGCATGACCTTTGGGGCAAAGAGTTAGGGCACCCTGAGTTGCCCCCTGCAACAGTCCTCTTTTTATGCGTACCGGGTTTGAACCTTCTCTACCCAGGGAGGAGTATAAAGTCTTGCTGTCCCGCGTCCAAGTCGGGGGTCATTCTTGATTTCATCCCCCTGAGATGGGTTAACTTTCTCCGTTATACACACCTTTTCATACCTTTCACACTTCTGTCCCTGCCTATGCTCGGAACCCAGTCAGTGCGGTTCGCCTCCATTCTTGACTAAGCCGTTGCCCTAGCTCCAAACGTAGGTCGTGGTTTTCATACAGGGCTCCCGGTAGTCCGATCTATCCCCCTTCTTGATCCGACAACTCCCAAAGTCTCGGGGCTGGCGGCACATGGGTTTGGTTCACCACTGGCCTTGGGGCGGTATACCAAACCTCCCTGTTTCAGGGTCTAAACTTCGCTGCTTTCTGCAGTCCTATCGTTGCGACAACGGCTCCCTTCCTACAAGCTCCCCACTTGTGGTTGTTAAGTCTGCACCGGGTGCAGCTTTTATTTTCCCGGCGTTGGTCGACTGAGTTTTGGGGTATTCCTTCATGAGCTTTCTTCCAGTCAGTATGCTCTACCACCGGGGTCTTGGTCGGTTTGTTGGTTTGGGCTAACCTTGCTGACTTGAAGTTCCCAGGCGCCGTCTTCCTCTGGAACTTGCTAGGTCGCCCTTCCTCCTTTCCCCGTTTCGGCTCCTTTTCTCTGTCCTCCCGGCGTCGTTTCAGCGGCCCGGAGGAACTCAACGAGCAGGAGGGATTGTCTCGTCGTTGCCGTTCACTGTCGAGGAATGCCTCCTCCTGGTTTCCGATGACTCGAAGGTACTCTAACCATTCAGTGTCCGTGTCGTATGGCTTATGAGACAACCGTCGCATTATTTTCTCCGGTAGTCGGTCCTTGCCCATCTTCCTCCACGCCATTCCTTGAAGCTTGGCTTTGATGTTCAAGTTCTCCATCTGGAGAAGGTACTTGTCGATGTCCTTAGCATACTTGATCTTTCCCATCAGTGCCAAAGTTTTCCGGTCCTCATTGATCGGTGAGAATCGTACGATGATCTGGTGCCGCAACTGTTCCCATGTCAGCAATTCAGGACGAGCGGCATATCCTTCGAGCCCTTCCATGCTCTTCCTATACCAATTGGTGAGGGGTGTCACATTGGCACCCTTCGTCCTTCCCAAGGTGTAGATAATCCTATTTTTATCCTCCATCTACAGCATGGGATTTCGGCTAAAGTGGTCCGGGCACGCGTGCAGCCAGGTCTTGATATCCTGGTAGGACTTTGCTTCGTATACAAATGGAGGGTCGGCGGGCTTCTTCTGATGCAAAGCAGTTTGTCAGGCCAACTGCAACATCATCTGATGTTCCTCCTCTTCCTTAGCCATCCACGGCCTTCCTAGGGGTAGTGCCCTTAGCCAGCGGCTTGGTCCTTCTCCTCCGTTATCCGACCCGTCATCCCCAGGGTCTGGGTCACCTGCTCCTCCGGCCACATTGCGAGGTACCATGCTTCTTTCTTGGCCACTCTGTATGGTCTCTGGCCGGGGGTCCCGTTCCGCGGGTTGCTTTCCCTTGTCTTGTTGGGACAGCCCTGATCGTGCTCGGCCGGTTTCACCATCATGGGTCGATCCCCCCTGATGGGAGCCTAATACTGTCTGCACCAGCACCGTCATTTCCCTCGTTGATTGGGCAAACATCTGGGTCATGTTTTGCTGCATGTCCCTGAGCCCAGTTGTTACTTTTTTATTGAAGGTCTGTAGTTCGGTCATGCACTGTAGTTCCTGGGTTCCCCGACGTCGTCGTTTCTCGTGTAACTCCTTCTGGAGTCTATCTAGGCCTGTGTAGGGCTCTTGATCTCTACTCACCGATTCCTGGATGGTGTGTCCCAGGTCCTGGTGCAGCTGTCCGCTAACCGCTGCTAGCTGTTCTGATCACTCGCGCATGCGAGCGAGTGCCGCTTCGATCACTCCCTTAAATCTGATGATCTCGGCCACTACCTCTCACTCCAGTTTCGTACTCTTATTTTGCCAGAGCGCCAATTCCTCTCCAACCAACTTCTCCCCGTTCAGCAGTCACTCTCTTACTTGAGTAAGGCCTTCTGCCGTCTCTTTCCCCTCATCAGATAGGGTCCGGTATGCGACCATCTGGTCGTTCTGGGTTTGCGTGACGCTGCGGTCCAACTGTCCGATCAGTGTCCCAATGTATGCGGCGAAAGCATCCAAATCGGTAGTGCCTGAGGGGCTTGGGGTTCCAGAGTGTGACCTTTGCCCACTTCATCTTTTTATGACGCTTTGAGTTGGGCCTCGGGGCACTGATGGCCCCGACAGGTTACTTGGTGTGGCTGTGGAACCTAGCCATAGCGGTGGGATGTTATCTTCTAGAGGTGGTGGTGGGAGTGGATAGGGGCTATCATGGCCCGGTCCCCATGCAGAGATTAGCCGCTGCTGTCTCTCCGCACGCAGCATGTCAATGTCGTTAGAGTCTTCTCACCCTTCTTCGATCCTTGGTTGCGACATCTTGCTTCTTCTTTCTATAAGTGTGAGGTGTTTGAGGGCCCACTTGATCCCGTGATCAGTGGACCAGAAGGGAATGTTCTCATCTTCGAATAGTTCGCTTATACTGAGATCAAACTCGATCTCGTAGATGTGTGGGTTTCGTTCCAGGTAAATTTGAGATAGATGGTTGAGGGCTTTAGATAACCGGTCTTTCAGGCTCATTAAAAGAGGTGGTTGTGAGCCTCAGTAGTATAGAAGTTATCAATATAGTGTTACAGGGTAGCCGACTCTAAGGACAAGCGAGTGTGGACTAAGGCCCGATACGTGACGAAATGATTTCTAGGAAGGCTCACTTATAATGTTCAGAAGAAAGGTAGGGTTTGTATCGTAGAACGAACATATTGATAAGATCCCTTCTTCATCGCTGATGATCTATAAAGCTGGGAGGCACCTTGATATTTATATTCCGCGTCTGGGTGTTCGCGGCCTATCTATTTCTCCCACTTTTACTCTGTGCGAACTTTGTAGACCCTGTAAACCTTTACCCCGCTTGATTCTGATTTCCCCGAACAGCCAAGTGGGCATCCTACCCCTCTCTTTGCAGTGTTCGTGCTAATCGCAGTCACTTGAACCCTTTCACCGTGGTAGACGGTTACTGGTTTCATTTCTACATAGGAAGTGATCAGCTCCGACGACAGACTTATCAATGCAGTCGGATTTCTCATCCGCCCGCGTCAACCCGCAGGAAGTATATTCCTGCCTTATCGCTTCAATGGCGGTTAGGCCTCTTTGCACTCAGGGTTGATCTCTTTGCGTGGTGGGCCCTCATCTGACTCTACCTTGTCATGCCTTTGGGGTGTCCGTGGACGATTGTCTCTTGGGCGTCATTCCCTCATCAGAATTTTCCTCTGCATTCCTCTACCAACAGACTTGAAATTCAGTCTTGCTGCCCNATACCAAGATCTGGGTCATAGTGGACAGATTCTCGAAAATGGCCCATTTCATACCCCTGACCACGAAGGTACCTATCAAGGAGCTTGCCTTGATATTCCTGTAGGATGTTTGGTGCCTTCATTGTCTCCTAGAGTCAATCATCTCCGATCGAGATAGCCGATTCACATCCAGGTTCTGGATGAGTCTGATGCACTTGTTACAAGTGAAACTAAACATTTTGACAGCATTCTACCCTGAGACTGATGGGCAAACCGAGAGTGTTAATCAGACACTGGAGCAGTACTTGCATAGTTACTGTTCCTACCAACAAGATGATTGGGTTTTGCTGTTACTCCTTGCAGAGTATGTGTACAACACCTCGACATCAGAATCCACCAGGTTGTCAGTATTTGAGATCAGCTATGGGTTTAACCTAAGGATAAACTAGTGGGGTGTCATGTCTGATACTCAAGAAATACACCCTAGCAGTGAGCTCTTGGTCAAGGAATGGGAAGAAACCTGGGGAGTGATGTGAGAAACGATTCCATGGGGACAGGGAAGGCAACGGAGATAGCACGACCAGAAAAGGTTGCCATCACCAGACTATGTTACCTGGGCGGATGTGACCGCAGGGTGGGCAAAGAAAGCAGACCGCGTGATGTTAAACCGTAAGAACATCTGCACTAAGTGTTTGATGGAGAAGCTGGACCACTGGATGTTTGGCCCTTTTGTGGTCAAACGTCAGATGGGTAACCAAGTCTACGACCTCCAACTGCCCACGAGATACAGCATCCACCCAGTTTTCAATGTCACGTTGCTCGAACCCTATCGTGAGGATCCGGCAGCAGGTAGGGTCAAGAAAGTCCCTAGCCCGGAGCTTGTAGACGAGGAGCCCGGTTACGTTATCGCAGCTGTTGTGGACAGCCGATAGTACGGAGGAGCGCAGGCGAAGTTTCCGTCATGTTTCGTCCAGTACCTGGTTTCATGGGAAGGCTATGGGGCTGAGGAGAATTCATGGGAGCCCTGTGAGATGCTAGAAGGGACAGGCTTACAGGCCATTCTGGATTTTCACCAAAGATATCTGTCCAAGCCCAGGGACCATAGGGTCTTGGGGGAATTGAGTCGTGGAAANGTCCACACATAGTCTCAGCCGTCTGTCAGGTTTTGGCCCAAATAGTATTTGTGCACCTGCGGGTGACTAGCTTGGGGTTATCTTTCTCTCGCGCGGCATTTTGTCCAGGCATTCTCGCAATGCCCGCAGTTCCTTTTCGGACAACGAGTATATTGGCCCCCATGGGGGTTTCTCGCCTTTAACTACCTTGATCTCATGATCGAAGGTATTGTGATTTGGGAGCCGTTCCGCTGCCTGAGGCAGGAAGAGATTGGTGTACTCCCAGTAGGGTTTTGGCAGAGTCTCCATCACTACTGCCTCGGGGTCTTCTGGGCCTGCAATTCGGCCCACGTATCTGGCTGCAGGGTCCGAGGCTACTGTCTTGTCCCACTCAATGCGGATTCCTTCATCTTCTGGTTCCAGGTGTTCCTTACACCGCTCCGCCTGGAACTCCCACCTGCTTGCATGCTCAATGAATGATAGGGGATGTTGGCGAAGCCACCAACCAAAAGGTATTATCAAGTCATGGATCCCCTAGTTCATGACTTCACAGGTAATTTCCAAACAATGTCGGTTAGCTCCAATTTCTAGCATGTTAGGGGTTGTATAGCACCTTCCCGCATTTTCGGATTGTGTGCCGTCGAACCCTGTTATACTAACTGGTGTATCTTGCTGTATCGTTGCTAGCACCAGTTTTTGGACTAGCGCGTCTCGTATGACAAAGATCTGCGAGCCCGAGTCTAATGATACGCGAATCGGTACTTGTTCCCCTTGTATTCTTAGGTGGGCTGTGCCCTGTGGGGACTCATAATGTGTAGGTGTTGGGACCTCAGTCTTCTGTCATTTTGGCTCCTCCGTAGAGTTACCCTATCTTCGTTTACTAGACATTTTCGGGGCATTCAATAATCTTGGGTGTTTGTTATTGTGCCCATACAATTTCAGCAGTTCAGGCCTCCTCAGACAAACTCGGTCCCTTTGGTGTGTGGCTTTTTTTTCGCTTATCTTTTTTCGCCTCAATGAGGATATTTAATCATACCGGTCTATGCCACCAGTACATAGATGAGGGAGCGACCTTTCTAACCCGGCCTTAGGTATTCGACTCCTGCCCTTGCGTATGATTTAAGGCGAGCATGCTGTCCTTTGTCTCGCCTAGCAATCTGCAGCCTACCTACTGGCCATTGCCGGTGGTGCCATCCTGGGACTGGGGAAGCACCTTCAGGCGGTCCTGCGCTATCCTGACTCATTTCCTGTGCATGACCTTTGGGGCAAAGAGTTAGGGCACCCTGAGTTGCCCCCTGCAACAGTCCTCTTTTTATGCGTACCGGGTTTGAACCTTCTCTACCCAGGGAGGAGTATAAAGTCTTGCTGTCCCGCGTCCAAGTCGGGGGTCATTCTTGATTTCATCCCCCTGAGATGGGTTAACTTTCTCCGTTATACACACCTTTTCATACCTTTCACACTTCTGTCCCTGCCTATGCTCGGAACCCAGTCAGTGCGGTTCGCCTCCATTCTTGACTAAGCCGTTGCCCTAGCTCCAAACGTAGGTCGTGGTTTTCATACAGGGCTCCCGGTAGTCCGATCTATCCCCCTTCTTGATCCGACAACTCCCAAAGTCTCGGGGCTGGCGGCACATGGGTTTGGTTCACCACTGGCCTTGGGGCGGTATACCAAACCTCCCTGTTTCAGGGTCTAAACTTCGCTGCTTTCTGCAGTCCTATCGTTGCGACAACGGCTCCCTTCCTACAAGCTCCCCACTTGTGGTTGTTAAGTCTGCACCGGGTGCAGCTTTTATTTTCCCGGCGTTGGTCGACTGAGTTTTGGGGTATTCCTTCATGAGCTTTCTTCCAGTCAGTATGCTCTACCACCGGGGTCTTGGTCGGTTTGTTGGTTTGGGCTAACCTTGCTGACTTGAAGTTCCCAGGCGCCGTCTTCCTCTGGAACTTGCTAGGTCGCCCTTCCTCCTTTCCCCGTTTCGGCTCCTTTTCTCTGTCCTCCCGGCGTCGTTTCAGCGGCCCGGAGGAACTCAACGAGCAGGAGGGATTGTCTCGTCGTTGCCGTTCACTGTCGAGGAATGCCTCCTCCTGGTTTCCGATGACTCGAAGGTACTCTAACCATTCAGTGTCCGTGTCGTATGGCTTATGAGACAACCGTCGCATTATTTTCTCCGGTAGTCGGTCCTTGCCCATCTTCCTCCACGCCATTCCTTGAAGCTTGGCTTTGATGTTCAAGTTCTCCATCTGGAGAAGGTACTTGTCGATGTCCTTAGCATACTTGATCTTTCCCATCAGTGCCAAAGTTTTCCGGTCCTCATTGATCGGTGAGAATCGTACGATGATCTGGTGCCGCAACTGTTCCCATGTCAGCAATTCAGGACGAGCGGCATATCCTTCGAGCCCTTCCATGCTCTTCCTATACCAATTGGTGAGGGGTGTCACATTGGCACCCTTCGTCCTTCCCAAGGTGTAGATAATCCTATTTTTATCCTCCATCTACAGCATGGGATTTCGGCTAAAGTGGTCCGGGCACGCGTGCAGCCAGGTCTTGATATCCTGGTAGGACTTTGCTTCGTATACAAATGGAGGGTCGGCGGGCTTCTTCTGATGCAAAGCAGTTTGTCAGGCCAACTGCAACATCATCTGATGTTCCTCCTCTTCCTTAGCCATCCACGGCCTTCCTAGGGGTAGTGCCCTTAGCCAGCGGCTTGGTCCTTCTCCTCCGTTATCCGACCCGTCATCCCCAGGGTCTGGGTCACCTGCTCCTCCGGCCACATTGCGAGGTACCATGCTTCTTTCTTGGCCACTCTGTATGGTCTCTGGCCGGGGGTCCCGTTCCGCGGGTTGCTTTCCCTTGTCTTGTTGGGACAGCCCTGATCGTGCTCGGCCGGTTTCACCATCATGGGTCGATCCCCCCTGATGGGAGCCTAATACTGTCTGCACCAGCACCGTCATTTCCCTCGTTGATTGGGCAAACATCTGGGTCATGTTTTGCTGCATGTCCCTGAGCCCAGTTGTTACTTTTTTATTGAAGGTCTGTAGTTCGGTCATGCACTGTAGTTCCTGGGTTCCCCGACGTCGTCGTTTCTCGTGTAACTCCTTCTGGAGTCTATCTAGGCCTGTGTAGGGCTCTTGATCTCTACTCACCGATTCCTGGATGGTGTGTCCCAGGTCCTGGTGCAGCTGTCCGCTAACCGCTGCTAGCTGTTCTGATCACTCGCGCATGCGAGCGAGTGCCGCTTCGATCACTCCCTTAAATCTGATGATCTCGGCCACTACCTCTCACTCCAGTTTCGTACTCTTATTTTGCCAGAGCGCCAATTCCTCTCCAACCAACTTCTCCCCGTTCAGCAGTCACTCTCTTACTTGAGTAAGGCCTTCTGCCGTCTCTTTCCCCTCATCAGATAGGGTCCGGTATGCGACCATCTGGTCGTTCTGGGTTTGCGTGACGCTGCGGTCCAACTGTCCGATCAGTGTCCCAATGTATGCGGCGAAAGCATCCAAATCGGTAGTGCCTGAGGGGCTTGGGGTTCCAGAGTGTGACCTTTGCCCACTTCATCTTTTTATGACGCTTTGAGTTGGGCCTCGGGGCACTGATGGCCCCGACAGGTTACTTGGTGTGGCTGTGGAACCTAGCCATAGCGGTGGGATGTTATCTTCTAGAGGTGGTGGTGGGAGTGGATAGGGGCTATCATGGCCCGGTCCCCATGCAGAGATTAGCCGCTGCTGTCTCTCCGCACGCAGCATGTCAATGTCGTTAGAGTCTTCTCACCCTTCTTCGATCCTTGGTTGCGACATCTTGCTTCTTCTTTCTATAAGTGTGAGGTGTTTGAGGGCCCACTTGATCCCGTGATCAGTGGACCAGAAGGGAATGTTCTCATCTTCGAATAGTTCGCTTATACTGAGATCAAACTCGATCTCGTAGATGTGTGGGTTTCGTTCCAGGTAAATTTGAGATAGATGGTTGAGGGCTTTAGATAACCGGTCTTTCAGGCTCATTAAAAGAGGTGGTTGTGAGCCTCATTAGTATAGAAGTTATCAATATAGTGTTACAGGGTAGCCGACTCTAAGGACAAGCGAGTGTGGACTAAGGCCCGATACGTGACGAAATGATTTCTAGGAAGGCTCACTTATAATGTTCAGAAGAAAGGTAGGGTTTGTATCGTAGAACGAACATATTGATAAGATCCCTTCTTCATCGCTGATGATCTATAAAGCTGGGAGGCACCTTGATATTTATATTCCGCGTCTGGGTGTTCGCGGCCTATCTATTTCTCCCACTTTTACTCTGTGCGAACTTTGTAGACCCTGTAAACCTTTACCCCGCTTGATTCTGATTTCCCCGAACAGCCAAGTGGGCATCCTACCCCTCTCTTTGCAGTGTTCGTGCTAATCGCAGTCACTTGAACCCTTTCACCGTGGTAGACGGTTACTGGTTTCATTTCTACATAGGAAGTGATCAGCTCCGACGACAGACTTATCAATGCAGTCGGATTTCTCATCCGCCCGCGTCAACCCGCAGGAAGTATATTCCTGCCTTATCGCTTCAATGGCGGTTAGGCCTCTTTGCACTCAGGGTTGATCTCTTTGCGTGGTGGGCCCTCATCTGACTCTACCTTGTCATGCCTTTGGGGTGTCCGTGGACGATTGTCTCTTGGGCGTCATTCCCTCATCAGAATTTTCCTCTGCATTCCTCTACCAACAGACTTGAAATTCAGTCTTGCTGCCCCCATGGCAGCCGGGGACTCCTATCGGAGTAGCCAACCTCTCCCCAGTTGTCATTCATCTGTTGGTGCAGTTGAGGGATCTTTGCATGTGGTTATCTCCGCAACCAAGCGATCGATTTAGTTCGTTAGACCTTGTCGGGATAGCCGAGAGTCCTCTCTTGCGGACCCAGTGAAATCCCCTCTGTCGGTGACCTTCGGTGGTGGTGTAAATGAGGGTTTTGTGCCGCGGTCGTATTGGTAGAAATTAACTCTGTCTCAAAATACTTCGGTGGACCCTGGGATGGAATACATGACCTTTTGCCAATGATCACGTGACGTGCCCATTACGCTATACCAGTTCGTCTTGTGTGTAACAGAGATGGACGACCGACATGTGGGTACTGTGGGTCATGGAGGCACGCTGGCCCCCTGATGCAACCCTTGAGTTGTACAGAGTTGCAGTCTTTTCTGCCAATAACACAGACGGCACCCAACCCAACTCCTGAGAGTGGGCAACGCACTCTTCCACCACTGGCATCAGGACCATCAGGGGCTAACCCTCCAGAGGATGGTAACCAGGATGGCCAGGAGGAATGGTTTGATAGGTACGATAGACCCCGGGAATCCCAAGGCAGGAACAACGGAGGTAGTGGGGATGGAAATGCCTCACCTGGAGGTGGTATGGCGCGAGCAGGCAGAGATTCAGGGGACTCCGACCATGATAGCGTGGATGATGACAAAGATAGAGATTCTCCCCCAGATTTGACCCCCTTCCTCGGTGCTAGCAAGAATGACTGGAGCATAGGGAAGAAATGACGGTGGGATCGCCGGGCCAAGAGGCTGGTGAGAGCCCTGAGGGGTACTGGTTCGGCTTCTAGGCCAACACCAAGACACCAGGAGAAGAAGCCGGAGAAGCTGAGTGGTATCCCTCCCTTCAAGAGCAAAGTTACAGAACTCGCGAGCTTCTTGAGCTTGGTAGAGGTCAAATTTGAATACTTTACGGATTGCAAGTTAACCGACATGGACAAGATAAACTTGGTGATCCCCCTTCTTGCAGACGCCGCCCCGGCATGGTATCCGGGGTTGCATGGGCACATTAACAAGGTGGCCGCCAAGCACACTGGCGTCTCTGTCAAACATAGCAACCGCTTACGGACATGGAAAGGGTTGCGAGAACGGCTGGAATGAAGTTTCGGCGGAGACCAGGCCACGGGAGATCGATCCCTGCTCGAGTGGCGAGACCTTGTGATAAAGCCCCATCACATCGACAGCTACCAGGATAAGATAATTGATTATATGCATAAGCTTTGATATACAGATCCAGTACAGGTACGAGACAAGGTTCGATCGGGCATCACACAAGAGGTTTGGAATGCGTGGGCACTTAAGGAGCCCCATCCGACCGACCTGAACGAGTACCTTAATCTTCTCCGGAATGTTGGGCATACGCTGGAGGACAACAACCGGTTCAGTAACCGCGTTATCCACCCCACCCCCCGGTCTCACCCCACTGAGAAGAAGAAGGATAGATCCTCAACATCAGGCAGGTTCAAGAAGAAGGAAAAAGGTTCGGGCAGACCAAACCAGAGGTCTGGCAAACCTACTAGTTTCAATGCGGGGAAACAGACAAAGCCGGCCACTTCGGAGTATGCAATAGCGCATAAGGAAATCCGGTCGACTTTGACCGAACGCCGGAGGAAGCACAATCAGTGCACCAAGTGTGGTCAAACAGGCCACTTTTGGAGGAAGTGTACCACGACAGCCCCAGTCGTTAGTTCATCCAAAAAGGCCCGTGGGTTGAAACGGTCAGCCCTGGTAAGCGAGCCCACAGGAATGGACAAGCGACTAAAGCGCATTGAAGCGCCCCCTCCGGCTTCCTCGTCAAAGATACTTGAAGTCCGCCAAGCATCACCTCAGATCATGGAGGTTGATACTGACGGCTTAGAATCGGTAAGAACCCATTCTGTTTAAGGTGTAACCTTATTAACCCACAGCCATAGACCCCTGAGGGATAGATGGACATGAGCCACGGAGGTGGCTTCAGAGATGGGTAAGTACTCATCAACTGCATAAACGACCCAGATACTGACTACACCCAGGTGGTGTGGGCAGGTAGATGTTGCGGGCCATGCGCGGTGGGCTGGGCCATCTGTCCTTTGTTGTGTTTCTGGTTATTTCCTTTATTCTACTTATACGTATTTCTTTCAGGATTTCCTTAGCTGGATAGGCAAGCCATAGATCATTATATCAGTTGAGGCTGGGTGAGGTCCTGCTTGAGGAGACGCTCGACATTGAGGAAGCAAGGCTTCTTCGCTTGGAACCGGTCCGACAGCGGACTTCTACCCACCTCGTGGAAAAATTGTTATATTTAGTACAAGCGGAATTGGTTCAGGCTGGACTTGATCAAATAAATAAAGCTATTTTCAAGTTTACCTGAAGAGGGTTTAGTACCCGAAATCATGCTGGCGTGATAGTTAACACCCTAGTTATTGATAAAAGATGAATCCCAATTCCTTAATGTTTACCGACCCGTGACGGCCGCTCTAGTGTTGAAAGGCAAGAGACTAAAGGGAATTACTAAGCCAAGATGACTAAGTCAGCAAGACAAGTGAGGAGGCAGAAGGGTGACAACTTGCCTCGTCATACCAAGTCTATCCACCTGTGGGTCAAGTTAGACTAGAAGCTAGGAGCTAGACAGGTAAGTGCGGAAGCACTCCTGCTACTCGATAGTGGAGCTACTGGGCCAGTGCTTAGTAGCGAATAGGTTAAGCGGACTCAGGCACCTTGTGTATGAGGAAAGGTACATGTGCCGATAAGCGAGGCCAGCGGTAATCATATTCCTAGGTCAGGTCTACACTATACCAAGTCATTAGAGATGAGGATAGGTGACCACCACAATGAGATGCACTTTGGAGTCGCAGATATGGCCGACACCAAGGTGGATAGGTACCTACCTATGTCTTGGTTGAGAGACCATAACCCCAATATAGATTGGAAGACCGGATCACTAACCTGGCACTCAGATTTCTGCAAGGCTAACTGCCTGGCAGAGCAGGGGCGGTTAGTGTTCATGACCGATGAAGAGTTACTAGCCGGGGACCCTAGTAATGTGTACCTATTGGGAATTGTGCAATTCTCCAATGAGGAAGGTGCTGACATTACGGTTAAGCTACTCCGCGAGTACAAGGACTATGGGGATATCTTCAGTCAAGAACGGATTGAGGAGTTGCGGGAGCACTCGAAGTGCGACCATACGATCAAGTTGCAACCCGGAACTCAACCTCCATTTGGGCCTATCTATCCGTTACCAGAAAAGAAGCTTGAGGCACTCCCGGAATACCTCAATGACATGCTGCGAACGCGAAAGCTACAGCGATCCAGTTCCTTGGCAGCAGCCCTTATCCTCTTCGTACCAAAACCAGATGGTACATTAAGACTAGTTATAGATTACTCAGGGATGAACAAAATCACGGTAAAGAGCAAGTATCCTCTACCTTTGATGAATGAACTGCGAGATAGGTTAGGAAAAGCCGTTGTGTTCACCAAGTTGGACTTGAAGAATGGCTACTACCTTCTGAGGATGGCAGAAGGTGAGGAATGGAAGATAGCCTTCCGGTGCAGATATGGACTATATGAATACACGGTCATCCCGTTTGGGTTGTGTAATGCCCTGGCAACTTTCCAAAGCATGATAAATCAGGTCTTTCCGGGTCTCATGGATAAAGAAGTCATCAGGTACATGGATGACGTCCTGTTCTACTCCAAAACTATGCAAGAGCGCGTTGCGATGGTGAGACATGTGATCGAGAAATTGCGGGAAGCTAGACTATATGTAAGTATGAAGAAGTCCAGTTTCCACCAACGGGAGGTTGAATTCCTCAGATACAAGATCTTCGATATGGAGATCTCTATGTTGTCGGAGAAGGTGCAGACAATCAGGGATTGGGCACCTCTGACATGTGTCATTGATGTTTAAAGCTTTATGGGCTTTGCCAACTTCGATCGTCGGTTCATAGAAGGTTTCAGCAAGATAGCGAAACCTCTGGTGGACTTGACAAAGAAGGATGTCCGGTGGGAATGGACACCTGCGTGTGAGCAGGCCTTCAACCATTTGAAGGAAGCGTTTATGTCCAAACCTATCCTAGCACATTTTGACCCTGAACGGCCAACGCGGCTGGAAACCGACGCTAGTGACTTTGTATTAGGAGCTGTACCCTCCCGGTTCTGTGAAGATGAGCAATGGCATCCAGTGGCCTACTATAGTAGGAAGTTTCACCCAGCGGAGATTAATTATGGTGTCCATGACAAGGAAATAAATGCCATCGTAGCGGCGTTCAAGGAATGGGATCATTTGCTACGCTCGGTAACGGACCAGTTGGTGATCTATACGGATCATATGAATTTGGAGTACTTCAATAGTACCAATGTCCTTAACCGCAGGCAGCACCGCTGGGCTGAGTTCCTGCAACTGGTTAACTTCAAGGCTGGTTTACTGAGAAGGACGGTTGAATGAGAAGGCAGATGCTTTGTCGCGGCATAGGGACTACCGTCCTGAAGGGGGGAGTGATTTTCCCCCAGAGTCATTTTTTCACCCCAGACAGTGGGTTGGGAGCCAGGAACCGGACATCTTGCGACCACAAGTGTTGCAGGTGTGTCAAGGATTTCAGCTCCAGTCTTCCGTTTTGGAACAACTGTGGGTAGCGATAACTAAAGACCAGGAGTACTTAAGAATCCTGAAGGCAACGGCTGCCAATGACAAAGAGGTCGACCGACATTACACGACGGAAAAGGGCTTACTCCTGTACAAGAACAGGTAGTATGTTCCCAAGGGTCAGAATCTGAAGCTGACAGTCATGAAGGCAGAACATGACTCCCGAATCGTGGAACACTTCGGGACTTACACAACCATTGGCAGGGTTAGGGCTAACTTCTATTGGCCTAAGATGGATGAGCACATCACTGACTACGTGCGGACATGTGATGCGTGCCAAAGAAATAAATCCATCAGGCACAAGAAGTTCGGGCTGCTGGAACCTATTGATGTTCCTATACGGCCATGGGCAGCGATTTCAATGGATTTTATTGTAGCGCTGCCAGAGTCTGAAGGGTATACCAAGATCTGGGTCATAGTGGACAGATTCTCGAAAATGGCCCATTTCATACCCCTGACCACGAAGGTACCTATCAAGGAGCTTGCCTTGATATTCCTGTAGGAAGTTTGGAGCCTTCATGGTCACCTAGAGTCAATCATCTCCGATCGAGATAGCCGATTCACATCCAGGTTCTGGATGAGTCTTATGCACTTGTTACAAGTGAAACTAAACATTTTGACAGCATTCTACCCTGAGACTGATGGGCAAACCGAGAGTGTTAATCAGACACTGGAGCAGTACTTGCATAGTTACTGTTCCTACCAACAAGATGATTGGGTTTTGCTGTTACTCCTTGCAGAGTATGTGTACAACACCTCGACATCAGAATCCACCAGGTTGTCAGTATTTGAGATCAGCTATGGGTTTAACCTAAGGATAAACTAGTGGGGTGTCATGTCTGATACTCAAGAAATACACCCTAGCAGTGAGCTCTTGGTCAAGGAATGGGAAGAAACCTGGGGAGTGATGTGAGAAACGATTCCATGGGGACAGGGAAGGCAACGGAGATAGCACGACCAGAAAAGGTTGCCATCACCAGACTATGTTACCTGGGCGGATGTGACCGCAGGGTGGGCAAAGAAAGCAGACCGCGTGATGTTAAACCGTAAGAACATCTGCACTAAGTGTTTGATGGAGAAGCTGGACCACTGGATGTTTGGCCCTTTTGTGGTCAAACGTCAGATGGGTAACCAAGTCTACGACCTCCAACTGCCCACGAGATACAGCATCCACCCAGTTTTCAATGTCACGTTGCTCGAACCCTATCGTGAGGATCCGGCAGCAGGTAGGGTCAAGAAAGTCCCTAGCCCGGAGCTTGTAGACGAGGAGCCCGGTTACGTTATCGCAGCTGTTGTGGACAGCCGATAGTACGGAGGAGCGCAGGCGAAGTTTCCGTCATGTTTCGTCCAGTACCTGGTTTCATGGGAAGGCTATGGGGCTGAGGAGAA
>PYWC01000011.1:1111227-1143188 GCA_003182015.1 Tuber magnatum | reverse complement strand
CTCTGGAGTCAAGTAGAGATCAATGCATATGGGAAGGGTGTCATAGATAGTCTAGTTCATGAGGTGTCTTGACTGTTAGCCACTGGCAAGACACCGATGCGCAGAAGTTTCCACTCCGGTGGCCAAAATGGAAATGCACCGCAGAAACGATAACTGCATGAGGTGAACGCCGACTAGAGTGTGTCGACACATGCATGCCCGAAGGGTGTGGCAGGAGACGTGTCAGACCACCCTTAGTGGAGAAGGGTGTGCTTAAATGGTTGGAGTAAACCGATGGGGGAGTTTCTGGCATAAGATAAAACTACCTGAAAGTCTATGCAAGAACTCTTCTACTCCACCAATCAATCCTCTCGAGACCTTAATTGAGTGAAGCGTCATGCTTAACGATATTGTGTTTTACCTTTTACTTTACTCCTACATTGGTGTAAACTTTTGGCGATAAGTTTGAAGTTGTTTGGTGCAGTCGCAATCTTTGGATCCATCTTCCTAGGGGTGCCCCTGTTACACTCTACAGGATGCACTTCTACCGGAAGTGTATGCATGGGTACACAACAGCACTAGCAGGCGAAAACAGCGAATGGGGCGAGTGCAATGGCATCAAGGTATTTTTTCCTGGACTTTGTGGTCAGTCCGACTGGGCGTCCCGGGTGCCTGGCACTGTTCCCTTATTCTGTAACCAAGATGGATATCTGGGTCTTCCCTTCATGTACAGTCATAATGAGAAGATCCCTTACACCATAAGTTATGCCTAATTCGTGCTGTATATTGTCTGATGTCTAACTTTGAAAATAGATTCCCCATCAAGTCCTTGCTCCACACGCTTCTGTCATTATGTGCAATCTTGGTATGAGGTCGCTGGTCGATTGGGATTTGATCATGTGACCACCTTTTTGTGTTCTTTTTCTCATTTGTGTTTTTTCTGTTTTCTTGCTCAGATCGGTGATTCTATCCCCTAAAGTTTCTGTTGAGAGGATTCTATCCGGAAGTTCGAGTCTTGAGTCGATATAGATACTCAGATAATGCGCAGCGCTACTATCTCCTTGCTACTATTTCTATGGTTGTCTTATCGGCAGATAGTCCAGTCGCAGCGTGCAAGGCAAACTTTCATTTCATGTAGTTTTAATGTCGCTTATCTTGGAATTCTCAGACAAAGATACTTAAGAATTATGCCTTCCTGAAGTTTGGGTTGCATTAACTGGCTTATAAATTAAACCAATCCTGTGCGATCCTATACGTTACCAGCAAGAAGTGCCAAAACGTAAATCGCAGGGTTTGGGAAAAAAGAAACATGTAAATTGTCTCACTGCTCCGGAGTATTACATGTAACCGGTACGGGTTACTAGGGTTTTTATGTTTGGTGTCACAGTATCGTTTGATACTTGTATTGTTTCGTGTGCTATTGGTTGATACACACATTGTTTTATGTTTGGTTTCACAGTATCGTTTGATACTTGTATTGTTTCGTGTGCTATCGGTTGATACACACATTGTTTTATGTTTGGTTTCACAGTATCGTTTGATACTTGTATTGTTTCGTGTGCTATCGGTTGATACACACATTGTTTTATGTTTGGTTTCACAGTATCGTTTGATACTTGTATTGTTTCGTGTGCTATCGGTTGATACACACATTGTTTTATGTTTGGTTTCACAGTATCGTTTGATACTTGTATTGTTTCGTGTGCTATCGGTTGATACACACATTGTTTTATGTTTGGTTTCACAGTATCGTTTGATACTTGTATTGTTTCGTGTGCTATCGGTTGATACACACATTGTTTTATGTTTGGTTTCACAGTATCGTTTGATACTTGTATTGTTTCGTGTGCTATCGGTTGATACACACATTGTTTTATGTTTGGTTTCACAGTATCGTTTGATACTTGTATTGTTTCGTGTGCTATCGGTTGATACACACATTGTTTTATGTTTGGTTTCACAGTATCGTTTGATACTTGTATTGTTTCGTGTGCTATCGGTTGATACACACATTGTTTTATGTTTGGTTTCACAGTATCGTTTGATACTTGTATTGTTTCGTGTGCTATCGGTTGATACACACATTGTTTTATGTTTGGTTTCACAGTATCGTTTGATACTTGTATTGTTTCGTGTGCTATCGGTTGATACACACATTGTTTTATGTTTGGTTTCACAGTATCGTTTGATACTTGTATTGTTTCGTGTGCTATCGGTTGATACACACATTGTTTTATGTTTGGTTTCACAGTATCGTTTGATACTTGTATTGTTTCGTGTGCTATCGGTTGATACACACATTGTTTTATGTTTGGTTTCACAGTATCGTTTGATACTTGTATTGTTTCGTGTGCTATCGGTTGATACACACATTGTTTTATGTTTGGTTTCACAGTATCGTTTGATACTTGTATTGTTTCGTGTGCTATCGGTTGATACACACATTGTTTTATGTTTGGTTTCACAGTATCGTTTGATACTTGTATTGTTTCGTGTGCTATCGGTTGATACACACATTGTTTTATGTTTGGTTTCACAGTATCGTTTGATACTTGTATTGTTTCGTGTGCTATCGGTTGATACACACATTGTTTTATGTTTGGTTTCACAGTATCGTTTGATACTTGTATTGTTTCGTGTGCTATCGGTTGATACACACATTGTTTTATGTTTGGTTTCACAGTATCGTTTGATACTTGTATTGTTTCGTGTGCTATCGGTTGATACACACATTGTTTTATGTTTGGTTTCACAGTATCGTTTGATACTTGTATTGTTTCGTGTGCTATCGGTTGATACACACATTGTTTTATGTTTGGTTTCACAGTATCGTTTGATACTTGTATTGTTTCGTGTGCTATCGGTTGATACACACATTGTTTTATGTTTGGTTTCACAGTATCGTTTGATACTTGTATTGTTTCGTGTGCTATCGGTTGATACACACATTGTTTTATGTTTGGTTTCACAGTATCGTTTGATACTTGTATTGTTTCGTGTGCTATCGGTTGATACACACATTGTTTTATGTTTGGTTTCACAGTATCGTTTGATACTTGTATTGTTTCGTGTGCTATCGGTTGATACACACATTGTTTTATGTTTGGTTTCACAGTATCGTTTGATACTTGTATTGTTTCGTGTGCTATCGGTTGATACACACATTGTTTTATGTTTGGTTTCACAGTATCGTTTGATACTTGTATTGTTTCGTGTGCTATCGGTTGATACACACATTGTTTTATGTTTGGTTTCACAGTATCGTTTGATACTTGTATTGTTTCGTGTGCTATCGGTTGATACACACATTGTTTTATGTTTGGTTTCACAGTATCGTTTGATACTTGTATTGTTTCGTGTGCTATCGGTTGATACACACATTGTTTTATGTTTGGTTTCACAGTATCGTTTGATACTTGTATTGTTTCGTGTGCTATCGGTTGATACACACATTGTTTTATGTTTGGTTTCACAGTATCGTTTGATACTTGTATTGTTTCGTGTGCTATCGGTTGATACACACATTGTTTTATGTTTGGTTTCACAGTATCGTTTGATACTTGTATTGTTTCGTGTGCTATCGGTTGATACACACATTGTTTTATGTTTGGTTTCACAGTATCGTTTGATACTTGTATTGTTTCGTGTGCTATCGGTTGATACACACATTGTTTTATGTTTGGTTTCACAGTATCGTTTGATACTTGTATTGTTTCGTGTGCTATCGGTTGATACACACATTGTTTTATGTTTGGTTTCACAGTATCGTTTGATACTTGTATTGTTTCGTGTGCTATCGGTTGATACACACATTGTTTTATGTTTGGTTTCACAGTATCGTTTGATACTTGTATTGTTTCGTGTGCTATCGGTTGATACACACATTGTTTTATGTTTGGTTTCACAGTATCGTTTGATACTTGTATTGTTTCGTGTGCTATCGGTTGATACACACATTGTTTTATGTTTGGTTTCACAGTATCGTTTGATACTTGTATTGTTTCGTGTGCTATCGGTTGATACACACATTGTTTTATGTTTGGTTTCACAGTATCGTTTGATACTTGTATTGTTTCGTGTGCTATCGGTTGATACACACATTGTTTTATGTTTGGTTTCACAGTATCGTTTGATACTTGTATTGTTTCGTGTGCTATCGGTTGATACACACATTGTTTTATGTTTGGTTTCACAGTATCGTTTGATACTTGTATTGTTTCGTGTGCTATCGGTTGATACACACATTGTTTTATGTTTGGTTTCACAGTATCGTTTGATACTTGTATTGTTTCGTGTGCTATCGGTTGATACACACATTGTTTTATGTTTGGTTTCACAGTATCGTTTGATACTTGTATTGTTTCGTGTGCTATCGGTTGATACACACATTGTTTTATGTTTGGTTTCACAGTATCGTTTGATACTTGTATTGTTTCGTGTGCTATCGGTTGATACACACATTGTTTTATGTTTGGTTTCACAGTATCGTTTGATACTTGTATTGTTTCGTGTGCTATCGGTTGATACACACATTGTTTTATGTTTGGTTTCACAGTATCGTTTGATACTTGTATTGTTTCGTGTGCTATCGGTTGATACACACATTGTTTTATGTTTGGTTTCACAGTATCGTTTGATACTTGTATTGTTTCGTGTGCTATCGGTTGATACACACATTGTTTTATGTTTGGTTTCACAGTATCGTTTGATACTTGTATTGTTTCGTGTGCTATCGGTTGATACACACATTGTTTTATGTTTGGTTTCACAGTATCGTTTGATACTTGTATTGTTTCGTGTGCTATCGGTTGATACACACATTGTTTTATGTTTGGTTTCACAGTATCGTTTGATACTTGTATTGTTTCGTGTGCTATCGGTTGATACACACATTGTTTTATGTTTGGTTTCACAGTATCGTTTGATACTTGTATTGTTTCGTGTGCTATCGGTTGATACACACATTGTTTTATGTTTGGTTTCACAGTATCGTTTGATACTTGTATTGTTTCGTGTGCTATCGGTTGATACACACATTGTTTTATGTTTGGTTTCACAGTATCGTTTGATACTTGTATTGTTTCGTGTGCTATCGGTTGATACACACATTGTTTTATGTTTGGTTTCACAGTATCGTTTGATACTTGTATTGTTTCGTGTGCTATCGGTTGATACACACATTGTTTTATGTTTGGTTTCACAGTATCGTTTGATACTTGTATTGTTTCGTGTGCTATCGGTTGATACACACATTGTTTTATGTTTGGTTTCACAGTATCGTTTGATACTTGTATTGTTTCGTGTGCTATCGGTTGATACACACATTGTTTTATGTTTGGTTTCACAGTATCGTTTGATACTTGTATTGTTTCGTGTGCTATCGGTTGATACACACATTGTTTTATGTTTGGTTTCACAGTATCGTTTGATACTTGTATTGTTTCGTGTGCTATCGGTTGATACACACATTGTTTTATGTTTGGTTTCACAGTATCGTTTGATACTTGTATTGTTTCGTGTGCTATCGGTTGATACACACATTGTTTTATGTTTGGTTTCACAGTATCGTTTGATACTTGTATTGTTTCGTGTGCTATCGGTTGATACACACATTGTTTTATGTTTGGTTTCACAGTATCGTTTGATACTTGTATTGTTTCGTGTGCTATCGGTTGATACACACATTGTTTTATGTTTGGTTTCACAGTATCGTTTGATACTTGTATTGTTTCGTGTGCTATCGGTTGATACACACATTGTTTTATGTTTGGTTTCACAGTATCGTTTGATACTTGTATTGTTTCGTGTGCTATCGGTTGATACACACATTGTTTTATGTTTGGTTTCACAGTATCGTTTGATACTTGTATTGTTTCGTGTGCTATCAGTTGATACACACATTGTTTTGCAATATCGCTCATACTGGAAATAAGCGATATGCTGTATTTAAAGACCGCTGATTCCCGCGATGGAAACAGCAGACTTCGACAGATAGTATTCTTAAATATACTTGGTTGAACGGTTACTTCTTTGATCTCCTATTACACCCCGTTCGAAGCCTCCTTTAGCAAGCAGCGCTCGCTTCGTGTTGACCACGAAGCCATCTGCTCCTATCGTACCGATACGTGACTAGGGCCTAGCCCGAACACGTTACATTACAAGTATCATACAGGGATCAAAATACCTCTCCCAACTACAGTACGAGCACCAGGCAAGACGTTTTCACACACGCTACAAAGCTTTGTGACCTCACCAATTTTCAAAAAGGACTTTTTGCTGGGAAGCCACTCTGGTTTGTGAAAAACTTTATGCCTGGTAGCTTGTAATGGGATTTTATTCATGGGGACAAGGCGCCCTAGTTGAAAGAACAATTGAAAGAACAAGACGCCCAGCACCTTCCTTGGAGGTAGGACATGGCATAGTTTACCTGAATAAAAAACGCTAGCTGATGCGCATCTTATCGAATAGGCTACTCTCGTCGGATTCGCACTTGGGAATGACCCCCGTTGTTTCGCTCTTGTTAGTTCGGCTGCCATTTCCTTGTGCAACACTCTATTCTCTACAATGCCTTTGTTCCGAAGCACATATATACCCCTGCCCCAACCCAACACCTTAAGAATAGCAAGCAACACATTCGTCCCAATTATGGAGAACTCAGCCTTCCTGGGTAGTGGGATTTTACGACCTAAAGACCGCGCCCACGACAGAACCTATTTATTAGCCAGGTTTGATCGAGATGAGAGGAAACTCATCAAGCGGATAGTGGTAAAACACCATGGCGATAATCTTGCCGCACAGAACAAAACCTGGACCAACTTGATGCCAGAGAGCAAGAGGAAGGCGATCAACGATTTACACCAAGAGCTTGTCAGTTTGAAAACTTATCAAGAGCGTGTGCTTCAAGCATGGGACAATGAGGGAAAAGGGGGGATGCAGGAGCAATGGTTTGCGGAGAAGTTTATGCACCATTGTCACAACGCTCCCAACAAGCCCCAAAGACAGGGAACGTCGGAAGCTAGATTCAGGTAGGTTAGATATTCTTTACAGCAGTGATGAGAAAGATGCTAACATTTGGTAACATAGGAAATAGAGGTGACCACGAGGTTGTCGGGGATTCCAGCAATGGCCGTAGCAAAGGGCCAGGGCGTGGGGCTTGTGAGGAGCTGGAGCATGGGGCGAGCGGGGGGGTGGATACGGCGAAGCTATGCTAGAGCATGCTGGTTCGCAAGTTGCTTTTTTCTACTAGTATCGATTTTTGTCCTTTTCCCTTTATTTCCGTCTGGCTAGCAAATCCATTGTGCATTATTGGTGTTGTCACTTCAAATTCAATAGTCGAGGGTTACAAGCAATCAAAATTAAGAAGAAAAAATGGTAAAAATATTTGACCTCGAGTAGTAAACAAGAGAAACAAAATGCGGCACTCAATGGATCTATACCCCCAAATAAAACTGGAACAAACACTCCAAATAAGCCCTATCCAAGAACTCTGCAAACTTGCGATCGAGAGCCAAGCCACTATCAGGGTGGGCGTCGGTCGGTGTTGGCGGAGGCGTAAGTGGTACGTGCAGTAATCCCAGAGCAGGTGTAGGCGAACAGCGTAGAGTTCTGACCGGCAGAGACGTGGGAGTGCTTGGAAGAGCGCTGTGTGATCTCGGAGCGGGTGAGAGCGGACGGCCATCCTCTGACAGGGGCGGTGGCAAAGGTCCGACGGGCGGAGATGTTGGTGGAAGCTGTATATGGCGAGTGCTTGAAAGTGCGCTACATGATCTCTGAGTTGGAGCGGGTGAGTGCGAATTGGACTGAGTTCTTGGCTCGAGGTGCGGTAGAGGTCCGACCGGCTGAGGTTTTGGTGGAAGGTGTATATGGCGTGTACTTGAAAGTGCGCTGCGTGATCTCCGAGTCGGAGCAGGTGAGTACGAATTGAACTGAGTTCTTGGCTCGAGGTGTGGTAGAGGTTGGGCCAGCAGAGGTGTCGGGGCAGGCAACGTCTCCTGATTACCACCATGGGAGGCCATCTGAGTGGGTACTGAGCTCGTGGGCTTCAGGCAGCCACGGTGACCAGCTGAGTTCGGCTGGTGATGTAACCTTTTTTTGCCCCGCTGCCTCTAGCACTATGTGGCTGCGAGTCAGTACCTGGTGATAGTTGCCCGTTCTTAGGGTGCTTAAGAGAATATCATACCTGTTGAACAAAACTGAAAGTCCTGCACCAGAATTGGGAAACAATTGAAGGCATTTCTTTGCTAAGATTGAGGAGGAAGGATTGGGCTGTTGTGTAAACTTCGCACTCCAAAAACCTTTACTGTGCGAATTGCGAACCCGACCCCACAGTCCCTTATATGTTGGATGAATGAGCTTAAAGCAATGGAAATATCGTATAATCTCAATAACGGACACACTTGGGATGGCACGGCCATTCCCAAATTCTGGTGACAGGGTTATACCAGCACTAGTACTCGTACGAGTACAGTGGTTAAATTGGAAACCAGAACATAGACACCTGGCTCTTAGAGGGGTGGCACTCGAGCACATGGGCACTCAGCACATGGGGGATGGCAACAGGGACAACCGACCCACAACACCATGCTGTAGACAAATATCGGTAGTGTCTCCAGTGCTGGTGCTCCCAACTTTGTTTCCAACCTGCCATACTCGTACGATATCACAAATATCTTGTCCCATGCATGCTCAGTTGCCCCCTATTTCCTAGACTCTCCTGATTTGGGGTTCCCGGAACATACTCGTAACTGCTTGAGGCATTTCGGTGATTGGGGAATTAAAAATCAGAACATGGACACCTAGCTCATGGGGAGCGTAGATGGTCCAGCCGCAGAATTATTTCACACCTTCCTGATTCAGGTTCTCAGGAATAAGAATCCTTGAGGCATTTCGGGTTTGAGGGAAATTAGAAACCAGAACATAGACACCTTGCTCTTAGGAAACTAGAACATGGACACCCAGCTCAGCAAAGATGGTCCAGCCACAGGAACATAATGGTAATTTAACTCTTTGAGGCATTTCTGTGATTGGGGGGAGTGGAAACCAGAAAATGGACACCCAGCCCACAGGAGCCCAGCCGCAGTTATTTCATACCTTCCTGATTCAGGGTTTCTGGGAAAATAAATCCTTGAAGCATTTTGGTGTTTGAGGGAAATTGGGAAACCAGAACATAGACACCTGGCACTTCGAAAACTGGAACATAGACACTCAGCTCAGTTATTTCATACCTTCCCGATTCAGAGTTTCCAGGAAAATTAATCCTTGAAGCATCCAGGTGTTTGAGGGGAATTGGAAAACCAGAACATAGACACTTCGGAAACAGGAACATGGGCACTTAGCCCATTGGAAAAACCGTTGCTACACCAAATCTACAATAACACGATATCTAACTGGGCCAGGACTAAGAGATCCTGGGACAAGGGATATCCAATTTCAGTTTTTGCTAGACTGTTTTTGCTAATTTATGTGGAATTGGATGGATGGCCATATCCCCATTGTCCCTAAGCCATTCTAGCCCAATTTAAAATATACAACACGAGGTAGTAATCGTGATACTGTGGGCAAACCCTTGCAGAAGTGTTATTGTTGTACTGTACTGAATATCTCAGCGGCCAAGGGGTTGAATACGGTATTACAGTACAAGACAATTTATATTTATATCACTAGGCTATCAGTACTATAAGTTTACCCTAGGGACGTTTTGCAGTATGGGGAGAAAATCCATAGACCCTGTCACACAGAACCTTAAAACACAATGGATCCTCTTCCGACTACTGCTCTGAGCAACCCCCCCTCCAAACAAGGTACTCGTACTGGCATCCAGCTCCAGGATACATCCCCGCAATATCTGAGCGATCCTGACCATGAGTCCTCTGCCCTACCTCTAATCCAGCCTGTATCCCCTACAGATAAGCTCTTGGAATGTGAGAGCGATCCTGTACCCATGTCCCCTTCCCTGACTCCACTCCCTTCTACGCCCCTGCAATGCTAGCGCAATTGTGATCCTGAGTTGAAGTCCTCTCCCTCCTCCCCACAAGGACTTTTGTCTGCTCTTACTGGGTTGGGAATATATTCCTGGATCCCGGAATCGGAATTTCAGGACGACCCTGACCTTGCGAATCAATCCTCCGCTAATGAATCCTTTGGAGATTCTGAATCACAGCTTGTGCCCACTTCCCAGCATTCACCCAACAGTGCACACTTCCCATTGAGGATCAATCCTGAACACCTGGGAGTGTTACACCTTAGCTGCGAGTGTGGGTACTTTACAACCGGCGCAACAGTGATCCCCTCTATACAAGCGTCCCAGCCGAATACCCCAAACAAAGCTGCCATCGCTAGAGCAGTGGAGACAATTCAGACTGATGTGTTCAGCGCCCTTGCTGATCTTGATGCACAAGTCCACACTCTGCGTCAGCTTCTCCAGGGGCAGGTACAGAGACTGGTTGGGTCGATCGCTTTTCTAATTCTTACCTTGTTGGCGTGTAGGATCATTCATATGGTTCCAGGTTTGCTGAGAGATTCGTCCCTCCTTACTATCATTGGTCTTTTATTTGTCTCTCTTATTATATGTCTTATATTGGGGAAGATTTTCCAAGTCTCCTACCTGTCAAGTGAAGTATAAGGGGACCGATCCCAAATGCATCCTTCGTTCTGTTCTCTTTTTATCGAGATTTGAGCCTTTCTCCAATATTATCATTAAGGTGTAGCATGACACCCTACTCTATTTAAGATCCAATAGAGATTCATTTGAACGCACTCACTATGTCTAGTATCGCAGGCTTATTTATGTCAGCTGATTTAAAGTGGATGCCCTTTGATACCTGATTTGCCAAAAGTAGTTACTGCCACTATTATCAAAAACAAGTCGCATTGTAATCCCAGCATAAGCCTTTCAGAATTCAGAACCATTCCTGTAGTCTGACATTTAACTATGTGAATCTTTGGATTAAGCTCTCTATCAATAAATTTTTTATGGAGTTGATAGGCATGTACGAAAAGTGGTGGTTTGTATGGAATACCGGGGAGGGGGGCACGTTTCTTCTGTTGCCAGGCTCGTGGAGTGCCCTTAACACCGAATGATGGGCGATTTGGTAGCTGCTATGATGTGCTGGGCGGCAACGATGCGCCGGGTGCTGGGCGACAACGATGCGCCAGGTCATGGTGCGCAGCCCCTGGAAGAACTTGTTATTTGCTCGGGAGGATCAAAAAAAGGATCCTAACGCGCCCCAAAGAGGCATCCAGGGCACCGCTTTCGGACCCTCATCGTAAAAGATCACTCGCTACGAAACACCTCACACGTGCTCCCGGCGAGTTCTGTATGTATAAATGCGCGCATTTTCCCACACGGCTGAGGTGGTAATAAGGTATATGATGAAAGCGTTCGTCACCCGAATCGTTTGCGGAGGGCTTGGAGTGACCAATCGGCCGACCGACCAACCAGCTGGAGCGGTAGTAACTCACGATGCATGCGAGATATCAATGTCCCCTCCCCTCCACCTCCACCTCCACCCCACACTTGGCGGTTGGTTGGATGCAAATAAGCGCAATGGACGAATACAACTACCGTCCCCCTAGTTATGCCATTGTTCGGAGGAGGAGTAATGTGAGGTGATCAATCAGTTAATTGATGATGATTACTGGCGGTGAATGGGAAAGTGGTGGAATATGAGATGTTGAGGAGCGAGTGAGTGACTTATATAAATATATGATAGGAGAGGGGGGGGNTGCTCCTATCGTACCGATACGTGACTAGGGCCTAGCCCGAACACGTTACATTACAAGTATCATACAGGGATCAAAATACCTCTCCCAACTACAGTACGAGCACCAGGCAAGACGTTTTCACACACGCTACAAAGCTTTGTGACCTCACCAATTTTCAAAAAGGACTTTTTGCTGGGAAGCCACTCTGGTTTGTGAAAAACTTTATGCCTGGTAGCTTGTAATGGGATTTTATTCATGGGGACAAGGCGCCCTAGTTGAAAGAACAATTGAAAGAACAAGACGCCCAGCACCTTCCTTGGAGGTAGGACATGGCATAGTTTACCTGAATAAAAAACGCTAGCTGATGCGCATCTTATCGAATAGGCTACTCTCGTCGGATTCGCACTTGGGAATGACCCCCGTTGTTTCGCTCTTGTTAGTTCGGCTGCCATTTCCTTGTGCAACACTCTATTCTCTACAATGCCTTTGTTCCGAAGCACATATATACCCCTGCCCCAACCCAACACCTTAAGAATAGCAAGCAACACATTCGTCCCAATTATGGAGAACTCAGCCTTCCTGGGTAGTGGGATTTTACGACCTAAAGACCGCGCCCACGACAGAACCTATTTATTAGCCAGGTTTGATCGAGATGAGAGGAAACTCATCAAGCGGATAGTGGTAAAACACCATGGCGATAATCTTGCCGCACAGAACAAAACCTGGACCAACTTGATGCCAGAGAGCAAGAGGAAGGCGATCAACGATTTACACCAAGAGCTTGTCAGTTTGAAAACTTATCAAGAGCGTGTGCTTCAAGCATGGGACAATGAGGGAAAAGGGGGGATGCAGGAGCAATGGTTTGCGGAGAAGTTTATGCACCATTGTCACAACGCTCCCAACAAGCCCCAAAGACAGGGAACGTCGGAAGCTAGATTCAGGTAGGTTAGATATTCTTTACAGCAGTGATGAGAAAGATGCTAACATTTGGTAACATAGGAAATAGAGGTGACCACGAGGTTGTCGGGGATTCCAGCAATGGCCGTAGCAAAGGGCCAGGGCGTGGGGCTTGTGAGGAGCTGGAGCATGGGGCGAGCGGGGGGGTGGATACGGCGAAGCTATGCTAGAGCATGCTGGTTCGCAAGTTGCTTTTTTCTACTAGTATCGATTTTTGTCCTTTTCCCTTTATTTCTGTCTGGGTAGCAAATCCATTGTGCATTATTGGTATTGTCACTTCAAATTCAACAGTCAAGAGTCACAAGCAATCAAAATCAAGAAGAAAAAATGGTAAAAATATTTGATCATGAGTAATAAACAAGAGAAACAAAATGCAGCACTCAAACGATCGATACCCCCGAATAAAACTCAAACAAACACTCCAAATTAGCCTTATCCAAGAACTCTGCAAACTTGCGATCGAGAGCCAAGCGGCTGTCGGGGCGGCCATAGGTCGCTATTAGCAGAGGCGTAAGTGGTACACACAGTAATCCCGGAGCAGGTATAGGCGAACGGCGCAGAGTTCTGACCGGCAGAGACGTGGGAGTGCTTGGAAGTGCACTGCGTGATCTCCGAGTCGGAGCAGGTGAGTGCGAATTGGACTGAGTTCTTGGCTCCAGGTGCGGTAGAGGTCTACCCGGCTGAGGTTTTGGTGGAAGGTGTATATGGCGAGTGCTCGAAAGTGCGCTGCGTGATCTCCGAGTCGGAGCAGGTGAGTGCGAATTGGACTGAGTTCTTGGCTCCAGGTGCAGTAGAGGTTTGGCCGGCAGAGGTGCCGGGGCAGGCAACTTCTCCTGATTACTACCATGGGAGGCCATCCGAGTGGGTACTGAGCTTGCAGGCTTCAGGCAGCCACGGTGACCAGCTGAGTTCGGCTGGTGATGTAAACCTTTTTTNAAAAAGGGAGCAGAGGGAAATTAAACCCAGAGCTGATGCCAATTGTTCGTATGTGAGCAAAGAAACGCGGCCTTGTGGAGGAGACGCTATGAGGAGAGAAGTGGAAGTGGGGGATTGTGGGAGGTATTTATAAGTGTCATTGGCGCAATGTTGTTACCCGGCTCTTAAGCTGCTTGAGATAGTGCCCTATGAAAGTCTTTTTTTGAGAAGCTCAATAATATGGAGCACAACAGAGTGCCGATAACAAATTTAGGCGACCCATCAGTAAATTCGATCTCTATGACTTCTTTGCTAATCCCAATTTGACGTGATCAACTTTACCCCTGTTAACTTGGCCGGGAAAAGACCCCCCAAAATTTCACCATGCGTCACTCGACGATGAGCATCTGGAATTTGGCACCCAGCACTCGTGGCTCATTAATGGGATTGATCAAACCCCACTTCTCCTGGTTATTCATCATTAAATAAGGTTCGAGTAATTAAAGTATTAAACAGCAGCCCTTGGTCTAAATTACATCAAATAAGAAAATACAGTAATCACTTTCCATCCTATTACCAACCGACCAACCAAGGCATGGTAGCTACCCCCATCTCCCCCACAATAAAACAAACGCCATCAACGTGTGAAAGATCAATTCATAAAATCAACCCACTCTCCTTCAACACTTTTCCGATTCCCCCTCTTAAAACTTCCCTCCGCTCCTCAGTCATCCTCAACTTCTTAACCCGCGCTTCTGCAACTTTCTCAACCTCTTCTTTCATTCCTTCGACCATGGCTCTTCGTTTGGTAACGCAATCTGCAAGAAGCGTTTCGATTTCACGTTTCTTGCTAAGGATCAGGTTCCCCGCTACAGCGTGTTGCTTATCATCAAGCTTTTTGAAGAAGTTAGATGGCTTAGACGTGTCGTGGGGAAAGTAGGAGTTTGCCAGCTCAGTAATTTCAGTAGGTAGCTGGGTTTGGGGAATTGAGGCATAAGAGGCCGAGCGGAGGGAAGAGAGGGTTGAGATGAGGTCTTGGTATGAAGCTATTGCCACAAGCTCCGAGTCGGGAATCTGTAGGATTGATCAGATACGGTATGTTAGCGAAGAAAGGAGGGAATCGTACGAGTGGAGTAAAATCTGTGTTGCGATCCTGACTGGGTCTCTTATTTTGCTGCCAAATAATCAGTTCGTATATCCCCTACATATCGCACCTGGGGGAAATAGATACCTCGGCTGCTTTTGCTGGTCGTTCAGGAACTGGCTCTCTCTGCGGCTTACAGCTGTTCAAACGATCCTCCTCATCCTTTTCCAACACGTTTTCCCTACTTTTGGGCTTGCCGTTCCTATACGACAAGACACCCCCCCTCCCCTCCTTCTCACGGCCCCTCTGCTCTAGCCACCCTCTAGAAGAAATAGTTGGGCTCCCGCTCTCCCAAATAGCCCCCAAATCATCCACCGCCTCCTCCTCACCCTGTGATCTTCCATCCCCATCACCGCCCTGGGAATCGTCAACGTACTCCCCAGCATCATCAAACCCGCCTTCCTCATCACCATCCTCATAATACTCATCCCCACTAGCATTTTCCCAAAGCCTCAATTCAGTATTAACCACCTTCTCCTTCCCACTTTTTCCCTAGTTTGACCTCGGCCGGTCATCATTGCCCCTCCAGGGGGCTGGCGAGTCACCAATTAGTGAGATTCTGTTGTCATCCTCGTACTTTATAGTACTCTCTTCGAGACTAGGAGTGTCCTCTTCAAAGACGTCGTACTCGCCGCCCTCGAAGATCTGGCGAAAGTCCATGAACCGTACAGGGCATGGGGTGTTTGATCAGGAGTCTGATTCCGCTTCGTAATATTCTTCCGCCGTAGCGAGCTCGGTGGCTGCTACCAGTGCGGGAGGCACTGGCGGTGTTAAGGTGGGGCGGCAGCGGGAGCCTATGAAGTTTGAAACGCCNTGGATGGGTGCTTCGAGGGGGTTGCCAGCGTGGGTAAGGGAGAGGAGGGAGGTTCCCGCGAGGAGGTCACGGTCGTCGTCGAGAGGAGGGTTCTGGTGTAGGTCCTTTGGGGAGTTGGAATGATTAGATATGATAATATTATTATGATACCGGTAAATGGGTGGGGGTGAGGTGGGTTAGGTCTTTTGCTTGTTTTTTTGCTGTTTTCTGTTATGTTTTTTTGAACATTGTATCATTGGAGCGATGGGCTGGAGGTTATTTGATTATGGGTTTTTTGTTCGGATCAGTGATATGTTTGCGCGCCGGGGATGATGGGTGGAAGATGTTGGTGTGAATGGAACAGTATAATAGATTCAAACATTCCCATCATGTGTGAAATGAAGCACAATTGCAACATACGGTATTTGTCCGACTTGGACCCTAAGCCCTCAGCTACCATCGTGGGGTGGGAAAATTCTCATAATTTCTACCCAGAAAGCCTGGGTAAGCCTGCCACATTATGGCAATTTTGTCACTTTTATATTACTTTCGGATGAGTTGTGACTGCTCAAAACCGGCGATTTTTGGCGCAAAATGGGGGGAAGGAGAGACAACGAATTTTCTCACCAAGATAATACAGCACCAGCTCCTCACACAGATAATTAAATCAACCCAAGACACTCGCAGCGTGAGCAGTCTCCACACGAAACGGAGTGGGGCATATGATACAAGTCCACTAAACTGAACATTTCTAGCTGTATTATGCTTGGTATTATTCCAACTGAGCACTTAGAAACACTGATGCTCGGGCAACCTCGTAATGAGTCTATGAACGGTTGAAACATCCGAGCTAACTGATGATCCAACGGACCAACGTCGAATGCTGAAAGAATGAACGGTGGACCTCGGATAGGAGCGCAAAGGGGTAGCATAGTGGTAACTCACGGTAGTTACAAAGGATCTATCATGCACGCTACAACTTAACTCGAACATTTGATGGGCGCGATAGCCTTAAAGGGCGACAAACAAGTGCCAGAATAGGCCAGAAGAGTTTGCAACGGATAAACAAGATATAGATACTTCTACGGTAGGGCGCCAATATTGTTTCAAGAACTTTCTACAAGCTCCCCATTCTTCTTTATTCCAAAACACAATACTTGGCCCTAACAGCGTGCTATCATGCCTACAATATTTATAATCCTCCCTCCATCCCTCCTAACCACCTTACCCCACAACAACTTATTCCTCGCCACGAGAGATAGCAAAACAATGGCCAACCGCCCCCGCGAGCCAAAATACTTCTTCACACCCCTCCTCCAAGCCCTAGAGTCAGAGCACTGCAGCAACAAGTCTGCCCAAGAGGTCAAAACCAGTTACCGCGTCATCTGCACATTCTACAAGGACCGCATGGGCTGGGAGACCATGGACCCTTACGACAATGACTGCGGCGGCGGCGGGGACGAGGCGGACCAGCTGGGGAAAACCTCTAAGGTCCTGGGCACCTTCAAGACGATTCCGGAGGCGAACGCGGCTGTGGCCAAAGCGCGGGAGTTGATTGATCATACGGAGTTGTCCTTTTTTGCCATGAGCAGTTCTATGGATGGGGGGGATATGATGCAATTTCGAGCAGAGTTAGTTAAAATATCTCCCCAAGGCTTGTGCGTTATGTGGCAGTGCTAGGTTGGCTAATTGATGGGATAGTGGAACTTTGGGCGGTGCGTTGCAGGTTTATGTTCAGGAGGTCAGCGTTCTTGTTGACGTTCAGAACGAGCGTGGGGAATATGTGTGCTTGGTTTCTATGTTTGAGGATGTGAACGCATTTTCCCAGACTAAAGGCGTGTTTGAGTCACTGGAGCATGCAAATAACTTTGCTGAGCGAGAATTTGAGAGAATTCGTGCTGAGGAATCGAGCCAGCCGATGAAGAGGTTGGATTCGAAGGGCATGTTTCAGGGAAAGGTTGTTAAAACAGGACAGAGAGTTGGCGTCTTTTGGAGAATGGTTTTTTGTTGATTTTTAGACCGGCGTAGGCGGGGTGGGGGAAGTCCTGATGGTAATAGTCTCTGATATATTCTTTTTGAAAATTTAATGTTATTAATTCATCATCCCCAAGAGAGAAGTTCACTGGCCTTGATAAAAGCCATAGCCACTCGTGATTTTCCAAGGCAGAAAATAGCTGACTCATTCGCACTTAACGGCACCCAAATCGAGAAGGAGGGGGATCAAAGAAATGTCCCATCGAAAATCTTTTATATTCTCTATCCCCTCTATTCCAGAATTTCCCACTCCCCCTCCGAAGCCAACAACCGCCAAACCTTATCGACCGCCCTCGTAGATCCCCCCGACCCACCCCTCCCACCATCAATTAGCACGTCCTTTGCCCAGTAGAGGAGAAACATACCTAGGAAGAAGAAAAAAGATAGCGTCTCCCCAACAGAGTAATCGGAATCGAATTATACCATTCTTTCGAACAGCACGCCGCAAATTGCACTAAAGTGGCTCAACCCACAATCTTCGCTTCGACTCCCATAGCATCCTTCCCCGCACCTCTCTCCCCTTCACCTCTCCCCCCTCACTCCCTCAACCTCATCCGAGGATTTACTGAAGGAGCAGAAAGAAAGGAAGAAAGAAAAGAAGGCACGAGAAGGCGCTTGATTTTCTGATGTCTCAGCAGGAATGAAATCATCCCTTACCCTCGCGAGCCGCCGTATGCCGTGACGACAACGGTGCAGTGTGATTTGAAGATTACTCCGAATTTCTCATTTGCATGGTGATTGAAACAAAAAGGAAGCAGAGGGCGGTTAGACCCGGAGCTTGTGCCAATTGTTCGTGTGTGAGCAAAGAAACGCGGCCTTGTGGAGGAGACGCTATGGGGAGAGGAGGATGTGGATGTGGGGGGTTGCGGGTGGTATTTATAAGAATCGTTGGCGAAACGCTGTTACCCGGCTTTCAGACTGCTAGAGATCAAAAGTTATCCCGTGATAGCCACTCCCTGAAAGGCCCAAGACGGAGGGGCATATGATAATAGAGAAGCCGTCGCGGCAGACTTTTTATTTAGGTAACCTATCAGTAAATTCAACTTCTGGGGCTTTTTTGCCAGTCTCCCAATTTACTGTAATCAACCCCATCTAACCCGTCAATTTGACCAAGAATAATCACCCCAAAATTTCACCATGTGTCACTCGACAATGAGTCAATGACTCAATGAGCATCTGGAATTCAGGACCCAGTATGATACCCATGACTCATTAGCGGCATTGATCAAACACAACTTCTTTTGATTCTTCACCATTCATTCATTCATTAAATAGGGTTCAAGTAATTAAAGCAGTAAACAGCATCCTTGGGTATAAATTACATCAAATGGGCAAAGAATTGTTTCCCCGTTCCAATACCAACCGACCAACAAAAGCACAGCAACTACCCCATCTCCTCCACAATAAACCAAACGCCATCAACATATGAAAGATCGAATCACAAAATCAGTCCACTCTCCCTCAACACCTTTCCGATCCCGCCTCTTAAAACTTCCCTCCGCTCCTCAGTCATCCTCAACTTCTTAACGCGCACTTCTGCAACTTTCTCGACCTCTTCTTTCATTCCTCCGACCATGGCTCTTCGTTTGGTGACGCAATCTGCAAGCAGTGTTTCGATTTCACGCTTTTTACTGAGGATGAAGTCCCCTGCGGCAGCGTGCTGTTTATCGTCAAGCTTCTTGAAAAAGTTGGATGGCTTAGACGTGTCGTGGGGGTAGTAGGAGTTTGCCAGCTCAGTAATCTCGGTGGGTAGCTGGGTTTGGGGAATTGAGGCGTAAGAGGCTGAGCGGAGGGAAGAGAGGGCTGATATGAGGTCTTGGTATGAAGTTATTGCCGCAAGCTCCGAGTCGGGAATCTACAGGACTGATTAGACACGATATGTTTGTAGCGGAAGGAGGGGATCGTACTAGTGGAGTAAAATCTGTGTTCCTATCTTGACTGGGTCTTTTACTTTGCTGTCAAACAATCAGTTCATATGTCCCCTACATATCACACTCGGGGGAAAACAAAATACCTCGACTGCCTTTGCTTGCCGCTCGGGAGCTGGCTCTCTTCTCTGTGGTTTATAACCGTGCAAACGATCCTCCTCATCCTTTCCTAACACGCTCTCCCTACTTTCAGGCCTGCCGTTCCTATACGACAATACAGCCCCCTTCCCCTCATTCTCGCGACTTCCCTGCCCTAGCCACCCCCTAGAAGAGATAGTTGGGCTTCCGCTCTCCCAAATAGCCCCCAAACCATCCGCCACCTCCTCCTCCTCACCCTGAAGTCCTCCATCCCTGTCACCACCCTGTGAATCGTCAACGTACTCTCCAGCATCATCAAACCCACCCTCCTCATCTCCATCTTCGTAATACTCATCCCCGCTGGCGTTTTCCCAAAGCCTCAATTCCGTATTAGCTACCTTCTCCTTCCCGCTCTTTCCCGGGTTCGACCTCGGCCGTTCATCACCGCCCCTCCAGGGGGCCGGGGAGTCACTAACTAGCGAGATTCTATTGTCATCCTCGTACTTCATAGTACTCTCATCGAGACTAGGAGTGTCCTCTTCGAAAACATCGTACTCGGCACCCTCGAAGATCTGTCGAAAGTCCGTGGACCGTGCAGGGCGCGGGGTGTTTGATCGGGAGTCTGATTCTGCTTCGTAATATTCTTCCGTTACAGCGAGCCCGGCGGCTGTCACCTGGGTGGAAGGCACTGGCGGTGCTGNGCCGGGTGCACTTCGGCGGTTGTTCAAAATTGAAGCATAGGATGACAGACTGCTTGTGGAGCTTGGCCTGCTCATTGTGGTGGTGAGGGATGGAATAATACAATGGAAGTGGTTGGTGGGGTGGTTCATGATGCTCGAAGTTGTTCAGGATGCCGGATAGCAACTATCGATAAGCCTCATTCGGCATCACTACATTGATATGAGGATGATGCTCTAAAGTACCTCAGAGTGGTAGTTTGAGTCCATAAAGAGACTCCCGGAGTCGGGTTTTGCTCCCCCGACTAGATGTTCCGTATGCCCATAACGTTTTTTTATAAGGCTAGCACGGGGTTTCTATTCAACAAATGGTAGCACCCCCCACAAAACCCACAGGAGTTGTACTCGTACAAGGATAGGAACTAATTAACCGGAACAGACAAGGATGTATTTGGCTGGTTAACCCAAAATAACTGTTCCATAACTTCCTTCCGCACATTGTATAGTCTCATATACGCCAAGCCAATATAAGAATTAGTGAACGCAGCTTCGAGGTCCTGATTCTTGGCGTTTATTATAGCCAGGCACAACTGTATTATTCTATTCTAAAGCCTTGAGGCTGCCAAGTCTACCGAAAAAAATAAAAATAAACTCCCAACCACCACCTCGTGCCTTATTCGTCATGGCCTGGTTTTCGTCACGGCCCCGTGGAGAACTTTAATCCTTATCTCTCCCCCTTTTTATCTTTCAGCTCATCCTGCATGCGATCGTTCCGAATTTCCAAGCGAAGTTTGGTGAGCTCAGTGCTAATGTGCCCTATCAACCTCCTCTCCTGATCCTCCAGCTTCTTCTCGAATTTGGCCTCATGCATGTCAAATTTCTTTGCCATTCTCATTTCTGTAGAAGCGTCGTAAGCAAACTTTGCCCCGAACTGGTATATTTGTCAATCTAAGACCTGTTAGAAAGAGGCTACTTATCTCTTACCAAGGCAAAAATAAGTCCTCCTGCCCACTTAAACCAGGATTCCATCTTGTCGAACCCTGCATCCACCCTCTGGCAGGCAATCAGACTACTAGTATAGTCGAGCAGATTTGTCATTGTAAACTCACCTTCTCTAAGAGTACTACTCTTTGACCATATGATAGAGGCTCCCCACCCCCGTCAACGTTCCCCCCATCTCCTGCAACCCCATCTCCTGCATCCCCCGAGCCTTGTTCTACCGTGTAGTGGCGTTTGATCCGGTGTGCAACCGAAGGGATTATCGTGGTTGTGCGAGGGGTAGCCCTGGGGACGAGTTTGCTAAAAATCACAGGCATCACCGACAATCGCTGTCTCCCCATGCATTTTGCAAGTCAGTCTTCAATACCAGTACTCTATCTAATTAGAGAGACAGGGTGGCTTTAAACAAACTTACATTGATGTTCCTTTCTTATTGGTGCTTCGCTTCTCAGGAGGTGGTAGGGATGGTGGAGGTACTTCTCAACCGAGTGCGGGATGGCCACCTCTTTATCCTTGGCGGTTCATAGGGTGTTCGGTTGACTTGGCGCCAAGATTCTGTATTCAGGTGTGAGCTGGGACACCTTGGCGCCAAGTCATCCGAATACAAGTACTATACTTTATGAATCGCCAAGTACCGTACCCCTATAGCCGCCGCGGTGGTGAACATACTCCTATAGTTCAAGAAATGTATAGTTAAAATTCTCAGCCCGTTGGGAACCCGGTATCAAGCGGGAGCTCGTACAATAGAATCAGCTGTCCGGTCCGAGCCCCAGCCAGCACGGAACAATTGCCACTCGCAAAGTGGGCCTCGGAACATCGGAGCAACAAAAAGTGTGGTCTGTATTTCTCTTTAATCCCGGATGTCCTGGAGTACCATATGATATTCCCCAAGAGATTGGAGTGTCGAACGGGTGCCTGGCACCTCGAGCTTTTTCTTGATGGTGGCGGTGGACTCGTACGGTTGCATGGCTGGTTCAGAGGTGTGGGGGGGTATCATAATATCATATGTAGTTTTTCTATGGAAGGTGGCTAGCTATCTAAATATATAGGCAGGAAAGCACTACTCGAGTACAAGAGGGCAATGCCCTACACCCATCTGCACTCCCCGGCATCACACACATGTATACCTCCACTCACACATTTCCCATACATGTCTCCACACATATCTGTGTTCCTCAACTCTGCTTCGCCATCTCTATACTCCCGACAATATAACACTCTACTACTGGGATTATAATATCATCAGTTCTGACCCTAGATGGCTTCATACAGCGTCTGCGATTCACGTCGCCGGGAGTCACTCGTGCCCATGTGCTGTTACAGCCCTCGGGCCCTGCACCAACTTTCCGGTTTCCCCGTTATTCATTCATAATCATGCGGAGCAAAACTTATTGCAGAGAATATGTACTCCCCCTACCAAACCTGCCACTGAAATCCCGTACCAAAGGATAATCCAAAAAGGAGCCCCCTCCCCTCCCACAATTACTCCCCCTGCAATCTCTTCAACTCCTCAACCTCCTCCTTGCTCCTCGGCACCGTCAGATAGTAGTACCCATGCGTAACAGTGTTTGCCGCCGCAAACCCCGTAATCCCTAGCGGCGCGACCCGTCCAAATCGCAGTAGCTTCCCGAGCTTTCGAGGACTCCCGTTCATGATGCAATATATGGCCGACCAGGCCGCGGTGGTGCCAGCGCCATCGATCGGTGCGTTATCGTACGCCATCCAGCCACTGGCTATGAATAGCGACGAGAACAGGAGGACCGTCCACGGGCGGGGTAGGAGTCGGCTGTTGTAGAGGCGTTTGGAATCTGGAAGTTGGTAGAGAACTGGTGGGTGGTTGGTGAGTTAGTGGTGGATAGTTGATAGGGACGAAGTTTTGGGGGGATGCGGGGCGGGGACTGAACTTGCGATCGAGGAGGCCCATGCCGGTAGTGGTGACTCTAGGGCCTGTTAGTGAGTGGTCAAAGATTAGAGGAATGAGGGTAAGCATCGGTACCAGCGTATTGGCGGCCGCTCGTATCAAGGAAGGTCTTTGCCTGATGGGCTATTCCTCCCGGCATTTGGTGAAGTGGCCGTGATAGTGAGTTAATCTGGGTTTTCTCTTTCCCAGATTGTTTGTTGCACCCGGAAAGAGAAACTGATTGGATGCTTCAGCCGTACCGGTAGGCAGTCGATGAGGTCATCCAGGAGGAAATATTTGCGGTTGCAGGGTAAATAGGGTACTGGATTTAGAGCACTCTCTGCACCCTTACAACAAGACCACGTTGACGGTCAAGGGTCGGCATGACAGGTCGCTTCGTTCACAGGCGGGCGGAGCATGCGAGTCTCTAGTGATAGTGATTAAGGCAAACGTGACTAAGATCACAGGGGAAAAAAATTTCATGACAATTCAGCATACTGTAACGACGAGTGCTTGAAACTTTATATACAGCACACACTCCCCTTCCCAAAACACCTACCCTCGGCTGATCTGAAGTTGAATATAGAACTGCACCGGCCAAACCGCTAGACATACCCTGAGTTCTGGTGGCAGAAATTGGACAACGCCAACCCATTAGAAAAACCCCTCCATACCCAGTTGGAGCGGGAAAAGAAGAAAAGAAGAAGAAGAAGAAAAGAAAAGAAAAGGAGAGAGAAAAAGACGTGGAGAGAATAAGAGCACTAGAAGGGAAAGAGGAGGGAAACAAACACGTAAATACCCCTAATGAGTCAAGGAGAACCAATGTGTGTTCATTTTGAATAATGTGCAGGACCAGGCAAGACGTGATTAAAGAGTTATGTCTAAGCCAAATAAAAAAATAATAATAATAAAAGCAGACATTATCTGAACGATGCAATGCTTTTTCGAGGTTCCGCAAGCGGAAGAAGACAGAGAGAACAAACACTCATTTCCACAAGAAACGAACCAGGTCAATTGTGGTGATTTTGGATTACCCCTTAGAGCCTTTATGCCGCGACGGCTGGTGGGTTGACTGTTTCGTCTATCGTTCCTGTGCATTCTTCATCACACTCCTGCATCGAACAGCCAGTTGGCATAACCGATGGAGGGAGCCAGCCCCACTGCCTCGCGGAGCCCATGCAAGCCTCTTCACGATATAGCTCGATTCTGAGTTGATCGAGAGCACGGCTCTTGTGACCCGCAAAGTGGCGGTACTCATCGAAGATCAAGGACAAAGACCAGGCTTGGATCTTTCTGAGGCAGCCGACAACGCATCCGGTACGGTGCTAAGAGATATGGATTAGAAGAAAGGCCAAAAGCGGAATACATATAGTCTGTAAACACCTTTCCCTTGTTACAGTGAATGAGAATGGGGTGATTGCGACGGTCCAGGATGATGCGGAGGGCTATCGAGATCTTTTCATCCGAGACTGCGGCGGAGATATCAGCTGCGGGCTCCACTAGACTTCGAATCTCCGTGTGTATGCCCACCGTTGATGAAAGGTGCCTTGTTACCAGGCATGCCAATTTGAAAATGTTTGATGCCATTCTGCCTCATGAACTCATTGTTTTCGGCAGGGTGGGTCTCGGATACCAGGGTACTGGAGTGTCATGGTTAGCACTCGGGGCGAGAGAGTGATCCTCGGGATCGGATTCTCATACATGATACTCTTCAGTTTAAGTTTCTGAAGATAGGGGAAGTTCTCGGGTTTCGGGAAGCTGCTCCTGTAGACAACTCCGCCATTCCCGACCATAGCAAAGTTGGCGGGGGGGGACAATCCTTCCTGATTAAGAGATGATGGGCTCATGCCTGCGGGAATTCTGGGAAATGGGGGTGACTATACAGAGAAGTGGGACGTGTCAAGGTGTTCAAGAGGCTTTGGGAATATGTGTTGTTTAGTTTGTACCTGGAGGGGCTTTTTTATATAAACCCCAAGACAACCACAAACCCCATAACCTCACGTCCTAAACCCTCATCCCAACTTACTAACCCTCTGGCATCACGCTCCGGCCCCCCCTGCCCAGTTCAGTGCTACGTCCTGTGTCAACTTGGTAATATATTATGACAATTGAGGCGGCCAACCAGACGCGATGCGATGCACCTTTCGCTCACAGGAAAAAATAAGACACAGTATACAAAGTTACACGCAGCATATCATAGTATGTCGCATTTTGCTCGATTATTGATGTTACCCCGGCATGGTTATGCTCGGGCATTGATGCAGATGCAGGCGCATTGAAAACCTTCCATCCCCAACTTCCCGACCATGTCCATCTCGAAATAATTCGCATTGTCACCTTTACCACTCGCACCATGCTTGAGTTCAGATCTGCCTCCCCCCTCCCCTTCCCCGCCTTCTTGGCCACGTGTTGCCCAGGAGAATTTTGGCGGGGGCCACTCTACCAGTTGAGCATTTTATGGGGAAACACCAAACAGCGGGCGGTAGTGACGATGGTGAGTGGGGGCACCGCTCAATAATAAGCATTGGATGACAATCCACTCGTCGGCTTACACAACAGACACCGTACAGGTGTTCGGAAGTCGACCGTGACTGCTCCGAGCAACGGATAAACAATATGCAGCAAGATTGTGGAAACGTGAGGAGTGCTCGCTCTCCTCGAGTGTATGCAGGGATCCGACAGGGGAAGAACTCCAACTCTCAGGGTCGAGATGACGGACGCCGGTGGGTAACAGCTTCCGTGGGGCACGCGATACCGCTTCGAAGAAAAGAAGGAGAGAAAAGGAAAAGAAAAAAAAACAGAAATAAAACCACCTGCAGCCATCGTCACTCCCGCATGCGTGTAATATTTTGATGACATATGGTGCTCGGACGAAACTATCTCAAAATGCCGTGCTCGAACACACATCCAATCGCTAGAAGTCCGGATGGTAAAAAGCAAAATTGTGTCGTGCGGGTTCATTAAGTCCCGGTCTCAAGTTTACGCTTGGGATATCATAATATGGTCGTGTTCGGGTTTCGGGTTGCTCGGGTTTAATATCGCAGCCCCAAACCTTCACTAATGAAATTTGCAAAGCCTTCTCTAATCTTGGCCAAACCAGACATATGCGAGGCGACCAGCTGTGTGGGCCTTGCATTAATGTTGCCGGTATTTTGTCTCTTGCATACAGCATTGGTCGACCATTCATCCGGTGGAAGTCTAGAGCGGGAACATGAGTACTGTAAGCGTCTGGAAGGGTATGATATGACTCCGAATTCATCCTCCGCATCGGGGAATCACGGGAATCGGAGGAAGGGGCCACCGTACTTTGTAACATACTTCACTTCAATATAATTTATAACTCTTGTTTCCCCCTCCCCCCGAACATCCGGTAATCGAGAGGGATCACACTAACTATCGCGACCGAATGCGGCCCGGCTCGAGCCTATTCCCGCTCTGGCCGAATCAGGATAGATTAGAGTCTAAGATTGTGCCATAGCCTGATTCAACCGTCAATCGCTGACAAAGTTCCTTCCGATCGATGAGCATCTACGATACTCTCACCCTCAGGTCTTGTATTCGGGTCCAATCTGACACGGCGTGGCCCGCCTATTAATTTAGGCTCCACAGAAATGGAAAGGAGAGGACTGCGGGCCCCCCCGCGACGGCTGCCCTTGCGGACCAATTGGTTTGGGGAATTTGGGTCTAATTCGAAGCGAAATCGTAAACCTCTGTGCAAATATGGGCACACAATTTGGAATACAGGAACATGGCTTTCTGAGCCGTCCTCACGAGTAACTTGTTGACTTGTCATGGTTGCCACCCGACCTGGAGGCCAACACGCTGTATCGCGCTTCGCCCCCCTTACAGTAGATGTTGTGAGATTGAAATTGTGGTTTTCTAATGGATCGATCTTGTCTTTTTTCTTTCTTTTTTTCTTTTTTTTTTTCTTGCTATCATGCGGTACCGGTAGATGTATTCACAAGTTAATCTCGGGGGGAGGGCGCACGATACAGTACTCGTACAGCACATGGAGATCTGAGCACAGGTGGGCTTCTAGAACTGTGGAAGATTAGTGTGAAAATTTTGAAATCATGAGATCCTATGCTTTTGACGGCGCTGCGCCTATCCTGGTGTTCGCTTGCCGTTCCTTGGTGACTACAGTACGGTGCGGTACTGTACAGTACTCTGCAGCACAGCATTGGCACAGGGCCAAATGGTCAGGTTATCGAGATTTATGGGTCGGATAGCTTAGTCTGATCCACCCACCCTCTCACCCGAGATATCAAGTCACTATCCCTGGCTTATTGCGCGCGGGGGGGGGGAGCGCTATATAAACACTTCAGTGGCCAGTGCCGGTATCATACACATATCAACGGCGGCTTAGCAAGCACTGTACTCGTATGGAGATGGTTAAGTCTAGCAATGAGGATCGGAGTAAAGAGTTATGCTATCATATTATAAAACAGAATAAATATGGGGCGCTATTGGCCCTCTAACAAACGAAATAAGAGGTATCATAGCCATGCTCCTGACTGATCCTCCCCTCCACTCATTCCCGACCTTAAAGTTATGCTTTAGGAGAAATTTCTCTGAACCTTCTGAAACTGGCAAAGGTCAGAGTCTGCGATCCCACCGCTTCTGGAGTTCTCGACCGTCACCTTCGTCTCCTCCCAACCCGCTCGGATACCATGTATTGAAGATGCGCCTTACCCTCCCAACAAGCCGCGGTCTCCACCTTCATCCGCCTCCCTGAGGAGTTCCCCTATCTCTGTTTCAAGCTCCCTAGTTGCGAGCGGTGGGGAAACATTGCTCGAAGCGCTCTGGATAGGGAGGGACGTATCCTCGCTGGACACGGAATCTTCCTTGGCAAGATGTATTGGACCACCTCCTCGGAAGCGTGTGAGGTGGGCTTTAAGGGCCTTTTCTTTGGCGTACTCATTACGCTCGTCAAGGAGATTCATCGCGATATCCTTCTTTGTTGGCTTTACTATTTCGAAAGTCAGCTTATGGCGGCAAATGGAAATCTGTAGGTTCCGTGGCATGATGGAAAATAAGTCTTACAAGGGATAGGACAAGCAATTGATCCGGCTATGTACGGAGAATTTGGTATCACCCTTGGCAGCTTCCTTGGTGTAGCGACGGGGCTGTCTAGTTTTGTGTGCCAAATGTTAGAATAAGGGTCAACCATGGCAGGACATTCAGAAAATTGAGCGGGGGATAATCAGAATTTCAATGGTGGCTACATACTCACGGCAGTCGGTGTCCCACTCGAGCCCTCTTTCTGCAATTTTTGAACAATATCACGGAGCTTAGTGACCTCCTCCCCCATCGTGATGACGTAGTCGGCCATGATGCGATATCTGTTGTCTTCTTCTGCCCTTCGCTTCTCCAGCTCCCCCAACTTCTTGTCCTCCATACCGGAAACACTGTTGATGACAATCTCAGAGACCCTGGCGAGTGCTTCTGAGGACATCTCAAGCTGCGTCTCAGTTTTCAGCTCGGCCGCCTTTCTCGCCTCCTCCTTCCCCTCAATTATGGACTCGAGCAATTTAATCTCGCTGTTCTTAGACTTCACCTGCTCCCTGAACTTCTCAATATCTTCCATGTAGTCCAACTTCAACTTGAACTCGCTTCCGAGGAAGTACTCCGGCATTCGACCACCGTCTGCAACGGAGAGGTATGACTGACCATCCTCGTGAGAAGCTCCTTCCCCATAGCGAAGTTCCATCAACTCCTTCCATTTCTCCACACGAAAATCTTTCAGTAATCGTTGACGGATCTTGTTTACGGTTAGTGGGGTTGAGCGGTATGTGGTGAGAGACTTCAGCCATGCTTCCGATCTATCGCCCTTAAGACGGGCCCTGATTTTCACCATCACAACCGCTTCATCTCCTTTATTCTGAACGTACCACCTATCAATCTCGTCAATGAAGCGGATGACTCGGATTTTGGACTCCGCCGTCAGGACTCCCGGGGAACCGGATATATCCGGAAGAATCCCGTTCTCGGAAACTGAAATGTCGATAAGTGATGGGTTCTCGGATATCCGGTTAAGCGTGAACGGGGCAACGTGTTTTTGTTTGACAAGCGCTGGCGCTTCCAGTCTTAGTATCCGCTTCGCCCTTGGAGACTTCGGCCCTCTCAACCACCCACTCATTTTGGAAGGAAGAAAAGTAAGAGTAAGTGATTTGGCTTTTGGTGAGTGTTGGGTGGAATGTGGTTTCTTGTAACGTCTGAATTGAGTCAAGGTTGGAGGAAGGGGTCTCCTCTTTAAACCCACGCTATCCCAAGTACTCGGGGATCCCATTAAATTGAGCATTGATATGTGGGAGGACTTCTGGAGGGCCCTTTCTATCAATAAAAGTTAATTTAGTATGTTCACCTAGTATCACTCGAATATCTCAGCAACTCACATTTGGCATATATGGCTTTTTTTAGCATTGTAATGGAGAGCTCGTTTGGCGCTGTTTGGAACCTTCTTCCAGTAGTATCATACGGTTTATCTCCTTCTAAAGCGGGCTTCATAAAACCAGAAAGCGACGGGCCCATCCTATCTTGGACGGTCAATCCCAGAGTATGTAGTGAGTTGTGGAAGAGGTTCCCTGGTGACGAGTGGAACCCGAACCTGAGTGTTTCTTCTCCTCCACACATTCCTCCTATTTACCGATTTATTGGCAGATCCCGTAGTCAAAGGTAGCTTCAGGCTTCTAAGGTGGACGAAGCGCCCACTACCATAGCCCATAAATGGCTTAAACTGGTATAGGGACGCTAAACCTTGGGTGTAATGCAAGTAAGGTTACCGAAATGGAACGGGAGTACAAAGGAAAACTCCGAGCATCTTTCGCGGTCCCTTTGAACCGAGAGAAAAAGAAAACAGAGCTTTTCCTAAGGCATCGAGGATGCAAATCCACCCCTACTCGACCATGACCCTTCGCACAATCTCTAAAGCATTCCCAGTATTCCCGGGATAGCGAACCCCAGGACCGAGATCCCTACGTGCGTAAATTCCTCAAGCAAGTAGGCCTGAATTCCGCAAGCTGGAAAGCACATTCCCCCCTGCCAAATAGGGACATCCGGGACCCCCCGGGACACCACTGGCCTCTGCAAGCGCAGGGCGCAGTACTACGCACCAAGATGGAAATACTGCTACATCCGTTAAACTTCATCTATGGTATAAAAATGTTAAAGTTGTGCGAACCCACCGCACTTCCTACTACCGCGAGATGCAAGCAAACACCACTCGACGGAACCGGATCCGCCCTATGGGGGGGTATCTCGAAACGGGCGTTTCGGTAGTTTGCACTGCTCTCGTTTTTTCCTTTCTTTTGGGATTTCGTGCCCCATGAATACTGGGACGATAGTCTCGGGTCTTGGAGGATCCTTCGAGTGGTGGGTTGTGGATGGTATGGGGGTGTTGTGTGTTTGTGGGTATTCTCTACTTTCTTTCTTTCTTAATTTTTTTTTTTTTTGCCTGCTGCTCTTTTGCTCTGTCACTCTTGTGTATTTGGAGTGTTGGGTGATTGTACAGGAGTGTGAGGGGGAAATGGTGTGATAACTTGATTCGCAGGAAGGGATGTGTATGTAGGTTTTGATATATAGGTATTACAGATAGATTTGTGGGTGGTGATTGGTATGGGAGGTGTTGGGTGTTGCGGTTTTGGTGAGGTAGGGTTTATACCTTTGAGGAAATAAGTTTTTATGATAGATATTGGTTGCAATTTTTTTTTTTTTGGTGATTTAGGATGGCTTTATGGAGGTTGTGTATTCTATCTGGGCATCTCAAAAGTTTCACGCGCACGCGCACTGACAAGTGCGTATCATAGCAGAAGCGCAATGCGGGTATCACAGCCGTTAAAATATCCTTTCATAACCTTCCGGGGAATCGCACAGGAAGGCAAAGGACAGTCGCTGCCACGAGTTATTTCATGTGGAGCCCAATTTTTCCCCAAATCCTATGATATTATAGCTATGGGCAGTTTCTACCACAAATGAGGCAGCGGTTGAAAGAGCATGGATGGACAGGTGAGAATACCCCAACCCCCTCACAGTAACCTCCATATCGGGGAACCCTATATCATAGCTAGCTTTCGGAGTGCTCGATATCCACTTAATCACATCCAGAGATTTTCACCAGTCACTCATATTTCCCTCCCTTCCCTTCTCACGGCACAACTAACTAAATAGCGACCGGCAGCCGCGATTGAGATTCCCCCCTTTCCTTCCTGTTGGAGGCGATTGGCCGAGAAGTCCATAGTGGCCCGTCCCAGCCTTCATCTTCCTCCTCGCCTCGCCCTGTTCGGGGGACTGCGTCCCCCTCCCCCCTTTCCCATCATCCCATAGTATTGACCGGCGTGCACGAAACCCCGTACGAAGCGCAACTCTTGGAGGACTTAACGCTCGCTCGCGGTCCGATAAATCGGGTCTGCTCGAGTTCGTGGAAGTTATCCTCGTCCTCCGTTTGAGTGCCCCGCTCCGTGTATTATACCTCTTGGCTTCCGACGTGAGGTCTTTTTTTTTTTTTGGAGGGGTTTGGGTGTAAAGTGGAGGAAGATGAACATTTATTTTGTTTTTTCTCTCTATTGTTCTTTTTTCTTTTGGGTTTGTGAAGGTAGTGGAGAGGGGGGGAGGAAGGAGGTGGAGATGGAGATGGAGGTGTAGGTAGTGGTTCATGTAATGAATGTAGGGAAGAAATTTATCAAAAATCTCCAGGACAAATTTTATCAAGTGAAGGAAAAGGGTCCAAGTCATGGATTTGTCAGCTTGGTATTACACTATGGTACGTTATGTGTACGTTCATGTTTAAATCTATCACGGCATATTTTCTCGGGGGGGATTTGTGGGGGGGTTGGAGAACGGCGGCTTTATTTTGGGT
>PYWC01000011.1:1067396-1111154 GCA_003182015.1 Tuber magnatum | reverse complement strand
TGGTATGAAGGGCCGAGCCGAATTGCCCTTTTGCCGGGGGGGGGGATGGTAGAGGCCATGCGATCTCCCTTAGGTAGTGCTAGCAGAGGTGACTATTCTTAACATCAGTGTGAGGAGCTTTCTTTGGGGCGGACGAGAAGGGGAGAGAGTATGATGGATGGATAGATGGGGCGAGTCATTGTTCGTGATCGCCGTTGACCTTGTTGGCCACTTATCGGTGTGGTGTGTAAGGGGATGAGAATGTGGATTGATTTATGATTGTCATACGGTGGTGTAATATGATAGCTGGGTGATTGACTGTCGTACTCGCAAAAACTGGAATAATTGGAGTTCACACTAAGACCTTCAGAATTCCCCATTTTGGATTAAGGTGTGCGAACGGAACGAAAAAAACAAAACAAAGGGTTTCAGTCCTGCTTCTGAGACAAATAGTGAAGGATATGATACTCGAGTACTATACAACAAACCTTGCTAGGGGAGGCGGCTCTAACATGCTAGCGCGGAGTCCAAATTATTACATGTCTAGATATTGTACTGTACTAGTATGGCGAGCCCAACTAAATACAGATGGGAACGAATACGGTATCCCGCCAACTCCTAATAAAGGTCCACACAATCGATTGAAATCCCAGCGCTCAGGTATCCGGTATTTCCGCTCCCACTTATAACTGAGATCTTTAGGATGTTCCACCCATTAGCATCCGTCAAGAATGCGGATGCTGGAACAGTAAACTAAAACCTTCGTCAGTCCCTCTTTCCTCCTGCTGTGAGGTAAGTTAGGAGGGACGCCTACGCTATAAATATGATTATTGCCCCTATACGTCCCCACAGTCAAACTCCTAGTGCCGCCCTGTGTGGAGGCAGACGAGAGCGGAGAATTCCAACCGTTGACGGCGATGATAGGGCGGCCGTTAGCGTAAGCTTCCGTGATTCCGATGCGTATAGTCTTTTCCGAGGTTATTTGTGCTGCGGTGAGCTTGAAGTAGACTAGGTGGTCGTTGTTCACATCTTTCCACATGTAACCTGGGAAGCTGCTGGTTGCAGTTTTGCCGACCGTGAAATCTTCTGGGTCCCAGGAGGAGAGCCGGGGGTCGCTGGGGTGCATGTATGTTGGCTTGGATTGTCAGTTGAATGTATCGCGAATGGTAGGTATGAAGGAGAGGGGATTTACCTTGTAGGGTGTTGATTCAAAGTTTAAGAATCCGCCTGGTGTTCCGTCCCAATCACCTATTATATCGCTGTTAGTTGCTCAATACCGCTATATATTGGGTAAATCTGGAAGTACCGATTCTCCAAATCGCCGTAACGTCTGATGGATCAGAATCCGGTTTAATGGTGTTTAATGAAGTAGCAGACCCGGCTTTAGCCGTGATACTGGTGGTATAAACTTCATATTCCCCCTTGTACACTGTGAGCTTGTAGGTCCCCGGAACTACGCTCTTAATAGTGTAGGCACCACCACCACCTGCCGCGACCCCCCAATACTGATGATCCGGGTTGGATAGCGCGACAGTATACGTGTACCCATTCTTCATATTCGCAATGCCCACGCCGGCAACATAACCGCGTGCAGAGCCCGCAACCCATCCTTTAATTCCGAGTGTGTCGAACCAGGACCAGTTCGCATTTCGCGCAAATAACTCCTTTTTCGGTGTCTCGCCATCAGTGAAAGAGAGAACATAGGGACCTTGCAAGCCCCATCTCTGAGGATCGGTGTGGCCCATGCTGTAGAAGAGAATCTCGTAGAGGTCATCGGCGTCGCTAGAGGAACGCCGGACCAGAGAGCGGAAGAACGGTCCGCCGGAGGCTTTCTCGTGGTTGGAGCGGATGAGCCAGATGCCAACACGGCCGGTAGTTTTTCCGACGTAATCAAAGTCCATTACTCTTCGCCAGAGTCAGGTTGGTGGATCCTCCCCATGGGGGGAGTTGGAGGGAAGGGACACGCACCTTCCATAGTTGCTGCCTTGGTAGTGCTTGCTCTTGGTATACCCATGCGGACTCTGAGTGACATCTGAAGCTTCAATGGCGGCGCCACCGTCATCGTAAAAGTCCGGCATGGAAGAATCGTGTGGGAGGATGTTCCCCTTCAGGCGTAGGATGAATCGTGAGGCTGGTACCGAGACATCCCCCTTGTTCGTGAGAAGGTAGATATTGTTCTGGCCATATCTCGCTACTATGTAGTGAACCAAGGTGCCATATGTGACAGTAACCTTGATAAGGTACGATGGGCTACTATAAGATGTTATGGTAACAGTACTTCTCCCAAGACCGGACTCAATGTGACTAAAAATTCGATTAGAAACATCGCAATAGTTTGGAGGTTTACACTAACGAGTTCTTGCCGGAGTAACCTTGGTATTCGGTACCTCCGTATACGATGGAGTTAATATCCCCATTGGTTTTGGAAACCTTGAAAACAAGCTTCGACCCGACATCTATCAAGCCATTAGCTGAGCAACACTGGGGAAGAGGAATTTTGTAAGAACAAACCAATCACATAATTGGACCCGTCATCAGTATATCCCCAAGCAGCAAACACGAGCAGTGGCCTCAAAATCAACACAAAGAGAAATAATAGCAGATACATGTCCATTCCTGAGTACCTGGAAAACCTCTGAGGGATAATGACAGGTATATAAACCCATAAACATCCTTCTAACTCCAATAAATAAAGATCCCCTGTTTAATAGAAGCCAGCAGTGCTCCGCCATCTCCGTTTGGCCCAAAAAATGTAGTCTCTAAACCCAGTCTCTTGTATATCTGCGAACAAGAACCCAGGGGCCTTCCGCACAATTTGTATGTGCCGATAGTACTCTATTCTTTCAGAAGGTCTGTGCAGCAACTGAATGAGTAGCCCTCAGATTGTTAGGAATACCTAAACAAGATATAATATTTGAAGTCGCATAAATTTGAATAAGTAGAGTCGTGTACAATAAGGCATTCTTCGGGTATCGTACCAAATTTGGCACGCTGCTTTGGGGCACGCCCGAGGTCGGGCACTATATGCAAATCAGGGGGGCTTTGTTAAGACGGTCATAAATCCGAACTGTAGAGTACAGTACTTATCCTCTAGCAATTCGCATGCGCTGCAACAAGGCCTGGGCACTGAAATTTTACTAGGCACAGGATAAAACTTGGCTGCAAATTTTGCTCCAGACATTAGCAGAAATTATACCAATATTCAGTAGACAAAAGTGTACGAGCAGACAAATGCCTGTTACTACTACCCTATCCAAGATCTGTTCGTAAGACTGTAAAGCTGGACCACAGAGCGCTAGCGCGCATTTAGAAGGGTTAGCACTCTTGCTCTGGCGATAAGGACAGCTCAAGTCACGGCCATCTTAGCAAAGCCTCTTGTTCGTAAATTTACAAGAGTCTAGGGCCCCGAAACTACTAATAGTGGCTTGTTGGTCTTGTTCCAGGTCTCCACCCCCACGGATCTAGTAAAGCTCTAGTTTATCCCTTCATGTTAGGCTTACTAGTAGTGTCGTCGCCTCAGAACCATCGCCTTAGAACCTGCCCCCATAACACCCAACATTGACAAATATTTCAACTCTCCAAAAAAAAATGAATAGCATTCCCAAAGCTCCTCCTGTAGAATTTTGCCGATTGAAGTGGAGAGATTTCTTTATAGTCCACTAGCCGGGGCTGTAGAGGTTGTATGGGGAAGAAAAGTTTTTCTGAACCATTAGCCAAGGAAAGCCCCGATCAGGTATAGCCTTCTGCTGCATTAGGACTTGCGTCCTTGACTCGGCCTGAGACTCAGGGGAGGTTCTAAGGTACCTGGACCATGCGAACTTCCCCGCGCTTTAATACCGATGCTCTTCTCCAAGTGCTGCGCGGGTCCTCTATCACCGCCAACCCTTTAATCTGCGGATTCAGGGACAAAAGCTCATGAGAAGGATTAGCATTTCCTGGCACGGTACAGTATAAGATCAGCCATCGGATGTAGTCACAATCCTCTTAAGCCGCCAAGCTAAACCTCGCACGGATTGACGAACTGATTTCCGCTGATACCGGTAATCTGATAGTTGATCGCAAGAGATTTTACAGTATGATCAGAGGGTATCGTATCTGACGAGTACTTGGTGGAAAGGGAGTTATAATGGGGTTCATCCTGGGAATGTCTACTCGGGTAGAGTACAAAATTGAACAAGCATTACACGATGCCAAATCGCCAATCCGCCTCCTTGTACAAGTACTCGTACATGAGCACTTTGGGCGTACCAGACGACGGACCGGGGGGGCCAGTCAGTCTAAACATGGGCCCATACCCCTCGACCTTGCCAAAGAGGGAGGTTTATCAGTTCGGATAGCGCAGTGGGGTTCGAAATTTAAGGGACATTGAAGACAAGTGTGTAGTCTAGAGTTGGATATGGGCTTCACAATATGGAGCTACGACATGTGCTGCCGATACTATGGTGCCAGGGGGGAAGTGTGTAACCTTCATTGCCACAGAGTGGCTTGCGTGGAAGTATTAGTGTCGAATTTACTCGTACTCGTACTCGTACTTGCATCCTGGTTCTAAACCCCAAAATACTGTACTTGTAAGAACTAGAACAACCGAACCTTGTGTTAGGATGTTGAAGTTGCCTCTCATAGCAGGGTTTGTTATATTTTTCCTTTTATCATTCTCGGCAGAGAACTAAAAGTCAGTTCCTTTCGGGCAATTCTTCCCCCCTTATCCAAAGAGGGGAATTCTGGACGTCTTAGAGTGAGGTTCAATTATTACAGTCGGTAGTCGACTTGGTGTCGACTGCCTTCTATGATACTACTAATTTCAAAAAATCCAAGTAGGGGTTACACACTTTCTCTCTACGGCTCCGGGCACTATATAGTACTATAGGTAGTCCAGACACAGTAGGTTGATGTGTTCTATTGTCGCAAAGCGAAGGTGCCGATGCTGATTGGCTTCTAGCCGGCTGTTATCTTACCGGTGTCCTACTCAGGTACAATAGAGCATGAGGCTTACACAATCGCGCATCTGGCATGGCTCTTGGAATGGTCGTCGAAGGTTTCACTTGCCAAGCCGAGTCGATTGCCAGGGGTAAGTCTCATGAATAAAGGAGCCGGACTTGTTCCCGTTTGCAAACTAGGGCGGCCATCAGATGGGCTACGGGCATGTGAAGAATGTGCACCAAGAGTCCCATCAGAATAAGAATAATTTGTTCTATGAAGTCGCACACCCAGGTTCAAGACAAGGAAGATGGCTTAGAATACCTTACTGAGCAGCCTCTTGACCTTTTCACTACTCTCTTTACTTTCGTCCTCTTCTGTCTTCTTCCCCTTGGTGCTGTGCTGCCTGAACTGTCGCCTAATTTGCCATGGCTCCAGCTGTTCGGGACCCTTGTCGCCACTAGCTTCAGCAAGCTCTTTGAGTTTGCGCTTCTTGGAAGACTCCATTTTTTCGACCATTTTAGCTCTCTCGACATTGCGAATATACGTTTTATTCTCACGTGTAGCCTGAGCGATCTCTGCACGTAGTTTGGCTTGTCGTGAAGCATTTTCATAGGCTTTAGTGAAGTTATGGGTTAGTCAGAGACCCAGGACAGCCGCTCGGATAGACCCAGCGAAAAACCATACCAATTTGAGCTTGTAAGTGATGCCACTTGAACTTTGGAAGATACTTGATGTTCCATACATCGTCGTGGTAATAGTTCCCCTTCTTCCCACCTGTGCCGCCGGAAGATTAGTGTATCGTTCCCGTGAAGAGCAACATACAAATAGCAAAAAGAGCGGATCGTTTCCCACCAATGATAGTTGTATTTAATGTTTCAGCGACCAATTTCGCGACCTTCTTGCTCTTGAACTCAACCCACCCTTCTTCAAAATTCCGTTTCTTATTTCCGCCAAAACGAACCCGTCGAGCGTAGGCTTTAGGGTCCTCTGGTGATAGGAAAATACGGTCAATCTCGCCGAAATGAGAAAGCAGTGATTTCACTTTCATGGGTTTCATGAAGGGCTAATCCAGTTGGGGTTATTAGCAAAACTACACTGAATTGAATGTGGTAAAGCAGAACATACAGGCACTCTCGAAAGGTAGACGACTCCGGTTTTTGCAGTTGCTTCTTTGGAAGCTGCTAGCTCTTCCTTTGATAGCGGCTTTAATCTCGATGAGCTTGTAACCAGTAGACCGTCGTGTTTGTCTGGGTTTCTGCTTCTCTTTTTGCCTTTTTCTCGAATACTCTCCTGTTCTTCGCTAATCTCCTCTTCATCCTCCTCCTCATCTGCATCGCGGTCATCCCCATCGGTTTCGTCATCATCATCTTCTTCACTGGCCGAAGAAGCATAGTCCACCTTGCGTTGTTTTGAAGGGCGTCGTTCAAGTCCTTTCAGTCTGCTCTCCTCTTCTTCCCGTTCAGAGTCATATCCAGTTCCCTCCTCCTCACTATCCTCAATACCAAGCCAGTCTTGCTTTTTTTTCTCGGTTTCAAGTTTGGTGGACATCTTGGTTGATCTTTCGAGGCTGAAGGTCTTCAATTCTCAATCTAATGGTGCAAAATTTGTGTTGGGAGGATATGCCAAGACACTAACATACGAGGAGCCCGAAACTTTTCGTCAGGAGAGACCAGATAACCACACGGCCACTGTTCCACGCCCATCTCCCACACTCGGCACCTCTGCAAAACATCATCTCTTTACTCCCACCCGTTTCCAAAAGAAAATATAGCAGTCTAAACCGTCATCAAACACCCCCTATCTACGGCAACAGCAAGAAAACACAACAACCGGTTGTTTATTTACCTTACGGCAATAACCACCAGATAGCTTCCTCCCTGTCGGTCTCGCAGTTTAATATCCGCTACATCACACGCAATGCCTTCTGCGTCCTCGTCGGGAGCTGAGCCCAACCCCGGCTCCTCTAAATCCCGTGAACACAATCAAGGCCGCCAAGATCGTGAATATACACCAGGACAAAAATCAGCAGTCGATCGGGTTCGGAGATGCAGTGCAACAGCTTACTACGACATCTTGGATATCAAAGCAGAGGCTACCGAGGGGGAGATAAAGAAGGCATACCGCAAATTGGCTTTGGTAATGCATCCGGATAAAAACGGAGCCCCGGGAGCAGACGAAGCCTTCAAACGTGAGAAATTCTATCACCTCCCACCCATTTGCAACTACATCACCTACTCCGGCGGGAGTGTTGACGTGTTGAAATACAAAATATTAACGTTCTCTGCTTTTGCTCCCGCTCTCCAGTTGTTTCACGCGCGTTTCAGGTTTTGTCCGATCCCGATAAAAGAGCACTCTTTGACCGACACGGAGGAGACCCAGATGCTCGTGGAGGAGGCAGGGGAGGAGGTGGGGGGTTCGCCGATACTCCTATGCGGGGATTTCCTGGTGGCAATCCGTTTGGCTTCGCCGGAACCCCCGGCCGTGGAGGCCCAATGTTCGAGGGGGAGATTTCACCCGAAGAGCTATTCAACCTATTTTTCGGAGGTGGTGGAATGGGTCCAGGAGGTGACTTGTTTGGTGGGATGGGAGGCTTTCAGACATTTGAAGGGCCGGGCATAAGGTTCCGTCAATTCGGTGGGCAGCGGAGAAGACCGGCCCGAGCCGCGGGCGGAGAGCAAGCGCAGCCAGAACAAAGCTTTGTGAGAATATTGATCCAGCTCTTACCGCTGATTATATTCTTCATTCTACCCATACTCGGCTCGCTCTTTACCGGAGACAATTCTGAAAAACTCAGAGGGCCTCTATTCAAGCTCGATAGGGTCCCACCTTACACAGCGATGCGCGAGACCCCCAACTACAAAATCCCCTTCTGGGTCAATCCCAACGAGGTGAAGGATCTGAAAAAGAGCGACATAGTAAATCTGGATAAGAGGGCCGAAACACACATAATCTCATTATTACGTTTTAATTGTGAAAGGGAGCAAGAGAACCTGATCGAGGAGAGAAATGCCGCGCAAGGATGGTTCTTTGTCGACCAAGAAAAGCTCAAGAAGGCCAACGAGCGACCCCTACCGAATTGCAAGAAACTAAGGGAGTTGGGGGTCAGACAGAAATCACAGTACTAGGCTTGGGTTACTTTTTTTCCTCTTTCTTCAAAGCCTCTCTAGATTGATTCCACGATTCCCACATGTGTCTATCTTTGAGCGCTATTCTTTAGTTTCTCCCTTTGCTGTGAGATACCGGAAACTGTATGTAAATACAGATTATCCACTTACCCCAAATCGTAGCTTCTACGTTATGTTAAACGCCTGACGATTGTTTTCTTCTCTACTCTTCTTATCTCCTGCGGTGCTCATTTCCTTTCCGAATCTTAACGCAGAGCATAGTGCCTCGCTACGATGTATTGGCAGGGGGAAGAATCGGTGCGCGAAAAAATTTGTTATCAGGGATGGTAGAAGTTTTTACCTCTGGTTTATTATGTCTCTTCTGGGTGGCGTTCTCTCTTTTGTTAGTTTCAGGGGATTTATCTTTTCTCTTCTCTTGTATTTCATTGCTCTATATTGCTGTTAACTTATGCGTTAGTTTTGGCTTTCTACCAGTAGAAAAGAACAAAAACATCTATGACTTGGGGTGAGGTCGGTTTGGCAATAATGGGGTAGGCGGTATAGATGGTGTAGAGTGTGGTGGAAATTTTCCCTTGCTTCCGTTTTTCCCCTTAATTGTTTATTTTCATTATGGAGTGAGTAGGCAGAGAATATGTGTAATGAATCCACCATTCTTTTTGGAGGAATAATCAATTATCCGTAGGTTATGATCCCTTGCGGGTATCATAGATACCCCCATATTGTGCGATACGACACGACGCCAGAATACCGGTAGATTCTATAAGAAAAAGCGCAAGATCAGATGAAGCCCACCTGCACCCCTTCACTCATGTATATTACCAAGTGCCATCCATCGGTCCATCCTCCTACTCATCAACCGCACCGCAAGCCCCCATTCAACCAGAAACGCCACATCTCACAGAAACCCCTCTAGCCCACCGTATCTGTCCAGTTAAGTTACTGGCACAGGTGAGGAAGACCGAATCTACCAGAATCCCGAGTGACAAGCAGTGAATTCATAGATCTAAGTTACCGATACAGTACCGGCAAGTCCTCCGACGAACCAACACCGGTTACGTGCTGCACCCGGTGGGTTTAGGTACCACATCCGCCAGTACAAGTACGATCAGATAGTTGCAAGATGACATAAAGCACCGAGGCAACCCGGATCAAACCACTCCAACCATACAAGCATCCCTACCTCACCAACGACACACACCTTCCCGCACCCGACGCACCCGACAGGGAATTCAACGCTGTACCGCATTATACCACCCCACCCCCTCACAACAACAACAACAACAACAAAGTCAAACCTTCTACGCCTGCTACACAAACCATGCCACCGATAAATCCCAGAGTTCATTTCTCCCCTGCCCCGCAATACACAACCCTACATGATGGAAACTAACCATTCCAAATCTAGACTTTGACAATGCCCCTAGCGGCGTTCACGATGGCGTTCTTGCTGCTGGCTTACACGCGAACGTCGATTTCTGCTGCGCGGTCGAATGCGCGGTTGCAGAGGGAGGTTGAGGGGGGTATGCGGGGTGGTGGTGCGCGGAAGGGGTGTGGAGGTGAGGTGGATGAGGGGGAGTGAAGTTGGGGGGGGGAGAGAGTTTATTGCGGTCGGATGTTTTGTCAAGGCGTTTTTGAGCATCCGGTTCTGTGGGAGACATGGGTTGGGATTCGAGTGATAGTGTGTGATGGGGGAGGTGGGGTCCTGGTTCGGCGAGGGAGGAAGGGGGGGCATTTGTCAGTGTTGGTGTCATGGTTGGGTGGGTCCTTGGTGTGTTCGGCTTGTGGCCTTGGTTTGGGGATTGAGGTGCTTTATGCTTGTTCGTTTGACCTTCTGGATGTCGTGCCTGTGTGCTTTGATTGATTGCGGTTGCTCGATTTGCTACGCTTTGGTCTGATTCGAAACCTCATATAAAGTTGGGCTTTCAAGCGCACAGGGGACAGAAATACAATTCTATCTACAAAAAAATTAATGCGGGTCTACACTAGCGTATAGCGTCGTGAAAACCCAGTAGACAATGTTGCCTTTAGAATCCTGGTATTAGTTTAAGGCCTTCAATATTTTTTTCTTGCTCGCTCATCAAATCTTATTTAAACGACGAGTGCATGTGCAAAGCACTGGGGCTTCGGTGGGTTGCGCTTGAGGCCGAGGTGGGCGCCACGCAGACGCCCGATCCACATAACTCTTTCAGGGTAGTTGGAAATAATTTCACTGGGATATGTCAGTAGAGTCTCTTGTTTACAGTTTCAGGGCAGGGGAATCTTACTCGACCCCGTCACTATATAACGTGTTAGTAAGATATTCTCTCATTTCTTATGGGTTACTCGCCTGAACATCTTATCGATTGTAACCTCGTCGTCAACCGTCCATGGGATAACCATCATACCAAGCTCATGAGCCCGGTTTACAACATCAGCAGTTGTGAAGGGTTTATACCCAGGTGTGTTGACAGATGCGGACGAAGGGGTTCCATGTACGGGGGAGAGGACAGTTACATCGATGGAATGTGCCGCCTTGACCCAGTCGCCGGCAAAGTCTTTCTGGAGCTATTGAACGGTTAGAGAATGGGGATTCGTGCGTGGGTAATTGACCCCTTACGTCAATTCCGCCCAGCCAGGTGAATCCCAGGTTTCCGGATGGAACCACTGTGGTATCATCTAAGAGGGCAACGGTTTTGGTCTTGGGGAACTTCTTCTTGATCCCGATGATCGTGCGCCAGTCGAACGATTGGATGTAGGTTCTGTCTGCATATCCACGCCTCTCGAGGATTGGTACGAGGTTGTCAATATAGGTCTCGACAGGGAGGGTTTCATTGGTGTGCTCGGGGTCAAGTTTTGTCTGCGATGGGATTAGGATTAAATCAAACGCTCCAGAAGGGGAGGGTGTCTCGCCTCAAGATTAAGCGCGACCTTCTTGTCGCCGTAGCAGTCAATAAGGTCCAGAACCTCCTCAAGGGTGGGGATTTTAGCACGGGGGTGCACTGCGATTCGTTAGACGCTCTACAAGAAATCTCCAAGTTAGGGAATTTGGGTAGGATACATTCTGCTTGGTCATGATTTGGAAGTTGCTGACTTCCACAATCCAATGTCTGTGGTGCATTAGAACCTGAGCTGAACCCCCGGGAGCTCTGTCTCACCTGAACTTGTGCGAGGGTCAGGTTGGCGATGTACTATAGCATCATAATTGGCGTAAAACCATAATTGTTGGCATGGGTCTTGTAGAGCGTCATGGTGTCGTATTTCTCACCTTTCCTACGTAGTTTGCACGAGGGACGGTATCATTGCACTTGTCATTCTGAATGCGATGGTCATGCCAGATAACCGGCTATCACAAGCGCGTTGCAAATTAGCGGTCGCATGCAATGAACCTGACAAAAAAAACGCGGCATTCCTGGCACTTACAATCCCGTCCCGTGTGAAAACCTTGGGGATAGTTAGCGCACATGGCTTCCCTGTTGGAGAAAAAAAGAATCAATTTATCAAGAACCTACAGTATCCATCTCAAGCACGTCTACTCCAATCTCAAGTGCGTAGCCAAAGGCAAAGAGAGTGCCTATCCGCCGTTAGCAGTTGGTTCAAAATTCGAAAGAAATTGACAAAGCTACTCTCTGGCCTCATCCCGAGCCCTCCACGGTGAGCTTGAACACCTCTAACCTCTCCATGCAAGTCGCCAGTAGCAATTGGGTGAGAACTAGCGCCCATGAGGAGCCCAAAGACCGCACCCAGAACTGTAGAAGAACTAAACATCGCGCCGAGATTAATGTTTCACTAGGGGTATGGCACTATAAACGGAGGAGGAACAAATCTATCGTTGCCGACCGAGGGAGAGGGACAAGGGAGCCGCGAGGAGGCAGTAGACAAAAGGCGAAGGAACGGATTTGCGGACTTTAAATATAAATGTGGACCCACGGGTCAACCTTATGCCATTGAGTCGGATGCTCCGCAGCTCCATGTTAGCGCATGTGAGCGAGATGAGAGAAGGCTCCTGCCCGTTTAGTACTGGGAGTCGAGCCCTCGGCGGAACATATCCTGTGCCAGCGATGACAGCCGGATTGTGCTCGTGGGGTGTACATGCTCCAAATTGACTTCACATTGTAAGCACCATCCGCACCTGGGAGGGGTAGACACGGTATTGCACCCTACGTGGGATGGCGGTGTTACCAAGAATGATGAGGATCCGGGAAACAATCCGGGATGTACTACCTTTTCCGTCGTGTGGGCATCGTCCGGATTATGATTGGCTGTGTCAATCCTTGTGAATCTGATAAGAAACTGCACTCTTGATAGATCAGGAACGGAAGGTGAGTGTACTTGTACTGTACAGTACCGGTCTCCCACTCACTACCCGGTGACTTGAGTGCAGAAAGCGGGAAGGAAAGGAAATATGTCTCGTCTTTGTGATCCACTATTGTCCACGCTTATTGGGATTACTGGCATTAATGTTATCACATCGTACAGTACGATAAAGAGATATCGGTACCGTACTCTAAGGAGTTGGATTGCCCACAGATCCATGTGAAGCCAAGGCCCAGATGAGCTGAATCACGATTCTTACCCTATTAGGCTACAGTTTCATGGAATCTTGGGTATAGGTGCCAATGATTGAGATGAACGTCCAATACCGCCCAGGCTCCTAGGAGTGAAAGAGGAGCCACCAAATCCCCCAAGGAAACAACCATATGGGCTGCTGGATTCGCTTCTGCCCGAACACTGGCTGGTAGGAGACGTTGGACCCTCTCACAATATTCGGACTCGCCAACTGCCAATGACGGCTCTTTTTTCTTCTTTTTGTGCAAGTTCTGTACCTCCAGTTCTCAGCATACGAGAGATAAATTTGTGGTAGAGCTCCCTCATAGCATCATGCCAAGTTCTCATGATCTAACTATCTGAACAATCCTTCTCTCTAGGTTTGCCCCACGTGGTATCATACTTGTGATTGAAAACCTTTTGCGATGGGCGGTATGGATATCATAAAATCCCTGGCCCAAAATCCAGCAGTGGTACGAACGAGCAAACAATATGTCACTACATAACCTTCAGAGCACTCCGCTCGATTTTTGTTGGTTTTTAAACATCTCCTTTAAACAGCGTGGAGACCATGCCGTTAAATGTCCTATGATCACTGCACTTGCAGAGCGAGAATGAGCACACACGGTCACACACCTCTCGCACCACCCGGCGTTTTTCGTAAGCCTTTCGTCTGTCTGCCATGCTGGATTCTCCGCACACATGTTTTCCCCCGTACCCTATTCCCTCTGGTAGACGGGATTCCTTGGCATTCATATACGTATTACCGGCCGCTTGTTTGGACAAACAAGTATATATGACCCTCCTCTCCTCCTCCCCTCCTTCCATCCTTCACCTTCCCCCACTTTTCCCTTTCTCTATATCCCTTAACCTCTCCAATTCCGCCCGACATCCAGCTTCCTCCAAACCTAGCCAACCTAGGGGAAGACTCCCCGCATCGTTTAGTCCTACCCTTCGCCCCCTACTTTGGAGTTAGGGTATCCTCTCCATCCCGATTCCGATCCTACAGGAGGCCAATTATGTCTTGCTTGGATGCATTGTTTTCATGCCTCCGTTTCCGCAAACGTGATGGAGCTCGTGATCCTTCAGGGGTGAAAACATTTACATCATCTCCTACGTCTCCCACCCACACATCGAACGCATCTCCATTTTCTACCGCCGGGGAATCAAATTCTCACCTGTCCCCGCTTCCGCAACTTCCGCCGCGGGCCTATACTGTGGAAAAGGGAATAGTCTACCCACCTAACCCTACAGTCAGTGCAGCTAGCGTTGACTATTTTCCAGAGGAGACCTACGCTATCCTTTTGAAAAAACAAGAAAAGTCTTTAGCTGCTGGTGCAGCTTTGTATAGTGAGAATTACACGGCTTCTTGGCCGGAACTTAATGCTGGGATCCGAGATATGTCTGAGAGCGGGTATGGGAGAATCCCCTGACTACATTTTTGTGCCCGATTCTAACTGATTTTGCCAAGTGTTGCTAGTGAAGGTTGGGATATATCGAATGATGATATATGCCCAAAACCATTGCCACGAATCCACACCGGAGCTATGAGTCCCATGAGGACGCCTTCCCCATTTTTGAAAGGTAGGAATTTCCTAAAGGTGTTGGTGGCATTTCGACCTTGTTTTCTGACCTTGCAATAATGTGTATGCACAGCTCCAGTTGCGACAGGCGAGCTTGAACCTGGCAGCTCATTCCTCTCCTTGCTTGAAGAATACGATCCATCGCCAGTCAAATATATGTCCTCGTTTGGAAAATCCGGTACTTATAGAGAGGCCACCCTTTCACTTTCTCCCGAGAGGATGGGCGTGACCCGAGAGAAGCAAAAGGGCATCACTGAGACGATGGGAAGCACAAATTTTCACACGTTGTACACTCGAAAAGCTTCCCCAGACCCTTTGGGCCGTGGAACAATTGAGGATGAAGTCAAGCCTCATAAAAAACCGGACTCTACCAAGTGGGTAGCCAACCATCATTCTTCCGAAGCCGCTGTAGGGCCAGGTATCACAGGCGACCTTTACGGCGAAAAGGAGCTTGGGGGCCCCAGCTGTAATACAATCAGCATTTCGTTGAGCGGAGAAGAGAACTCAGGTCCTCGACTGACGCCCCCCCACGCCGTACCGAGCTGTGGTGCGAGCCCCTCTGAATCTTCCACAAACATCGATTCTTCAATCAATTTTTCCCATCTTCGGGCATTGGTTGCACCTTCGGAGAGCAACCTCACTTCTTGTGAGTCTCCGTTAAGTTATGGTCTCAATAGCTCAACCCTTTGCAAAGAGAATTTCTATACGCCTTCAGAAATTGGAGTGTTGGAAGAGTCTGCAAACCTTTTATCTTCAGTCCAAGATTACGAACCTCCCTCGCCCATAGATGGTTCGTCTATTTATTCCTCGGAATATACATCCGCGCCTATTTTAGCAGGAATGGGTGGAAGTCCTGCTAATGTTCCATGTTTAACATGCTCCCCCCCGGTACCCGACGGAAAAGCCCCCAACCAGACACACATCTCCCATCAAGCGCCGGACGCCGGATTACGAAAGAATCTTTCATCGGGGCCAATTTTCTATCCACCTGCTGGAAGGACAAGGCTTCTGGACATCGGAACTACCACTAACACATATCCGGATTGGTTTCCAGGATTGCTCCAAGGGTCGAGATTAGTTACTAACCACAAAATTTCCGAGAAACATCTGGGTAGTACCGTTAAAGCGAGCGAGGACTCTAAGAATACACAGCCCCAGCCAGGGAGAAGCTCTTATAGATCTGCTACTACGGGAATGGGAAGTGGTCGCCCAATTATTTCGGATGCTTCCCATGAGGATTACTCTAATCAGTCGGACGCTGGCTCTCTACAAACCGCGAGTTATAGTCTCAACCCTCAATGCGTTCCAGAGATTGAAGGTCCCCAGGCTGCTTATTCCTCCAGAGGTGATAGCAAGTCGGTTTTAGCCACCCCCACATCTCGACTTACAACCGCACGGAGGTTGAGATCAAGCATTTCACTAGCCGACAGGCTTCGAGGACATGGCCGCCGTAACGGGGACATTGGCTCTCGCCGTAGGGCTTCAACAAACAGCCTAGGAAACCATACAACACCTAGCGCTGAAAATCTGGATGAAAACCGTGACACCAAGAGCGGTGCCCTTGGGCGCAGGCTTAATATGAGCCAATCTCTATCGAGACTCAAGAACAAGATGCACCCGATGAGTGGACTCAAATACGAAATGGATACCAATATTCCTGTCAGCATTGCATTCTATCACCGGTCTTCTCAGAAGCCCGGTGGAGCTTCCAAAGAAAAAGATGAGCGGGAGTTGACCTTTGAAAGTGACTCAGGGAATGAGGTGGGGGAAGAGATTAAGTGTTCGAGGGGGGCGGACAAGGCTTCGGCGGAAACTTTCAAGAAAAGGATAGAGAATGGGACAACAGAGCTGGCTTCGGACGGCGTAGGTGATAATTACTCAATCACTGAAGCAAATTCTAAAGCAAATCTCACCGGTTACGAGGATTGTGTTATGTTGCCATTCTCTCTTACAAGCTTCGAAACCTTGGGAGAAACTGAGTCCCAAGAGAAGCTTGTGGAACCGCTCACTTCACCTGAATGCGCAAACCCTCACGAAGGGAACCAATTCAGGGGGTCTCAGAATGTCTAAAATACAGGTTCAGAGAGTCATTGAGGCATGCTCACCATTACCCATTATCTGATAGCCGGTAACCCCGAAACAACCCCTTACGAGATTGCGAATCCTAGCTAATGTTTCTGAAGAGTATCCAGACGACGATGATATGAAATAGTCAGGTTTGAGAGGCTAAGGTGTTTACGTTGTTGCGGATTACCACAATTACCCCCCCCCCCCGCATGATAATTGCGGGAACGTACAACGTCTATCAATTTTTCTGATGGGCGATCTTGCTTTATCTTTATTCTTATCCTTTTGCGGCTTTTCCCCGGTGATTTCATTTCATCAGTGGCAGGTGAGCAAGCGAAGCGCAGATGGCAGTTATACCATTCCTTCGGTAAAGGTATTACAGCTTAGCGCTGAATAGTGAGAAGTAATGGGAATAATCATGTTGCTAATGGGTAGTAAGATAGAATGGCAGTAGCTTAGTCTAAATGAAAATAGGGCCGACTCAATCATGTTATTTTGCTAGCCTTTGTTGCATTCTTCTGGGGCGAGGCTATGGGACGTTGGGTCGGTTTAGTGCAAAGGAAGATCGGGAGTTTCTGGTTAGACTGACTCCTGTTTAACCATTGACTAAGGTGAGGGCGTAGAATTTCTATATCAATCATGGAACATATTTACTAGACCTTTTTTTTTTCCTCCGCTTTATTCTCTCATACCAAAGCTATACACCAGATCGAGGGGTGAAGAAATACCCGTAACGTTGTTAGGCTCCGGCCACTTTATAATGTCAAATGTTTGCGCTTTTGAGCCTATACTTTTAGTTAATTTTTAGAGAAATTACGGATTTGGGCTTTTTCTGGATACCAAAATTCTCAGCTCAAATCATGTGACCTGACATGATGGAACCCAAGAATCCATGTAGGAAGAAAGTGGGTGTTTCTAGGAGCCCAATGCTAGTGCATAGGCTTAAGTTAAAATCAACAACAACATGTCGAATCCAACGGCAGCCCACCACGTTCTTGGTGCTGTGCCAGTTCGGCTGGTAATTCATAGCAAAGATATAACTCGGAAGAGTACTGCGACCTCGTACAGCCAGCTATTCATCATGATATCCAGAGTCCGCCAATCGGTTCCGCGGATTGGTAAGCCCGCCACGTATTGTATGGATGGTGTCCACGGGATGATAATATGATACATAGATACCGTACTGTACCATCCATCTCGCACCCTCTCACGAGTGAGAACCTATGCCGCCCCCCAACACCAACCACACCCCAAAATCACTGCAAGACCCATGCCTCGCCTGTATAACCCCCATCCCCTCCCTCCCCGGTAAAATGGATAAATAGAAACAGTACTAACCCGGCCACCGGCACTTGTACATGGATCATACTGTATGATACTATGATATGCAATACCGCACGCACGTAATCCGTCCGGCCCGGCAGCAGAGCCCACCCCACATGTCACAACGGACCAACGGACCGCCCAATACGGTACTGTACGGTAGGCGTAGTGACGGCACATTTAAATCAACACCACTCGAAAACAAAACAAAAAATTTCAATAAATTTACCGCAAAATCCAAACTTTGGAGTCCAAAATGGGTACGATATCATAAATTTAGGAAGATTCTTTCTTTCCAGACCTGATCGGGGGAGGAGGATTCACACACCCCCCCACCCCCCTTTTGCTGAAGAATACTACTAGATTAAGCTAAGGGATAACAAGTCAAGTTACCCGATCTCATGGCATGAGGGGATTGTTAGTCTAATGGTACCGTACCGTACCGTATCGTTACATGTGGATGGATTGCTCGCTGGAGAAGGTGNCACCCCCCCTTTTGCTGAAGAATACTACTAGATTAAGTTAAGGGATAACAAGTCAAGTTACCCGATCTCATGGCATGAGGGGATTGTTAGTCTAATGGTACCGTACCGTACCGTATCGTTACATGTGGATGGACCGTGCGGTCCGATCGGTTGGGCGCATTTGTATATAATTGGGTTGAAATTGATCCCGCAGAGGATTTTAATTTAATTGGAGGGTGGGTTTGGTGCCTACAAACTGTGAGTAGCAGTATATGTACTGTACTGTACGGTGCGGAATGGTACGAAGGTCAGGCGTAAATAATGAATACAGGTATTAAAGTGCACAAACCAAAACCTTTAGCAGATGTGGTATCATACTTTACTATACATACGCTTGAGAGGATGCCTGTACTGTACAAAGTATCCTACCTTTTTTTTTTTTTTTTTTCCAGTCGACTTTGAACAAGTACCGTACGAATTTAATCGATCAGGTGGTTTGGCTTCTAATACAACATCTATCAAGGAAAGAAAGGAAAAGAAAAAAGAAAGAGGAAAAAAAAAATGGACCTCTCCTACTCTCGCTGAATGACGGAAATAGAAGGGTTAGATTATCACATATTTCACGAGTATATAAGGAATAGAGATGATCCCTACCCAGTCTGGCACCGAAACCCGGCGAATCACTGCATCGGATCGGTGGATGACGCACTACGCGCATAGGGGCACCAGCTCCACCGGGAGGAGAGAGAGAAAAAGCGCGGGGGGGGGCACGATATTTACAACAGTTGAAACACTAAAAAGGTTCTGATATCCCATAGCACCAAGAGCCCAACTCCACTAACTTACACCGGCACCAGTACTGTACAGACATTCAGATATCAATCACCTTGAGCTATTATTAGTCATCAATCCATTCCCAACAAATCTAATGCCCGTCCTAGAATTCGCAATCTTCGCGCTCCACCCCCCCCACACATCCTCCTCACCCACAGTGAAACCCATACTCGGCAACGCTCTAAAGGTCCTAAACTCCGCCTCCGGTCACCCCTTCACCCCCCTAACGCAGATCGGGTCCCCAAACAAAGTCTACCTCGTCGGCGCCTGGGACAGCGTCCCAACACACAACTCGTTCCTGGCCTCCGCCGAGAACCAGAAGCTCCTCGCGGACGCGAAAGACGTGATCGGCGTAGATGTCATGTACCATGCTGAGATGGATAGGAGCGCGGTTCCGCTGGGGGCGCCGGTGGTGAGTATTGGGAGGCATCATGTCAGGCGGGGTATGAAGCCGGCATTTGAAGGCTGTTTTCAAAGGGTTAGGGAGATATTGAGCGGGGCTGCGGGGATGTGGGAGGTTGCGGGGGGGTGGAGGATTGATGAGGGGGGGGAGAAGGGATGCGAGTGGTTGTTGTTTGCGGGGTGGGAGAGTGTAACGCAGCACAAAGAATTTGGGAGGTCAGAGAGGTATAAGGAGTATGGGGAGATTGGAGAGTTTTTGGAGGGGTTTGAGGTTGGGCATGCTGTCAAGTATGATCCTTGAAGGGGCGGGTAGGAGTGGCGGTACCGGAATGGAAGGATTATGCGTGCAGGAGCTGCTGCTACTATCATATACCAGTGTGGCCATATTTAAATATGTATCGGTCGTATCCTGTCATTTTGAGCACCGGAAGGGAAATGATGAGTTTCCAATTGTTTGTATTTGTTATTTGAGCTTAATATCAGGTCAGATGTCTACGAGTACTTTGAGTTGGGCGTAACGGATGCACTTAGAGCTCGTAAACAGTCGACCACAGCTCTTAGCCAGCAAAGGCTTTACCCTTCTTTCTCGCACAGGGTCTCTTGTGCCCCTAGCAGCAGCAGCTACCCTCTCCAAACTACTGCACCAAACTTTCCCCAAACCCTTCCAGTAACTCCACGCCATAGTTATCAATGACATGTTCTGAACTCAACATCAGTCAAACCAAACCCGTCATGGTTGAAATTGCGGTTGAGATTGCACCGGCTATTACTGCCCGCATGAGTGCCCCAAAGCGATGTGTTCTCGCTCTTGCTCGCACCGAAAGTGTATTGTGTTGGAATGTTATCTTTGCTCCGAAAGGGGCTTACTAGAAATGGGAGCAATAGCGCGGGACACATCCGCACTTTCAAATCATTATAAAGCTCAAGCATACTCCGCCCAGTGGAGAGTGCATTCACCCCGGAGTCAGCACTGGTGCAATGGAACAACACTATGATAAACCTCTTATTCCCAATGTTTTCTTTCTTTTTACCATTTCTGAGTGATATATTGTGACCATGAAGTCGGGAAAATGGTTTCGAGTCGAGCAAGTAGTAGCTTTCTTAGCAGGAAGAGTGGAGGGGGTGTAAGCAACTCACTCGGGTGTATCATAATTCCGAGTAGCATTATAAGTCATGCATTGGATCCCGTGAGAAAAAAAATCCCCGCCATGTTGACACCCACTGACCCGCAGTGCCACCCGGCCAAGAATAGGTATTCGGATGCACGAGTTTTTTAAAATTACCGTATGTGCACCCAAATACTTTTTCTCATCCCAGGTAAGTCTACACGGTGCAGTTAATCATGCAATACTGTAATCCATAAACACCCCTCCAATCCAACCTGGCTCGCAAATCATCAGAAAGAAGGAGAGGAAAGAAAAAAAAACCCCCACGCCATCTCGCCCGCTCGCTAATGACAAACTGGAAAGAGAAATTTTTTTTTTTACGGGAAGCCCGTCGGCACTGATGGGAATGCTCCGCTGCGTAGTCGATCTTGATTTAGCCTTGCTAGCTGGACTTGCCGGTAGCGGCGGACGCGGGATTCGAAGACTGTTCTGTTATGATACCAAGTTTAGCGCGCCCGCCGGCGCTAGTACCAGAAGTTGGACCTCAGGAACCTACTTATGCAAGGTAAAAATCCTTGGTTCCTCATTCCTTTTCTCCTTCCCCTCCTCTCCCCCTTTCTCCTTCTTCTTCCCTTTCTCCTTCTTCTTCCCCTCCTCTTCCTTCTTCCCCTCCTCTTCCTTCTTCCCCTCCTCTTCCTTCTTCCCCTCCTCCTTCTTCTTCTTTTCTCCCCCTTCCTTCTCTTTATCCTTCCCTTCCCTCCTTTCTCCTCTTCTCCCTCTCCAAAACTCCCTCTTAACCCTCTCCACCTCCGCCTCCAACTCCAACTCCTTCTCCTCCCGTGCCTTCCGCGCCCCTTCCGTCTCCTCCTGGTCGCTGCCACAGCTGCCGTAGCGAAGCCCCGGTCCCGCGTGTGTGAAAGGCACACGTAGAAGAAGTCCTTCTGGTCCGGAGTTATCAGAACTTGCGGGGTATGCTTGTAGCATATTGTACAGGGTTTTGATGAGGTCTTGGATTGTTTGTTAGTTTTGATTAGGGAGGGAAGAATAGGAGAAGGGGGGGAGGTTACTTCGGCGACTTTGCGGAGGTGGTAGGTGTTTTGGAAAGGGGTTGTCATTCGGCTGTGTATCGTTGGGGGTTGTTATGGTGGCGGTAGGTGGAATGGAGGGGTTACGGGGGAGAAGGAGGGATAAAGGGGACTTGGAGGGGGTAAAGTGTTGGTGGGGTTGTGGTGGTTGTGGTCGAGATTGGGTTTTTGAGGCTGAGTTCGGTGTGGTCTGTGCGTTGCTATGGATAGGCGGGATCAGCGTTGGTGTGGTGGGGTTTGTGGGCTGTTTGGAATACAGGTACGATATGCTGGATGGGGCCTGATATTTGTGCTACGGTATGTCCTTTCCTTTCCTGTCTTGAGTTTGGATCAAACCCCCCTCAGATGATCAAGGGTACCGTGGGCGTCCAAGGAGCGTGGAATTATGATGAGCTCTAGTCAATGATACGTTTCCCAGCGACCACCTCCAATATCAAAACTTATTAGATCAACAGGATTGTGCTAATCCGGGCCCACAAAATCCCGGCTGTCAAAAATAAGATGTCAAGAAAGCTTTTTGTCTGGTATCGTATTCAAACTGTGATACTCGTGTGGCCGGTTTGAAGTCCTATTTTATCTTTATTTTTGATGCGTCACCACTGAAGGGTGAGCGACTTCAAACCGGAGACATGAGTCCGCGCCAGCAAACCAATTACTAATTACCCAAGACATATCCCGCCGCACTCGCAAAATCTCCTGCAGTACTTGTATCATATCGCTCATATCAGAATCATAACTCCAGCATGTTTCAATCAAACACCCCTGCCCTGAAGTATCATACCTTTAAAATAAAAAGAGAACTCCCCAAAATACATGAACCCACGTAACTTTACAAAACTAATTTATTCCTACCCGCCCCGGCAAAGCGAAGAAGAGGGAGGGGGAGGGGAACATGAGAAACGGAAATAAAGAATAGAAATAGGATGGGAAGAGAAATAAATAAAATAATACCGAAATGCCCATCAACGCGCAGACCCCCATATAGAACAGAACAGAATATCAACGCAAAACAACCCATTACCCCCGCCTAACCGACGGATCAACCACTTCTAGTCAACAAGCCATAAAGAGACCTGGAGGTCTGAAAGATTATAGTGGAATTTACCTCTCGTTCCCTTGTTTCCGGTATCGGAAAGGTAGGTAGAGAAGGGAGAGGAAGGTATACAATGTGGGAACAAAATAGAAAGCAAGAAAGGGAAGAAGGCAGGAGAAAGTAAACACCAATTCACGAAAAAAGGTGTAAAGATGAAAAAGCCAGTGGTGACGCCGTACGATGGTTATGCTCCAGTATAACAAGTTGGAAGACCGTTGTCAGCCGAGGCACCGAGATTCTTCTACAGACTCCGCTTTCCAGCGGCGGAGTTTTCCAGACACAACTACCGTGAATGTTTTACGCGGTCAGCCAGCAAACTGGGGGCCATGGGGCAGGAAGGGAAAACCAACTTTCATAGGTAATCAGAGTCATGGCACTGGCAGGAACCGCACGGAGCATATTCGTGCCCATCCCAGCGTAAAATGCCCTCCAACCTTCCTCCCGATATACTGTCCTGGCGCTATGAATAATGCCGCGATAGCGAGGGCGTGTGTCCCCATCGCTATGGGTTACCTTTTGAGTCTGAAGCCTTGTGCGCAGAACTTCGTGCGGGTACGTTGCCGAGCTAGCGCATATTTTACTCAGACAGCTAGCTGCGAGGATACCCCAGAAATGTGTAAAACCGGTTAAGCCCTTCTCTTGCTGTTCGCTTCCGATGAAGAACCTCTTGAATGCCTCGAAAAGCGGGAACTGCACTGCTACATGGGAAAGTCCTAACAATGCTGGTGCGAGCCCAGAGTAGAATGACCCGATCCCTTCGTGAAGATACATCTTGCGTGCAGCATCGAGAGTGGAGGTATAGTGATAGGGAACCTTGACATATGTTGATGAGGTATTCGAGATGGGGGAGTATTGCGAGGAAGTGTTGGCAGCGATTGCATTTTGCGACATGAGACGGGTCTTGATTACCCAGATTGGATTCGTGACGAGTGTTGACGAGGTACCGGCTACCATGGCGGATAGAGTATGGGTGAACCAACTTGCACCTCCGAATTCTTCGTGTTGGCGGTTAGACACACAACACGAATGAAAAGGCCATGTATTCCACTAAGCAACAGATAAGCAAGGCCAGACTTACGATGCGCGGTAACATCCTTCGACTTCTCGTACACAGTGAAATATACTGTCCATGTAGGAAGATACCCCAGAATCAAGGGCCCCAATCCACGATACATCCCTCTAACACCCTCTTCCGTCCAAATTGTCCTAGCTGTTCCCACAAATCCCCTATAAGCAAGAACTCTTTCTCCCATTCTCGCCCGATCAGCCAATACCCTACCCATTTTGACCCCCCCAACTCTCCCCATACCATGTCCATGTGTCGCCAGCCTCTTACGCATCGACGAGAATCCCCCCTGGGCCTGTAATTTTGTCTTGATAACATCCAGGGGACAGACAATAATTCCGGAAGCTAGCCCCGCTATGGCGCCCGAGATACTGGAGATCAGAGGATCGGTGAGTCGGGCAGGAACTGGAAGTGGGTAGATGCCAGTGCGGTGAATGGGATGACTGGATGCCGAATCCTCTGCTTTGGTGGAAGATATTGATGGAGCCATTGGTAAGTTTGTTTTCTCGTTGTTTCCCAGTTCTTGTCGCCGGATGTGGGAACAACAAACGGGAGGGGGGGGGGAATAGAGGGGGTGTTTCCTCCCCCTTGTTTTTTTTTTTTCTTTTCTTTTGGTCACTGGAGATTATAAAATTATCAAAGCTTTGTAATAATTTCCGCTTGAACTTTCTGATGACGGAAGGAAAAATAGGGAAAATGGGAAACAAATAGAAAAGAAAAGAAAAGAAAGAGAGTGGAGAGGGGAGGGAAAGTTTAGTTTGTCGTTGATTCAGCAGAGTTGATAACAGGCAAGTATCGTGGCAAGGCGGTTCGTTTGTACGGGGAGAAGCTGGGGTAGCCGTACCGGTATGCGACTCAAGGAAACCCTTTTTTTTTTCTTTTCTTTTATCTGGCACGCCCGGAACCCCCCACACAGCCGGACCCAGATCGCACCCTGAGTGCGAAAGAAAAAGCAACCACAAGCAGCGACTAATTCCGCTTTGTCGTCGATTTGCCGGACGTGAGGCTAAAGTAGAGAATGGAGGAGGGGGATGCGGGCGAGACGCTGTCCGGTGATATATCGCGGTAGTACGACGCAGTACCTGCTGGGGCTCGCAAAATTGGCTTCTCTTTTGTTCTTTTGTCAAGCCTATCAAGCGGGGGTAGAGAGGAAAGAGAGCAGAATAGAGGAGAGGAGAGGAGGGGGTAAGGTGGGACGAAAAGTGTTAATTCCGGCAGGTACCGAGCAGGTACGGGAAGACCATAAAACCTCGACACGAGGCAGCGGAGAAAACAACAAGAACTTTGGGGCAGCCAAAGTGATGAAGAAAACCAGAGAGAATAGAATGCAACACCGGTAGAGGGGACGTCTTCGCACTGGCACTGCATCACAACTAATAGCCGGCAAACCAATGGGTTATCATTATTGTATTGAATCAACTTTACGTGCACCGTGCTCAAGGCGTTGCCAAAAATACTGTGCTCGAGTACCGGTACCCACACTGCAAACATAAATTCTTTCTGCCCTCTCACCCAAAGCCTCGATCGGGCCCAGGATCAAAAACTCGGTTCTGATCTGGCTAACCGGTCCCATCAGTCCAGAACGTCATGTCATACGGGAAGATACCGGTATCGGAAGAACCCCTCGATCAGATAAGATTAGATCGGCTTAGGAACCGGCCTTTTCTTTTTTCCTTTTCCTTCTCCAGCCTCCAATGACCACATTTACCGACATCCGTTCCTTATTCTCCCACCATTCCGCCCCGCCGACGGCATCTCCAACTTTGAGAACCTCAACCTCTTTGGGCCCTTTCCCCCGCTTCCGCATCGACTACTATCCGCCCCGGCTCACCACAAAACAACACTCTGCTCTCTTTTTTTATTATTCTTCTTCTTTCCTTCTTCACCTATAAATACAAATGGGCTTCACCTCTGGGCTTGCTCTTTGCCGCGCAATTGTTGCCAGACCATGGCTGCACAAGATAATGGCTCCTATTGCTGAAACATACAACGACCTTGCCGGATACCGTAAACTTGGTCTCGTGTACGATTGGTCCAACCCTACTCCCCCCATAATCACCGATGTTGTATCTCGAGCCTAATGCAATATTTTCGCAGCCGGGATGACTTGATCGCTGAAGAAAACGAAGTCGTCCAAGAGGCACTCAAGCGTCTGCCCCCCAAGGTTGCCTACGACCGTGTGTACCGTCTGCGAAGGGCGGTTCAATGCTCGCTCGCGCACACAATTTTGCCGAAGGAGGAACATACCAAGCCCGAGAGGGTACGTTATATCGACTTTCACACAAACAGGGGTCGAATACCACGTCGTGGAGGCTAATGCAGATTTAGGACATCTCCTACCTGATGCCCTATATTGAGGAGATTGAGAGGGAGAGGAAGGAGCGGGCGGAGTTGGACTCTCTGACTCGTGCTAGATAAGTCCGGACGGGAGATGATGCAGAAAATATTTGCATCCGGGCTACGGATAGACTGTTTGACAGATGTACGCATGGAAGCGGGAGTGATATAACGGGCAAATGTTCATACCAAACGAACGCAATACGTTTTTCGTCCTCTTGTGTATTGATTTCTGCTGGCGTAATCTTGCTTTTGGTATTTGATGGCGGTTGATGGTTGTCAAAGGGCAATTAGGAAGTTGTCACTCCTCTCACAGCTCACTCTTGCGTGCAGAAGATGCCACCTTTCGGACTCGCCCCACTACCGTCAGCTGTTGGGGCGGAAACCACTCGCAGCCGTATCAGTCAATCCTATGGAACCGTGAAACAGTCGCCCGACAAAACTATACAGTTTTTGTATAAAACCCGCCCTGATTTTTGTTTCTCTCATTTAAATTACCCAGACCGTAGACTAGTTACAATTCTACAACTCAAGTGATTTTTTCGCCATCTCCAATATTCCCTCAAAGGTCTTGTTTCCCCCAATAAACCCACTAGCATGCACAAACACACCTCCTGGGATACCGGAAACCTCGCTGAGAACATCGTCTCTCATACCCCTCCAAGGCTCAGGCAATGGCTTCCTACTCTCGAAGCTATCCTTACTAACGGGCACACATTGAATCCTCCAGTTTGGCTTTCCAGCCCCCTCACCGTATAGCACGTATTGGGGCTTCTTGTCTTCCTCTTGGATTCCAGTCTCCACTTCAAGAGTAAACAAATGGTCTTTCCACGGAATGGACTCTGAAAAGACCAATATTCTCCCCTTTTCATCGTGCTCGAACCGGCTCTCCATTGCCTTCACCACATAACCTCTTGCCGGAAGCCACGACTTGCCGTAGTAATCCAATTTCTGGACAAAGACAGTGCCCATCAACTCTGACGCTTCAAGGAACTTTTCATTCTCGGACTCCTGTGTCTTGACAGGATCATTCCACTCAGGATTCAGCAGGCCTACCAAGGACGGGAGACTTATGGACTTGTCGTTAAAGGCAGGCTTGATGTCCGAAGGATATGCCGAGATCCCATTGTCGTTCGCATCGATCGCCTCGATAAAGTCCCTATATACCTTATTGTAGAGGAGCGTTATGGATGGGTCATCTACGGGAATGGACAGGCGATGGGATATGATTTGGGGTGCAAAGTGCTTGTAGATCAGACCGGCGGAGGAAAGTTTGGTCTGGAATTCCGGAGAGAAGGTTTCCGAGAATGCGCGCTGATGGTGATCGAAATGTTTGGTACCGTCGTACTGACCTTGGACCTAAAAATTTTATCAACTAGGCCCGGTTCCCGAATCCAACCGAGCGATCGGGGACAGGATTCCATACATCAACAATAATGTCGCATTCTTCAAGGACGACAGGATCCCGAGAACGAGTCAGGACTGAGTCCTGATACTCTGGCAAGAGACGTAGCATGTAGACTGCAAGAGCCTCATCGGCCTAAAGTTTGTCACAAATGGTTAGTTGCCATCCCGTCATTTGTTTGTTTTGTTTTCCAAGAAGCAAACATACATGAAAATAGCCGCTAAGGATCGGAATTGGCCATTAGCATATCGCAAACACACTCTAGAATCGAACGAGAGTGGAATTACTTGTGAGTTCCGATGCGTAGTGGGGTAGTTTTAAGACGTTTTGCCGGTAAAGCCATTCTTGACAGAGTACGAATCATGCAATGTCGGACTTGTTGGCGGGAGAAATGGACAGGATGCTCTTTTGCAAGCCCAAAGCGGGGTATTATTATACTATGTAGGTGAGTTGAGGGAGGCCCAAGCTGTGGGACTGTTTATGGACAAAAAAAGGAAAATAAGTTAATACCGCATCTGTGTGGAGAATGTGAGAGCTTCCCATTGGCAACCGGATAACCCCGTTAGCAATGAGGGTTTGATCTGCAGTGGAACTTTAAATAGGGTTAGATCGGATTGAAGGAGCCGTACTGGGAAACTCGCTGCATGGGGCGCCAGTAATGGAAGGGTCCATTAAGGGACTCTAAAAAAATAAAAAATAAAAAAAGGCATCGTTCACAGCCAGCACTCAAACGTTTCGCGGGCGTTTCAGTTTCCACAAATACAATACTTAAGCAGAGTCCTCATCGTCTATAGTAGACACTGCAGATAGACTTTCCATAGCTGAATCTGTCGCAATACCAAAACATTGCTTCTGCCTGTTCCTGGCTTTACCACTTGGCCTGGGAAGTACCTGTAGCAATCAAGACGTTCCAGCAGTGGTCTCGACGTAACTTGAAGTCACCCTCATACAAGAGCACCCCGAGAGCCCACCAGCCCGTACCACGCTTCCGAACCCTTTGCTTCCGCCCCGTCGTTCCCCATTTCCCCCTCTTCCGTCCCGTGATATACTTTTCTTGTGGGAGAGAGAGGAAAGAGTGTTTAATTCTAACCACCTACTCATCCAATCCAATCTTCAAATGCTCCGTTCAAAACAAGGCTGCACAGCCACAACAACTCAAAACTGTGGGAGGGGAGGGTAAATTATCTCCTTACGGGGTGGAGCACCAGTCGCAGTGCCGAGATATGGAGGTGGAGTAATATTAGTGCTACTAGTGGGTTCCCATGATCCTACCCAGGATTAACTACTAATAAAAATTGAGTACCTTGTGAACTCTAAAGAGACAATCTAAGGATAGGGAAGGTGAGGCAGGATACACATCTGCCTGAGGCCCGTTTTTCGAGATGTCTTAAAGGCAATATTTTGCTTATGTGTCATCATGAAGGAAAAGATGGGATAGAACTTACAGACGCCGGATATCCGGAGTGTTGGTGCGAATACCGCACACACCGATTTATTTATCCACAAACAACTACCTTCAACCCCACACATAGTCTACCAGTATTCAATCAGAAAAGTAATATCGTTGTCTCAGCATGTTCACCGCCACCCTATCAGCCCTTGCTTGAGGAATCTGACAGGCGATAGCGAAGAATCAGTGCTTGACTCTTTGATTAACAATCATCATATTGAACATCCATCCCCCAATCCCCCAATCCATTTCATCATCCTCCCTGCATCTCTACCGGAAAAAGCAGAGTCCGACCCCGGCGAAGGGGCATCTCCCTAAGGGGCGCTTTTCCATAAGCTACGAACCCAAAAGGTGATCCCACCCCCCAAGAATGAGCCCCATTCTGGTACCCCTCGCAGACCACAAAGATCTTGAACGGGCACTCGCATAACTATCCAAATTTGACGATTTCGTAGAAACCTCCCGAGAAAACATCCCTCCAACAATCCTCCCCTCGTCCCACCCAAGGCTCATATCTTCGCCCAAGTTAGGATAGGATTTGGAAAAAGACGGTCGAAGGGATAGGGACGGCTGTTGAAAAAAAGGAACAAGGAATTCCCGCGTTTCCGCTATTTTCGGTCCGGGGACTTTACCCAAAGCTTGCGAAAGTGTAGTATCTCGAGACAAACATGAAGTCTCCGCTTGTGAGCTTTGCGAGCGAGTCTTTGGGGGGTGGGGTGGTTAGAAAAAGACTTTCCCTGAGGTGAAAAGATTTTTTATAGTGGGCTGGTGAATGGACGAGAGGGTAACCTTTTCGGGAAGTCTCCCATTTTGGGGGGACGGGTCAGGGTTGGAGGGATCGAGTTCCAAGAACCGGGTGGCGGTCCGGTGCCAAGGTGTGTGAGGTCAGACAGAAATGGGTTTTGGTTTTCTGCTTGCTTTCCCCCTATGCCGTTGGCTCAAACATCTTTTTTCCCCGTTTCTCATTTCACTTTTTTGTTTTTTCTTCAGGTCAGGAAATGCGGAATATCTGCTAAAAAGTTTGCAAAAGCTTTAGAGAATTATCCTACTCGTCCCACTCTATCTTAGCCACACGCTCTTTAAGCTCAACTCGAATATCCCGATCCCCTGAAACCCATTGGACAGTGAGAAAAATATCGCCAATAATGGCGACCCTACAGGCCAGCATTTCAGCTATTTCTCGCATCCCCGCCGTGATAATCCCCTCTACTTCGCTTACAATCTCCTACCCGACCCTGCAAAGTCTTGTGTCCAACTTCCAAAAGAACCTTGCGGCGATCGGGATCACACCCCATTCACCCGTGTCAATTGCACTCCCGAACAACCTCGAATTCATTGTTTCCTTCTTGGCGACGGCCGCCCAAAGGGGCATCGCCGCACCATTGAACCCTGCGTATAAACAGGGTGAATTTGAGTTCTTTATCGATGATGTTAAGAGTAAGCTCGTTGTTGTTCCGAGAGGAGCAGTGAGTAAGGGTGCTCCTGCAGTTAAGGCAGCTAGGAAATTTGGGGTTGCAGTTGCCGAGGTTTGGTGGGATGACCGGAGAGGTGAAGTTTGCTTGGAGGTTTTGGAGAAAGGTGGATCGAGGGATGGGGTCAGGGTTGAGAGCGCAGAGCCTGAAGACGTTGCGCTAGTTTTGCACACTAGCGGGACTACGGGACGACCTAAAGCCGTGAGTTTCCTGTTAGGAAGCCAAAGGGGGTAGAGAGGAGCTTGGACTGATTGAAGTAGGTGCCTTTGACACATAGAAATTTGACTAAGACTATGGGTAAGCTCATCTGGGATTTATTCTGGAGAGCTCTCCTAACTGAATATAGGCAATATTGTGCAAACATACAAGCTTACCTGGGAAGACAAAACCTATTTGGTTATGCCATTGTGAGAATTTCACTTTTGTCATGAGTTATCTAGGGTTTCTAGAGCTAATTGAATGTGTATTTTAGATTCCACGTACATGGCCTTTTGGCGGGTTTGTTGCCCAAGCTCGTGTCGGGTCGCTTCGAAATATAGGCTAAAATCTAACGCAATTAGGCTTCCTTGCTCCTCTCCAGTCCGGAGGGACCGTAATCGTTCCGGTTAAGTTCTCTGCCGGCGAGTTCTGGAAGGAATTTATCAAGTTCAGAGCCAATTGGTATACAGCTGTAAGGCCCTTGTAAAAGTTTTCTGTCCAGAGCAAGCACGGCCTAACCTTACCAGGTTCCCACGATCCACCAGATCCTTCTCAAGAGCCCCTTTCCATCTCAGATTCCTCCAATCCGTTTTATCAGGTCCTGCTCCTCTCCACTTTCGCCTACAACCTTCCACGCCCTTGAAGAGACCTTTAAAGCACCCGTTCTCGAAGCTTATGCTATGACTGAGGCTGCTCATCAAATGACCTCAAATCCCCTCCCTCCAGCCAAACGCAAACCAGGAACCGTCGGCCTCGGCCAAGGAGTCGAAGTCGCAATTCTGGATGCAGACGGTAATGAAGTTCCTCAAGGCAAGGAAGGCGAGATCTCCATCAAAGGTGTCAATGTAACCAAAGGCTATATAAACAACGAAAAGGCCAACGCAGAATCATTCACTTCCACGGGCTTCTTTAGAACGGGTGACCAGGGTAAGAAAGACGAAGACGGGTATGTGATCATCACAGGGAGAATCAAGGAATTGATCAACCGCGGTGGCGAGAAGATCAGTCCTATCGAGGTTGATAACGTCATCAGTTCTCATCCCGCCATCAGCGAAGCTGTAAGCTTCGCTGTCGACAGTGAGATGTATGGACAGGAGGTTGGGGCTGCGGTGGTGCTAAAGAGCGGGAGGAAGGTTACTGAGGAGGAGTTAAAGAAGTATGTTGGAGAGAAGTTGAGCAAGTTTAAGGTTCCAAACAAGATCTGTTTTACCGAGAATATGCCTAAGACTGCGACTGGGAAAATTCAGAGGAGGATTGTGGCCGAAACTATGCTTAAGGGGGATCATCTAAAGGCCAAGTTGTAGACTTGTGCGTGAACTACCATAGCGAGAGTGTGGTACGGGTTTGTTTTCGATCACTAGGTTGTGCTATGGCGCCTCGATAGAGCGGGGGAATGCGCACACATATGATTAACTGGTACACTTTGTGGAGATTATGAGTTTTGTTGTAACATATCCTCTGCTATGCAATAGACGCTGCTTTTTCAACCGAGTGATCCTGCATGAACGAACAAAAGATGACTGCTCGGACCCGCCCGCTGAACAGGCTATCATAAGTAATGTATGAGCACCGCGAATAAGGCCAATAATTTCACTTGCCAGCCACACGCACCGGAAACCGAGTTTTCTCTATCATCACTAAAATACTGTTTTAAGGGTAATGTGAAGTTATAGTAACGAAGGGATGTATAATCAATTCAAGCGAGCTTGAAACCCACGATGATTTCTCGTCTTTACTTTGCAGCAGTATATGAAAACAATAAGCGAAACAAAACAAATAAATAAACACTATAACCAATTAGTACCTTTGTACTACCTTCCTCCACAATACAACTAGAATTCGAGCGTGTGTCCTACCAGTACCTCCGCCACAAAACTGGTGCGGTCGAGAAGCAAAGAGTTTATATCTCAAACACAGTACTACCAATACATAGTTGTTCTGTATGCTGCCTAGTAGCAATAGGAACAATATTATTGAGAAGCTATGGTTTTGAAGTTAGAAATTATTTGTTAAAGTATACAACTCTTAGAATTTATGTATACAGATAGAGCAAACTTACGTAAATAGCCACTGAGGGCTGGGATTATCATGGCAGTTACCAGTCAACTGAAATACTAGTTAAATGTTTAGTATACTAAAGTGAAGGGCAAATTGGACAAGACATGATTAGACTAATACTAGTCAACTCAATTATGCTTACCTGACCCATCTCACTCTACTATTTTAACTGTCTTCCCTCAGTTATATGACTAGTAGTAGTACTACTACTACTAGCATCAAACTGAACTTGAAAGAGGTAGTACTATTGTTCTAGTACTACCAACTAGTATGCAAAGGTGTTTTGTATACTGCTTAGCAGTAACTGAAACAACTTGAGTATTACTAGTATTAAGAAGCTAAATTAAATAAAGTTAGTTAAAATATACAATTTTTAGAGTTCAATTATAGAAAAAAGTAATCTTACTTGGAATAACTAGTGGCACTAGCCAGAATGTTCTCTTAAAACCCTTTGATACCAAGCATATATTCTATATACTAGCATACTAGAGAGTTAGTAGGTGAAAAAATAACTAGATTAAAAGGTTTATACTCTTCTAGCCCATTTGATTTAGTCTGTAGATATATTCTGATAAGTAGAAGGAATGAGTTCTATTTTGAATTTCTATAATTAGTACTTAAATATAAAAGTTATTAGATAATTTGAAAACATACCAGATTTAAAAATTTAAATATTGTTCACTTAGTTGATAAAAGAAAGGTTAGTCTTTTAGATCAAGTATAGTTGCTTGTTTTTAATTCTAATACCTTCAAATAAAGTGTAGACAACGGCGATGGTGGGTGGAGGTAGAAGTGTTTCTTAGTACTAGTGTATACTAAATAGTTTAATTTATATATATATATTAGTAAATAGATTGTATAAAAAGGAATAAGAGATATACAAACCTGATACTAGTAGCTTGGATTGACATTTTTTATTTTGTATTTAGAAATAAGACTTTAAGTATTTGTATTTGAATACTTGTAATTTTAAGTCAGGTATAGTTAAGCAAGAAATATATAGTAATAGTCTAAAATGTATTAGATATATTAGTATAGTAGAGGGTAAACAGAAAAATATATAATTAGACTAATACTAGTCAATTCAATTGTACTTACCTAGCCTATTTTATTCTGATAATTTAATAGTTTTTTCTTTTCTATATAGCCAATTTGATTAGGTGAATCTCAATGATAGTATTTCTATAACTAGTATATACTAACCAGCATAGTTGAAACACTAATATAATTAGTGCACTATAGGATCTGATTTCCCTTATCTGTTTTTATAATTATAATTAGTACTAATATTGTAAGTTTAGATAGTAATTAGATAGAAACTTACAAGGCTTTCAATCTCAATGATTGTCAATTTGATTGATGAAAGAAATCAAACTCAAAGACCTTTTGAAATTATTATAATTGTTAGAACTTTGACTCTAATATTTAGAATTAAATAATAGACTATAATAGTCATATTTAAAGATATCTTCTAACCTCGGATAGCTATTTTAATCTATATATATATTAGTAAACAGAAGCTGAAAGATATAAATTAATATAATGTATATCAAATATAATATACTTACTTAAATTATTATATATAGTATACTGCTAGCAGTATACTTATATTAAATATAAGAAATAAGTTGAAGTACTATTTTTTGTTTTTATAATTAGTAGTTATATCTATTAATAAGATAGAATACTAGTCATACCTGGTAATAAGTTGTAGTACCAGTCATACCTATTGATAGACTGTACTAAATAGTTCTATCAATAAAGTATAGTAGTTATATCTATTCAAGTTGATTAGCTGAGCTATAATAGCTATATCTATTAATAGGCTAGAATAGTTATACCTATCAATAGACTAGAATAGCCATACCCATTAATGGGCTAGGGTAGTCATACCCATTAATGGACTAGGGTAGTCATACCCATTAATGGGCTAAGGTAGTTGTACCCATTAATGGGGTAGGGTAGTCATACCCATTAATGGGGNATTAATGGACTAGGGTAGTCATACCCATTAATGGGCTAAGGTAGTTGTACCCATTAATGGGGTAGGGTAGTCATACCCATTAATGGGGTAGGGTAGCCATACCCATTAATGGGCTAGGGTAGTTATACCCATTAATGGGCTAGGATAGTTGTACCCATTAATGGGCTAGGATAGTTGTACCCATTAATGGGCTAGGGTAGTCATATCTATTAATAGACTAGGGTAGTTGTACCCATATACCTATTGATAAGTTAGTATGGTTGTACCTATTAATAAGCTAGACTAGTTGTACCTATTAATAAGCTGTAGTAGTTATGCCCACTGATAGACCATGTCAAATAGTTCCATCAATGGGCCATAGTAGTGACACCTACTGATGGTTGAAAGTGGTCAGATCCATCAATAGGTTGCCAGTGTAATAATTCTGGAGCTTGTGGAAGTAAAGGTAGTGAGGATAGTGAAAATGCTGCTAGAAGTAAGTACGGTGACAAGAGTGAGAACAATAAGGATAAGAAGGATAATACAAATAATGATAAGAATAGTGAGGATGGTGAGAATTTTAACCAATGGTTAAAATGGTGTGAGAATAATGAGGATATTGAAGGTGGTAAGAATGAAGAAGAAAAGATATTAGAGTCTGCTTGGATACAACTGCTCCATTCCATTCACCTATACAAATTGCCTTATAGTTCAGTTGACTAATGGCCATTTTGTATAGGCGAACAGAATGGAATGGTTGTATCCAAACAGACCCTTAGCCACAACTAATATCTGTGAGAGGTTAGTTCAAGGCCGGAAGATTTTAACATCAAAGAGTTCACACACCTTCCATCTTGCAAGGCATCTTCCAGAAATGGGAAGAGATGGCCAGAGGTGTGCAAGCAGAAGCTGAAGACCATGGCGGATGTGGAGTCGATGAGGTGAGGAACGAAAATGAAGGGAAAGGGGGGGTCCTGACGGTCAACTTATATACCCACCGGGAACCAAAGGGCAGCCCTCTATTGTGTGCGCGCGGGTTTCTTTCGAGCCCAGCGTGACCGCTAAAGGCATCGTGCGCATGGGGGCATTTCGTTGGGCTAGGTTAAGGTTCGAATCTAGCGCACAAAATGCCCCAGACGCCGCGCCGGCGGCGTGGCGGTGCGGCGGTGTGGCGTTTGGAGTGGGCCGGGTGGCTTCACACACTCGGCCTATGCGATCCCCACTTGCTACAGTTGGGGCCTGGCTACAGTCAACGGAGTGTGAAGGGAAAGACTGTGATTGGTGTGTTAGCTGTCTTTCCGGGCTTGCTATTGGCTAATCCCTATAGTGAGCAGCTTTTCACTATAACCTGCGACCGTAGAACGGAAATAATTTTTATCTCTAGATGCGGGTAATTGTACATGACACATCTACGTTTTGAGCCGCATGGGTCCTCCCCTACTCTGAGTCCTACAAACTGTCCGGGCCTACCCATTCCACAAGTGGAGCTGGCCCGAATCTGGCGACCCGCTCGTGTAGGGGTCCCCCCTCTGGTAAATACAGTCGCACCTCGCTATCCCGGATGGTCAAAATCCAAAGAATCTGTCCGGGACAATGAGTTAGGTTTTGGTGTAACAAAATCTAGAATTCAGGGGATTTCATCCTGTACAACGAAAAATCCGGGAGAGTGAGGTTGGGGACAACGGGGTGCGAATGCACACCTATCATACGGGTTCCCGCAACAACCTCTACTCCTGTATCTCCTTGACTTTTTCTCACACCCCTCCAAACCAGATAGTTCTAGAGCGTTAGAGGTTCTTTATATAAGAAAAAGCAATCACACACGAGTGACATCCTGTGCAGTAGTTGACAGCCATTCTCAGGTGTAAAATCTCCCAGAACGGCTTTTCCGGTGTGTATCCTCGCTACTCTACTCGACTACTGTAGACTGAAGAGATCTCCACCAGACCTAGAAAATCTGGCGACCTATGGATTGTGGCGTGGGTTAGGTGCCCCTGAAAAGAAAAAGCCTGGCAGATGGCTTCTATACTCTTACCCGATTAACACGGTACAGTATGTGAACGGCGGTGGATGGGTGTCTGCATGCGGCAGCCTGGCAGATGACTTGGGCAGCGCCGGTAGTTGAAGAAAGACTTCCAGGCTTTGTATTCCTCCCGGTGAACGCACAAGTAAACATCGGCCAAGAATGAATCAATGTGAGTCGCCGCACTACCGAACCTTGGAGGGCATAAATACCGCCACCAAATTTTTTATCTAATTACCTATTTATCCATTTATTTTTTTAATACCTTTATTTATCTATTGGTGTTTTTCTGATAATAGATTCTGAATAAATAATCACTAAAGCATAGTAAACACACAGCCTGCCACCCGAGGGAACCCACTTTACCGTGCCATAGACGTAAATTATTTTTTTTTGAAGAGCGGAACATTACACCATTTCCATTTCCCGGTACATACGGATTATGCATATGCCGAGGGAGCAGCAGGGAAGCCGCGGGCAAAATGAGATAGGAAAGTAAAACACAAGCATCTAGAACAACCAAGCAATGAAAGTTCTATAAAACAAACCACCCTGGTTATCGGTTTTGAGCGCTTTTCGTCTCAGGAACTCCTCCTCCTCGCGATCAATCTTCTCCTTTCCGGTGAGCAGGTCTGCTTTAGAAGCCGGGATGCTGGTGTCGCCGAAATAGAACTTGTACCCGGCAATCATTATCAGGTACAGCGGGATACCAAGATACCCGGTGATGAAGTTCTTGTAGTCAAAGGCGCCATAGCTCTTGTTGTAAGTGAATACATTGAAATTCTTGAAGACGGCGATGATGGAGCATGATACGAGGGCTCCGTAAGATCCCCAGATTCCTAATGGCGCAGTGTAGGCTAGTTGGTCGTCTGTGATTCCTTGGGCCCGGCGGGCGCGCACGAAGTAGATGTGGGTTACGAGGATAGAGATCCAGGTTAGGATACCGAAGATAGTGACCAAGTTGACGAAGTAGCCAAAGACGACCTTCGAGTCGTCCGAGACATTCATGAAGGCTAAGAGGGCGAACAGTGAGGACAGACCAAGAGCGTAGACGGGAACACCTCGCGAATCGGTGCGAGCCAAGATTTCTGGTGCCTTTCTTTCGCGTGCGAGGCCATAGATAGTTCGGGATGCAATGTAGAGATCTATTTACTAATCGTTAGCCAGAGTTTATGGGTTGGGGGATAACTATGGCTCCACACCAGAGTTAGACGCAGAGAACACGAAAAGCAAGATACAGGCGTTCAAGATTCCTGGCAAATGGCGGATTCCGCTAAGCTTGATAGCAACAACGAAGGGGCTGGCGGCAGCAGAGCTCTTGGCTTTGGTGGCGAAGATGAGCTCGTCAGAGTTATAGGGTACTAACATTCCCAACAAGAAGACGGAAAAGACATAGAATATGACAATTCGGTAGAAAGTCAACTTGATAGCTCTTGGGATGGTCTTGCGGGGATTCTGTGCCTCTCCGACCGTGACACCGACCAATTCAGTGCCAAGGTATGCGAAAGTAGCGGTAACGAAAGTAGACCATAGACCCAAGAAACGACCCTTATCACCTTTCGCTATATAAGTGTTGAATGCGCCAGGATCCTTCCAGTAGCGGAATCCCTTGCGATCATGATCGGGACCACCCCCAAGGGCAAGAACGAGTGAGAGCAAGATCAGTGCGACGATCGTGACAACCTTAAAACCTATCGACCAAGACAATTAGCAGCCAAAGCGACCACCTCAACGGTGACACTTACTGGACAGCCAGAATTCGAATTCTCCGAAAAAGCGAATACCGAAATAATTGATGAAAATGATGACCACCAGGAACACTAGGATCCAGACCCCAGGATTCACCTTTTCTCTTGGAACCCAGTACTGTATGACCAGTGCAGCTGCTGTTAATTGATTCGGGGTGACAATGATGTACCTTCGGCCCGTGAGTATGATGCGCCAAACAACCCGGGGAAAATCCAAGCAACTCACTTAAACCAATAAGTATAACCAAGGGCAAAACCGAGCGCCGGATCACAAAATCTGGTGGCGTAACCGGTGAAACCAGAAGCGAGCGGTAGCCAAGCAGCCATCTCACCCAACGCACACATTACCAAGTATACCAAGAAACCAACGATTGTATAAGAGATAAGAATTGAACCAGGACCTGCACGGGCAAGAGCAGAGCCACTATTCCCCATCAATTCAATATCCCGGCCGACGGGCAAAAGATGAAAAACTCACGTTCCGATGATCAAGCCAGTGCCGATAGCACCACCGATGGCTATCATAGTAATGTGTCTAGCCTTCAAACCGCGATGCAAATCATTGTGATCGTCAACTCCATAGTCCTCGGGAGTGAGCTCTGATTGAGGGATCTTCTCATTCTGCGAGTTTGAAGAAACGCTGGCGTTTCCCCTGGGACGGTGAGATAGATTGGTACTCATGACGATTTCCTCTCCTTCCTCCCCTCTATTTTTCCTTTCCCGCAGTCGTCCAAATTAAATGTGAAGAGAGAAGAAAAAAGGGAAAAACAAGGCACTCAAAGGAGGATGTTGAATGAATGAATGAGAGGTGAGATCTTGGATTGGATTGGGCATAAAAACGCAGAGGGAGGTGAAAGGGGGGGGGGGGCAGAGGGGAGAAACGTGGAGGTGACCCGGCTATATATGCGGCCCTCTCATTGCCAGCTATCAAGCTGCCAAATTTACATCCACCCCCGCCCCAGCAACTATAAACCTAAATTTTGGACAGAAAGGGGATGGTGGTTATCATACTTCACGCGAGCTGACACGGTTTCTACCGCAGGTTTATGCTGTTCTCGATCGCACGCGCTTCGCCGGTATGTACGAGCACTGTACCATAGCAGCTCTGCAGAGGGGACAAATTGTTGAGCAGGTATCGTACTAAGGCTCTCGGCCCCAACCCGGGGAAACTATGATATCGTAGCAAGAGAGCCAGGCGCATTGGTCAGTAAAAGTGACCTTGACCGGCATGACACTGTTTTACGATCCCTGGTGAGGCTGCTCCAGTGGAGAGTGATTTTTTTATCCACACGATTGAGCGAATCAGGGGCTTCTTTCCGCAGGCGATACATTCCATGATACGGCTACCTATTCACCCCCCTCGATTAACTACGCATTACTCGGGGACTACACTTGCACTATACTGTGGATACCCTCGCCTATTTTCACCTCCCTCACATACGATAGGAATCCAAACAGAAAACCACTGTTCACGGGTGGTGGAGAACAACGGGTGGGAACCGCCATGTCAGGCTGGCTATCTACAACCAAGGTTTCTTGCTGCACCAGTACTCGCGCAGCACTGTACAGTACCCCACCGCTCATCTCTTGGTCTATCCCTGTGGGGAAGGGATGGGTGGAATAAGTTACAGGTTCGAGACTCTAGTAATATACTCGAGTACCGCCAGCCAAGGAAGGATGCATTCCAGTTCTCGCTGTAAACGAGACATTTTGGGCGCAGCGCACGACGGACCCATGAATAGTGGTGAGCCTCATGAGGGTTGACACCTCCACCGCCCGCTTCGTATTTGAAAAGGTTTTCTGACCGAGGTTCTCACGCCTGCCGGTATGATACAAGTACAGTACAGGATTTCCACTTCCTGTGGAGTAACGTTACTGCAACGCCGCTACGGCGCAGTACCGCATCGGACCCCTCTGATTTGATACCATGCTTGTTGCACAATACGGTACTGCGGTCCCGTTTGACGCTGCCCACACCCAATCATCCTGGTTCCCTATCATTTCTCGTACCGCTCTAAAGGGTCTAGTTTCGGACATGGATCCAAATAAGGCAGTAAGTGATACCCCAAGTTATATGCGGTACGGGTACAGTACCGCGCCATGTTCGAATGACCTACCGCACCCGTCATTCTGTGTGGGAAAAATGTCGCTCCCTCAATCCATAGGCAGTCACCGAGGCTAACCAATGCTCCCCCAAGGCAAAATGTCCAGTGTTTGGCATTGGTCTCATGAACTGAAATGGGCGGTGCATGACTGCTGCCTATTAGAGCCCTAGGGTGATCTTTCATATCCAGTAGGTTCACTAGCAAGCTCCCCAGTCCGAGCGCTGGGTCAGGTTAGACACCGGCAATCTTCCCCATCCTTGGTGGTATTTCCCACTCGATATTCATTTCGGTAGATCCATCGCCTCTCCACCTTGCAGGGTTATCATCTCTTACAGTACCTCTCGCATACAATACTCGTACTCGATTAAATCAACAAACGGGCTCGCTACATCCTCGAATATATATATATATATATATATCGATCGTGAGCTCCTTACCTTTCTAGAGCTTACAAAGATTTCGTAAGTGCAACATTGGCGCTTAACAAGAGAAAGAACGTGGAGAGGGTCGCACCAGCACCGCCGCCCCTAGATGAATCGATGCATCGCGACATCGTCGGGGTCCTTGGCGATCTTGTTACGGTAGTCTTTCAAAAGCAGCAATTTCCCAGCACATGGACTGAGGCTCTTCTCAGAAACCGCGAGACCTCTCTTCCTCCCACACTTCCATATTCCAACAGCAGCTGGACGGTATCGTGCGGTGAAAGTTTATCTCTTTAGGCTCACTATTATGATGAGCCAGCCCCCGCTAACCGTTAACTCACCCACAGTCGCCAATCGACCCTTGTGGTCGGGTGATCCATCCATCCGCCGCTTTTGCCCGGAGGGAAAGATCGCCATCACTAGGTCGCTATCCGCCAAGAACGACAAGAGATCCGAACGCAACCACAACCGCCGTCAATTTTTCCTTTCCTTGGCTTGAAAGCTTAAGCTTGCTCCTCCCGGCTCTGCCCCCTCCAAAGTCTCTCCATGCCACTGGCCAGACACACCCATCGCCGAAGCCACGGGCTCGAAAAACCCGCCTTTGAGAAATTTCCCCGCCTTCCCCCACCCGCGGGCGGTGAGTTGCAGTACTCGCCAACCAGGCTACAGTGCCCCACGGCAAAATAGGGGGAAAGGAAGTCTCCGTGATTCTGGGTCGGCAAAAAGGAAGCACAAACCAAACTGCTGGATGGGGAGCTTCCCGAAACGTAACTCTTTCGTCTGTGACCGTGACAGAAGTAATCAAATCCCTTTAAGGGGAGGAGAGAACTCCGAGTTACCGTATCCAAGTTGTTGTTATATAGGATAATAACCGGTAGCCAGCGAAAGGTCGAGACGGAAGTAAATTTTTCGTGATAGCTTTTCCGAGGTATGATACTATTATATGATAGGAAGGTCGGATTGGAGAGGCCAATGCCGAGATGAAAGCTATTCCTCCCCTACGGGATAAGTAATACTGTGCAGTACAGGTGTAATACCCCCCCGACAAAGTTAGTGAACGGTTGATGCACCGGTAGGTTAACTTGCGAAACAATCTCCCTCTCCTGCACGAAGACATCTCCCGGCGCTTGCGCAAGTTGCCTATTCAAACTTACGGTGCTATGGAGGCTTTGTTCCCCATGGTCGCCGGACTGGGCATAGCACGAAGTAGAATCGGAAATGAGTGCTAGCCGATGATATCTCTACCTCCCTTACTTATCGCTTTGGGCGGGCTGGTGAGGTGTTTTCGAGAGATTCTCACGAGCCAGACAAACTAACCAGCAAAGAGTGGAGAAGACTTTGCATACAGCACAGCAACTACCGAGTTCCTAAACCCAAAAACGATCCTTCAGGAACGTACTCGTACTTGTATTCATCGATGAGTATCTAAAAATACGGCTATTGTTGTACAACCGCTCAACCAACGAAGAGAGACCCTGTGTCATTTCTAGATACTCTATGCCGGGTACAGTACAAGCACTGTGCCGTGAGTACGGTGCGGCGCGGTGGCGGCGGGAACCTTACCGACCAGAATACTACAGTAGCAGCAGGCACGCCCACCCATCCAGCCTGTGATAAACAGGGGCACATGCGCAAGGGGAGAGAGCAATACTCGTAATTGAACGACGTTTGTGAACACGACTTCTATTGCATATGGGCAGAAGATCGGCTAGAGCCTCGAGATTTTGGTGGTATGCAATAGCAGTCGTGTTCACAAACGTGGTTCAACTGCAAGTGCAGTAGAGGATATGTATATGTAAGGGTGCGGGGCGGACTACTTTGCAGCAATCTACTCTGCCGGAGCATATCACAGTGCGAGCACGGTACAGCGCAGCACTTTGAGAAACAATTTCTCAGCCCCAGGCACTCGGCCGTGTGCTCTCTCTCTCTCTAGCCTTTCACTCGTAATGTCGTGACGTCTGTAAAAGTGACTACTATTGCATACCATCAAAACTCTACTCGAGTAAGGCTCTCTCTGGTCCACCCTCGGCCGTATGCAATAGCAGTCCATTTCGCAAACGTCGCGACATTGAGAGTATCTGGCCCACGGCTGCCCCACGTTGGCTTACCTGTAACTTACGACGCCAGAAGGGCTGCGGGACAGTACAGTACAGTACTCGTCGTGTCGTGGCGTTTGTAAAATGGACCGGGCTTGCATGGTGGCGCACAGGGGTACATATTAGGCCATAGTGAATCTAAATAGGTGTAGTAGAATGATTTAGCGTAAACTGCAGTATTATTAAGATAAAAAGTAGAATAGGGGAATTCAGAGAGCATACATCGCGTCCAGCACGTTAGGTAAATATCAACAACACGGAAATTCACCAAAATGTCAACACCACGAGGCCGAACAACTTCGATGGCCAAGCAGGGCCAGATCGTTGGGTACTCTATGCTCGAGGGAGCACAAAAGATGAGTTTAGCAGACATTTCAGCAAAAACTGGGGTGCTATTAAGTACCTGCTCAAATATTATCAGAACAGCACGCCAGCGAGCCACCAAAAACGAAAACCCTGACCTCTGCGCTGACGAGAATCTTACCCCACTACCGAACTTAGTAAAAGGTTTCAATGAGGCCTTATCACAGGCACAGAAAGAACATTTAGTGGAAGTTACTCTGCAAGATGCAGACCATTGCCGTATGACCTTTACACAGTTAGTGGAAGCAGGTACTAGAAAGTTTTTTTTTTTTTTTAATTTACAGTCTGAGTTGGAACATGTAACTAATAATTAATATTTTTAAACAAAAAAGCGGAACTGAATGTGAGTAGACAAACAGTTTCCAAAGTACTGCGTGAAAATAAAATATATCGCCGAAAGCCAGTTCGAAAACCGACACTTAGCCCTGAACAAAAGGCAAGAAGACTTGCCTTTTGCTACCAGTATCAAAATTACGATTGGAGGAATATCATCTTCACAGATGAGTCCTATTTTGAGACTGGAAACCTCCGGTCCCGTCGAGCCCGT